>JARQOC010000009.1:133025746-133087204 GCA_033576535.1 Allobates femoralis | reverse complement strand
TGTCAACATCTACAGTGAAGAGGCGACTCCAGGATGTTGGCCTTCAGGGCAGAGTGGCAACGAAAAAAGCCATATCTGAGACTGTCTAATAAAAGGAAAACATTAACATAGGCAAAAGAACACAGATATTGGACAGAGGAAGATTGGAAAAAAAGTTTTATGGACAAATGAATCAAAGTTTTACATGTTTGGATCACACAAAAGAACATTTGTGAGACACAGACCAACTGAAAAGATGCTGGAAGAGGCCTGATGCCATCTGGCAAGCATGGTGGAGGTAATGTGATGGTCTGGGGTTGCTTTGGTGCTGGTGAAGTGGACGATTCGAACAAGGTAAAAGGGATTTTGAATAAGGAAGGCTATCACTCCATTTTGCAACGCCATGCCATACCCTGTGGACAGCGCTTGACTGGAGCCAATTTCATCCTACAACAGGACAATTAACCACAGCACACCTCCAAATTATGCATGAACTATTTAGGAAGAAGCAGGCAGCTGGTATTCTATCTGTAATGGAGTGGCCAGTGCAGTCACCAGATCTCAACCCCATTGAGCTGTTGTGGGAGCAGCTTGACCGTATGGTAAGCAAAAAGTGCTTTGGAAATGTCTCAAGATTACCTCAGCAAATTAACAGATAGAATGACAAAGGTCTGCAATGATGTAATTGCTGCAAAGGGAGCATTCTTTGACGAAAGCAAAGTTTGAAGGAGAAAATTATTATTATTAAAAAAAAAATCATATTTCTAACCTTGTCAATGTCTGGAACTATTATTTTCTATTCATTTTGCAACTCATTTGATAAATAAAAGTAAGAGTTTTCATGGAAAACACAAAACTGTCTGGGTGTCCCCAAACTTTTGAATGGGAGTGTATTTCTAAGTGATTCTAAGAACATTTGATAATTTGCTCAGCAGATACACACATTACATGTATGCAGGAAAACCAACCTTTATATAATAGAACTCGTACAGATAGCACAGTGCAGAACAAAACACCTCACCCCTCCCCCCAGATCAGAGCAGAGAGGGGAGGGAGTGAACATAAGCTTGGATGGGTGTGTGGATATTTAAATAACACTTATACAGCAGCCGGACTATTCTTGGTTGCAGACAACGTTTTCCTGTGCGCTCTGCTAAAGTGTAGTTCCTGGGGCTTCCTGTGTGGCTGCATCTATGGTAAGCATCGGGTTACCATGGAGCAGCGTTCGCAGGCAGCCCCGAGGTTAACGATGGCCGTTACGGCAGGCTGGGCTATGCAGTAACGGCATCCGTTTAACAAGGGGGACATGGTAAGTGTGGCCCTAGCCTTAGGGCTATAAAATAAAGCCAGTGCCTTATAGGTCCTGGGATACTGAGTGCAATCATATCTTGAATGATTCCATATATGATTGCAACAAAAAGTCATACCATTCCTGGAAAACAGAGCAGCACCTGATTGATATGCGGAGCACTGTGTCACTATTTGGGGTTGTTTTTTTAACCTTTTCTGTGGGCATGCCTTTTGTCTGCAAGCCAAACCCACCCCCTCTTTCATCTCTGTTTTAAATTTTGTCAGACATCTGTGGCTGTAGAATAGATAAGAGGGGCAGGAGAGGGTTTGGCAGTACACAGAGGAGGGAAAAAAACAACTTCAAATAGTGACACAGTGCTGCATACATCAATCATCTGCTGCCTTGTTTCCTGGAGTTTTATAACACTTTTCTCTGGAATCATACATGTGATCATTCAAATAAAGGTATGATTGCACTCAGTATCCCCAGAGCCATGTAGGCATTGACTTCCCTTTATAGCCCTAAATCCTGCTGGTTGGTTCCCTTTAATGTGTCTATTTTTGTGCTAAATTAAGGATCGTCCAATGAGGACAATAGTATCAATGTGTTTATTGTGTTCTATGGTCCCTGTACGCCAAAAGACTCGGTATTCTCATCAGCGTTTGTGTCTGACCAGTCCACCTGCAGGGCATTAATCTCTTATCTCAGTGTCTAGCTAAAAAACAAATCTTGTCTGCATTCATTTAGCAACTTAGTGCGGCAGGAGTAGGTTTTAGGTAATTAGGATACGCCAAAACACTTGGTATTTTCGTCAGCGTTTGTGTCTGACTAGTCTACCTGCAGGGCCTTAATCTCTAATCTCAGTGTCAGCGAAAAACCAACTCTTGTCTGCATTATTTAGCATTTTAGTGCAGGCTGGAGTAGGTTTTAGCGTAAATTAGGATATGCCAAAAGACTCGGTATTCTCGTCAGCATTTGTGTCTGACCGTTCCAGCTGCCGGGATTAAACCGCTGTAATCTGTAATCTGTGTGCAGCTAAAAACCATCTTTTGGATGCCTTCATTTAGCTGTATATGCAAATGGAGTCCCGTGGAGCCTCAATTAAGAGTCTCAAACATGGGACTAACCAGATATCCCTCCAGGGGGCAATGCATCATGGATTTCACTGTGTTTGAGCGCTTCAGCCGGCTGCCCACAGTGTTTTCCTTGACTGGTCTCCCTGAGATCAGTGAGTGCTTTGTGATGTTCATTTAGCTGTATACAAGCAGCACAACATTGAAATGCGCAAGGCCGGTGGCAAGGGCAAGGAACTGGACGTGATGGTGGTGCAGGCAGAGGCGAGGCCGTGTGCAAGCTCGAATTGCGCCACGACAAATGCCCACATCATCTCGCTCGACTTTCCTTTCTCAATTTCTAGGGGACCGCAGCAGTTCACCTCTATTAAACCAAGACCAGTGTCAACAGGTTGCTAGTTGGATAGCGGATAATTCTTCCAGTCAGTTTGGCACCACCACAAATACCCTGTCTTCCACATGGTCAAGTGTCAGTAGCCGTGAGACTGGACCGCACATTCCACACCCTGATACTCCTTCCTCCCACCATGCCAAGTGCCCGACCCCGGACATAACTGATCCCATACTTGGACACTCTGAAGAGCTGTTCACTTATCCATTTCGTAGATTCTGGCCTCTCGCCAGCTCCAGGTGAAGTGGGTCATGAGGAGATCGTATGTACTGATGCCCAAATATTTGAGCAGCCACGGTCTCACGGAGGCAACAGTGGGAACGTGTCTCAACAAGAGGTAGACGATGATGACACACAATTGCCAGAAAGTCAGGAGAAGGACCAGGGTGCGGAAGTAGATAACGACGTAGTGGATGATCCAGTAACTGACCCAACCTGGCAGGAGGACATGCAGAGCGAGGACAGCAGTGCACAGGGGGAGTTAGGCGTAGCATCACAACAGGCCGAAGAAGAGGGTCGTGTCTGCAGGCAGAAGGCAGGCAACCATTCCCCGGAACAACAACACGACAGAAGTTGCCAGTACAACTGTTAGGTCTTCCCGAGTCTGGCTGTTATTTAAGGTGTCTGCAGATAATTCCAAAAAAGCCATTTGCAACACCTGCTGTGGCACCCTGTGCCAGGTCACCACAGACTCCCTTGGGACATGGAAGGATGGTACACAGCGAGCAACCCCACTAACACACAACACCTTTCACCCCAGGCCTGTAGGAGGAGCTCCACTGGTTGCCTTAAGCCAGTTTCCCCTATAAATACGGGTTCTGGAGGGAAAACACTAGAATGTGCAGTCACTACAGAACTGTGAAGAGCTAAGTGAGCTGAGCTGGTACTGGAGCCGTGCTAGGCCCATACCAGCATCCACCTGGGACAGTGGTAGACCCTCAGAGTAGGGGTCACAGGCAGAGGAGAGAAGCGTGTTACAAGAAGGGGCAGAGGAGTCATACCGAGTCACCTCTGCAGGGTTCCGGTCACTGGGTCCGAGCTACAGGGACACAGATAATAGGCCCTGCAGAGAAACCAGCACTTCAAGGAGGTTTAGCTTCCAGGACACCCGAAGCACCACCAAACGAGAGCCCGGAGTCTAGGCCAGACAGGAAGTCCCATAGAAGTGCCCTCAGTGCAGCAAACTTGGGTGTGGAGAGTTACACAGCAAGAGAAGTAACGGTCTGGTTGGGTTCCATGCCTGCCAGACTCTGACAGAACAACTGACACAAGGAGGCCTACAACCCTGCTCGCTGTGGAATTCCTGAAGTGTTTCCCTCATCTCTGGTCGAGTGTACCCGTACAGAACACCAGTAAAGGTACCAAAAGACTTTATGTGTGCGTGTCCCTCCTTCCATCTGCACCACACTGACCGTGCTACCCTATTACCCTCACCACAACTTACGGCCTCGGGGACCCCCCGCTTGTCCTGTAGGGAGCGGTTCCACCTTGCTGCCGCCCATCACCCCGGAGGCCCAAGCAGCGCCGGTGCTATCACCGGACCCCTACAGGTGGCGTCACAACAGACATTTTATTATTTTCTTGTCATCTCCATCTTTTATCTGCATCCCCCGGGCCCACGGCCTCAGGCACCGCTACCCGTGACTTCCCCCAGAGACCGTACCTGACTGACCCGAGTACCCCCAGGGCCTGGGCTGGACACTGCCATGCCAACATCAGCAGGGGTAGCAAAACTAGCAGCCTGACCACCACCAGCATGAACAGGCACATGGCAGCAAAGCAACTGACTTTGTGGGAAGTACAACAGAGTCCAGGAGCAGTGTCTGCGGGTGACACCGCTGCGTCTTCCACTGTTGTGCGTGCAAGACAATCCCCTGTCCATACTGCATGCGAAGATGCCTCCTGTCCTTCACCTGTAGTTGCACAAGCAGTAACAGCACCATCATCAACCACGTCCTTGTCCCAGCGCAGCATTCAGTTATCCATACACCAATCTTTGGAACGCAGGCGCAAATACACTGCCAATGCCCCACATGCCACAGTTCTAAATGCACACATTTCGTGACTGCTTGCGCTGGAAATGTTGCTTTTAGGCTGGTGGAGACGGAAGCATTCCTCAACCTGATGGCGGTGGCTGTCCCACGTTACTCGGTCCCCAGCCACCACTATTTTTCTCGGTGTGCCGTCCCCGATTACATAAGCACGTGTCTCAAAACATCATACGTGCCCTTAACAACGCAGTTTCAAGCGGAGTCCACCTAACCACGGACACTTGTACAAGTGCTTGTGGGCAGGGCCGGTACATCTTGCTGATTGCATACTTAGATAATATTCTGGAAGCCGGGACCCAGTCTGAGCTTGGGACGTATCACGTCCTTCCGACACCAAGGATTGCAGGCCCTAACTCAGTCAGGGCTTCACCCACAGTGTACAGCTCTGGAACGTCATGCTCCTCAGCCTCCTCTACTTCACCCTCCACACCAGTCCCAAGCTGGAAGCACTGCAGCACTGCCTCGGCTAAGCGGCAACATGCTGTGGTGAAGCTAATATGCGTAGGTGACAACCCCACAACCCTGAAGAGTTGTGGACAGCTCTGAAACAGCAGGCAGATCACTGGCTCACACCGCTGAACCTACAGCCAGGCATGGTCATGTGTGACAATGGCCGGAACCTTGTGGCGGTTCTGAGGCGAGGCGAGCTGACAGATGTTCCATGCATGGCCCATGTGCTGAACCTTGTGGTTCAGCGGTTTCTGAAATCCTACCCGGAGCTGTCGGATCTGCTCATCAAAGTACGCCGCCAATTGCCCATTTTAGAAAGTCACCTACTGCTTCTGCCGGCCTTGCAGGCTTTCAGCGGCGTTTGCAGCTTCCGGCTCAGACTGGTTTGTGATGTCCCCACGCATTGGAATTCCACACTGCACATGTTGGTCAGGATTTGTGAGCAGAAGAGGCCGTTATTGAGTACCAGCATCAACTAGGCCGTCGGTATACGGTTCAAACTCCACACATAAGACCTCAGGAGTGGACATGGATGTCCGACATATGTACCGTCCTCCAAAACTTTGAGGACTCCACCAAGATGGTGAGGGGCGATGATGCCATAATTAGCGTCACCATCCCACTTCTCTGTCTTCTAAAATGCTGTCTGCTCAAAATCAAAGACAATGCATTGCAGGCGGAACACGATCAGTTGGAGCAATAAACCGTACTGGGTGATTACACACAGCCCAGCCTCATCTCATCCTAACGTGCATTGGAGGACTATGATGAAGAGGAGGATGAAGAAATAGAGCTACTTTCATGCGGAATTGACGGTAATACATGCACAACCGTCAGACCGTCGGTTCAGCGTGGATGGCCAGAGGACAGGGGAGAGGAGGAGGAGGATGATGAGGCCAGCATAGACAGTCATGCTGTTGGTGAGGACCCTGAAGTCTTGCCTGTTAACAGTCTGGCACACATGGCTGACTTTATGTTACGCTGCCTGTCTCGTGACCCTCGCGTTATCAACATCTTGGCGGACACTCATTACTGGTTGGTGACACTTTTAGACCCACGCTACAAGGAGAACTTTATTTCTCTTATTCCCGAGGTGGAGAGGTCTACAAAAATGCTGCAGTACCAGAAGGCCATAGTTGCGGAATTAGTCAAAAAATTCCCTTTTAAAAACGCTAGCGGCAGAGGTGACAATTCGGTGGACAACCAAGGCGTCCGGCCGAGAGAGGCACAAGTCCTATCCAGCAGAGGTAGGGGAACACTCTCAAAGATCTGGGACACTTTTCTCAGCACCTCCCGTACCACAGGCCCTGAGGTGCGGGGTAGTGTCACAAGGACTGCAAGGTTTGCCAAGTTGCTGAGGGAGTACCTTGCCGATCGTACTAAAATGCTCCTAGACTCCTCTGTACCTTAAAATTATTGGGTATCCAAGCTGGACACGTGGCAGGAATTGTCTCTCTACGCCTTGAAAGTCCTGGCGCTAGCGTTTTGTCAGAGCGTGTTTTTAGTGCCGCAGGTGGAATCATTACAGATAAATGCACCCGCCTGTCAACTGAAAATGCTGACAGGCTGACTATGATCAAGATGAACAAGGGTTGGATTGGGCCTGACTTCACCACACCACCACCAAATGATAGCGGAATTTAAATTTTGTGCCAGTAGATTGCCATGCACCTCCGCACACCCACACATGGGTACACACTTCATGTCTTTGGCTACTTGCTGTACTGCTCCTCCTTCTCCTCATCCGCCACCATCATATGATCAGTGCGACCATGGTTCATGATACCACGAAAACATAATTTTTGTACATCATATTTATGATGATGATGACCTTAACCATTCAAAAGTTAGGCAGTAGTTTCATGTATACCCTCCAGGGGTAAATGTTTTAGTCCATGCTTACAGAATGAGCATTACAAGTATAGGAGACCCGCTCCTTTGTAATGGGAACAATATTTAGAGGCTCTCCTCCATGTTTCTTTCCAGAGGCATTGAAGTGCCACACAATTTTTGGCAGCCCTGCCTAGGGCAATACAACAAAACACCCACTTCCTTACAATGGGCACATTATTTAAAGAGGCCCTCATGCACGCCTCTATCCAGGGGCATCAGACTGCCTCCCAACTTATGGTAGCCCTACCTAGGGCAATCCTACAAAAGACCCACTTCCTTATAATGGGCACTTTATTAAAAGAGGTCCTCATGCACGCCTCTATCCAGGGGCATTGTGGTGCCTCCCAATTTTTGGCTGCCCTGCCTAGGGTAATACTACTAAAGACGCACTTCCTTACAATGGGCACATTATTTAAAGAGGTCCTCATGCAAGTCTCTATCCAGGGGCATCAGAGTGCCACACAATTTTTTGCAGCCCTGCCTAGGGCAATACTACAAAACACCCACTTCCTTACAATGGGCACATTATTTAAAGAGGCCCTCATGCACGCCTCTATCCAGGGGCATCAGACTGCCTCCCAACTTATGGTAGCCCTACCTAGGGCAATCCTACAAAAGACCCACTTCCTTATAATGGGCACTTTATTAAAAGAGGCCTTCATGTACGTCTCTTCCCAGGGGCATCGTGGTGCCTCCCAAGTTTTGGCTGCCCTGCCTAGGGCAATACTACAAAAGACCCACTTCCTTATAATGGGCACAATATTAAAAGAAAATTATAATGAGGAAAAAGCTGGCACCTTTATCCGATGTAAAAGCTTTACCGTATATACTCGCGTATAAGCCGAGTTTTTCAGCCCAAAATTTGGGCTGAAAAGTCCCCCCTCGGCTTATACACGAGTATACAGTATACAGCAGCAGCCCCCGGAGGTATACAGGCCCCCCCATCATGATCCAGGGCCCCCCCACTTGCGCGGCAAACCTGTAAAGTAAAATCATACTTATCACTGTCCCGCTCTGTCCCGCCGCTTGCCAACATCACGATCCCGGGCTTCATTCCGCGTCTTCCGCCTTCCTGTGGTCGCGGGCAATGACGTCATTGCCCGCGACCACAGGAAGCCGGAAGACGCGGAATGAAGCCCGGGATCGTGATGTCGGCAAGCGGCGGGACAGCGAGGGACAGTGATAAGTATGATTTTACTTTACAGGTTTGCCGCGCAAGGGGGGGGGGGCCTTGGATCATGATGGGGGGGTCTGTATACCTCCGGGGGCTGCTGCTGTATACAGCCCTGGGGCTGCTGCTGTATACACCCCTGGGGGTGCTGCTGTATACACCCCTGGGGCTGCTGCTGTATTCACCCCTGGGGCTGCTGCTGTATTCACCCCTGGGGCTGCTGCTGTATACAGCCCTGGGGCTGCTGCCGTATACAGCCCTGGGGCTGCTGCTGTATACAGCCCTGGGACTGCTGCTGTATACAGCCCTGGGGCTGCTGCTGTATACACCACTGGGGCTGCTGTATATACCTCTGGGGCTGCTGTATACTACCTCTGGGGCTGCTGTATACTACCTCTGGGGCTGCTGTATACTACCTCTGGGGCTGCTGTATACTACCACTGGGGCTGCTGTATACTACCACTGGGGTTGCTGTATACTACCACTGAGGCTGCTGTATAGTACCACTGGGGCTGTATATACCTCTGGGGCTGCTGTATACTACCACTGGGGTTGCTGTATACTACCACTGGGGCTGCTGTATAGTACCACTGGGGCTGTATATACCTCTGGGGCTGCTGTATACTACCACTGGGGTTGCTGTATACTACCACTGGGGCTGCTGTATAGTACCACTGGGGCTGTATATAGCTCTGGGGCTGCTGTATACTACCACTGGGGCTGCTGTATACACCTCTGGGGCTGCTGTATACTAACCACTGGGGCTGCTGCTGTATATACCACTGGGGCTGCTGTATATACCTCTGGGGCTGCTGTATACCACACTGCTGGGGGCTGTATACCTGTGCTGGGGTCCACCCTCGGCTTATACACGAGTCAATAGGTTTTCCCAGGTTTTGGGGGCAAAAGTAGGGGGTCGGCTTATACACGGGTCGGCTTATACACGAGTATATACGGTACTTTATTCTGTAACTCACAGCATTAAAAATGAAAGCATCTAGGTGGCTGAAACATGCCCTGTCAGAAGCGTTTTGATTAAAAAATCTTTATCAATGACAAAGAGGCACAAACACAACACACAATTTATACAAGAAAATACACCTGTGAATTTACAAATGAGTGTCACCTGAAGAGATTAAGTAAAACTTGAAACATAAATGGTCTCATAAAGTATTATACAAAAGTTCAATATTTATAAAGAAACTTCTCTGTATTGCAAGATAAAACAACAGCAAGAAAAATGCAAATACCCCTGAAACATGGTAAAAATACACGCATAAATACACACACGTATATAGAGCAAGAAAATTTAAACCTAAAGAAATGTAAGTAGGAAAAATTTGCATTGCCAAAGAAGAAAAGGGTATTTCACATGTAAATATAAACGTGCATGATCATGATCATAAAGGGCATTATACACAGCAAGGATGGAGGCACACTAGGGGCGTGAAAAAACGGAGCGTTTTGTAGCTAGCCATTTCGGCAACTACGTCGCGTATTTGTCCGCGATCGCGGTGCGAGTGTGTGCGAGGGGTGCGTGAGTGCGGTGCGATGCGAGTGCGTTTTTTCAGTCACAAACAGCGATCCGAGTGTAAGGTGTTTTTGAGGAATGGAGGCATGCAGGTGCACTTCAGAATTGGAATCAGCTTGTACTTCCTGTTCTGCTGATCACGTACAAGCGTATTTCGCGCATGTAACTCGCATGGTGTGCTGCCTTCATGCGAGAAAAAAACACCGCCATAGACTTGCATTGGCCGTACGCGCGCAGGAATCGCACACATACGCAGCATGCTGCGAGTGTAATCGCATTGCCGGTGACATGCGAGAGGCACTGCGTAAAACGGACCACTGTGCCCTGGCCAATTTCTTAACATCAGTGCAAGTGACATGCGTTTTTTACAAGCGTGAGACTCGCGCGAGTCTCACGCCAGTGTGCCTCCACCCCAAGAAAAATACCAGGACCCGTCAAAGCGGTTCAGACCAGGTCAGGAAGTCTCCTACTACTGACTATGGGGAGAATTTTACTAAGCAGTGGCAGGACATTCTTTCCACTTGTTCCTTAAACTCATGGAAATGATCATTGCTGAAGAATCAGCGAAACTATCAGCTCTTGAGAAGTCTATAGAAGAGCTTAATGCAACAGCTAAGAACTTTGTGGATCACAAGGATTATTCCTTGTTAAATACAAACTTGCAGAGGAAACTCGCCGAACTAGAGGATTTTATCACGGAAAGTAAAAAAAAAAATTCTTACGTGACTGTACTGATTAAACTGATAATGTGTATAATTGGAAGCGGGCGAGAACAAATAAGCCTAAATCCATCTTAAAAAATCCTTCTAATTCGCAACGTAGAGTGAATTTGTCCTCCTCCCTGCTAGACACTAGTGCCAGCTCAATAGGCACTAATTCAACCATGGATAAATCAGCCATTATGTATAATGTCTCCCCTTTGAACAAAGGTCTGCTGCACCCTCTTTTCCTCCAAAAAACGTGGTGGAGCAAGAGAAGGGGGTAGGAGAGGACCGCAGGAGGACCAAGATATTCCAAATGGGCAAAGAGGAGAAAGTATTATCATCATTACTAGATGTGTCTCTCCCATTGTGACTCTTCCCTTTTGGAAGTTTACTCCCACTATGTCAAATGTTTCATCAAAGTTTGATGTAAATAAAATCTTTATCAGCATGTATTTTGTACGCAGGATCACTTAAATCTATTAAAGAAAAGTGTTTGAATTTTGTGCCATCTGGTCGAGCTGATCTGTTTCAAACCATCAAGGATGTAAACAAAGCTGTTCGGAATTCTCATTATTAATGCGACATTTTCCTGTTTTGAAAAGTTTCCACTTTCACAGTTCAGGCCCCGACCAGACTTCATCCTCATCTATGGATCATGATTTTTCCACAACTGATGGTGCACATTCTAATGCTTCAGAAAACATGTTATTGGATCATGACACCTTTGATCCGGACAAACTGCACATGCCATATTGAGGAAGTGTGCACTTTGTCCGCATTAAATACTTTACAGAAAGAGGGTGATACTAATACATCAGATTTCACTCACTATAGTAGAGCAACCATGGTACCTAATCCTTATTTCTATCCCATTAAATCCAGGGCTCTCATAATGGATTCTTTTCAAACGATTGTAGAGGGCGAGATCAGGGATCTTCTGAATAGGCGAAATAGGCAGTTGATAATCTTTCATCTTCGGGTAGATCGGCTTTGGAGGATTTAAAATCTAATCCTCATATTGTTATCCGCAATTCAGACAAAGGAGGATCCGTGGTGATCCCAGATGCTGCTCTCTACCGTAGAGAGGTTATGGGTATGTTGAGTGACAATGACACATATAAAGTTCTAATAGGAGACCCCACGGATAGGGTGAGGGCAGATCTACAAACCTTGTTGGATGAAAGCATGGCTTTGGGTGTAATTACGGAGAAACAACATAAATATATGTGGGTAACAAGCCCGGTATGCCCAATCTTCCACGCCTTGCCTAAAACCATAAAGGTATATTCCCCCCCCCCCTCAGACCCATAGTGGCAGAATTGGTTCCTTAATTGAACCTCTATCAAATGGTGATCAACAACTACACCTTGGTTGTCCCCTCTTGGCTATGTCAGAGACACTAAACATTTACTTTATGCCCTAAAGGATTTTAAGTGGGAACAAGGAGATAGATGGGTCACATTGGATGTGATATCCCTGTACTCCTGTTTCCCGCATGATAAGGCACTACAAGCCCTAAGCATTGTTTTTCAGGATCTTCTCTTTCACAAGACATGGTGAACTTCATCCTCATGGCAGTTCATTTTCTTTTAAAGAATAATTTTTTCAAATTTGAGAATTCCTTCTTCCTCCAGACATGTGGCTGTCCAATGGGGGAGAACTTCTCCCCTCATTGGCCAATCTTTCTTTCTTTTAATGTTCTTTTTATTGAAAGGAAATTTTAACATACAGAAAAATGACGTTTACATATAGCAAAATGTAAAAATACACAATAACAGAAAACTAGTATGAGATACAGTAGATGTGAATAAGGCAGTTTGCAATTGAAATGTCTGAATCAGTAGTTCCATGGTTATTGCTCGTCCCATGAAAGTCAAGGTTTTCCTGGTTCAGATCGAAAGTAGCTGTATCAAAGCGTATTATATTAGAGGAAACTAGAGGGGGGAACAGAGGGGACAAAAGGGGGAATTAAGAGGGGGTCAGAGGGGGGGGTCTGGTGACTTCCATTACTCTGTAAAAGTAGGGTGCTATCACATTGGGATGTTTCCAGGGATATTAGATCCAAAATCAGACATCTATAACTTCTAAAATTTAAGAGAGAGTAAGCATTTTGGTAAAGGATGAGGTAGATCTGTACCACAACCACAGGGTCCACGTCTTTTCAAAGAGAGGAAACGATTCGTAAGAGAGGGCCGCCAATTCAGCTGTTCTATACACCAGGTAGGAGACGAGTCTTACAGGGAATAAGTGAGGTGCTCCAGTACAGTGGTATTAGAACCTTGGCGGCCGCTAGGATGTTGTCGGCCAGTTCCCCCCGGCCAAAGTTGCAAATTTAGCAGGACTGTCTGTGGTGTCAGCTCCACGTCCTTCTCCAATACCTCCTGGATCACCTCTGACACCATCTCCCAGTATTTTTGAATTACAGTACAGCTCCACCAAAGATGCAAATATGTGCCTCTCTCTACATTGCACCTCCAGCATATTTCCGTCACTGAGGGGTTCCATGTGTGTAATTGAAGTGGCGTACGATACCATCGAGTGATCATCTTAAGCGAATTTTCTTGTAACTTCACACACGGTGAAGACCATGTGACCTCTTATAAATCTGAGCAATCTGTGGCTCTGTGAACGAAATTGCTAGGTCTTTATCCCATAGGCCTAGGTAGGCTCGCTTAACGTGAGCAGTTTCCTGAAGTAGGAGTTGGTATAATTTAGACAAGGGTCGCAAGGGTGATTGGATATGTGTGCACATTTGTTCGAAGTAAGTGAGGGATCTAGACAGGTCCGCAGTCCGTATATGTTTAATGAGATAGCTTTTCAGGCTATTGTATTGTAAAAATGAAATATTCACTAGAGGGCCTTCAATTATTCGGTGTATGTTAACAAGGCTCCGTCCATGAATAACTTGTCTATTGGTGTAGGTCGTAATGTCTCAGGGTCTGTGCTGTTGCTTTGTTGTGTCTTGGGTGGTGGGGGTCACACGTCCAATTATGTCTTGCACTGTGAGGATAGGTGATATTGAGGGAGTCATTTTATTATGAACTTTTTTCCATGTGTGTTATACTGCTTGTGTCAATTCATTTCGTGGGGTACGTGATCTGTCTACACGGTCTGGTAGCAAGGCCATAGTTCTTAAAGGGAGTTGGGATAGTGAATTTTCAATTCGTAACCACAGTTTGTTATGTGGATTTCTGATCCAATCTACTACTCTGGAGAGCATGGTGGCTTCATAATACTTAAAGATATCCGGAGCACCATGCCTCCTCTTTGTCTCGGGAGGGATAAGTGTATGTGTTAATTCGTGCTCGTTTATTGCTCCAGATAAAATTAAAGAAAAAGGTGCGTATTTTGGTAAGTATCCATACGGGAATTCTAATTGGGAGCATTTGGAATATGTAGAGGAATTTAGGCAAAATTAAACTCTTCAGCAAGTTTTTCCTTCCCAACCAAGACAAATATGGTGCTCACCAAGTTGTCACATCAGATGCTGCTTTTTTTAGTAGAGGCAATACGTTTAGGTCCAGTAGTTCTTTAGCTGTTTGGCCTATCTTTACTCCTAAATAAGTGATAAACTTCGGGGGCCAAGTGAATGGGTATTTGGATTTAAATTTATCAATCTTAGCTTTGGAGACATTAACACTCAGAGCTTCCGACTTAGTCGGATTGATTTTATAACCGGAGAGGTAACCATATCGTTCCAGCGTGCGTAGAAAGGCAGGGATGCCCCTGTCAGGACCAGATAGATGGTTCACCAAACAGGACATAAAAACAGAGAATAAAACTCACCAAAAAATTGCCAGGTAAATACCCATTGCACTTAGCAGCAGCTGCCAGCTCCTCTGAGAGGCAACACAGGTGTCTGTATGCCTATACTCAATCACCTGCAACCCACAGTGAGGGTGGTTGTGGCACCAGCGTCCGACCATGCTGTCAGGGAGGTGAATGGTGGCATCTAAAGACACGAGGCTACCATAGGGCTCTGCCACTCACGGTGCATGTAAGGCATAGTGTCAGAGCAGCCTATTGGTCACACCCTTCTATTAGATCAGGCAGGCTGCTCCGCACTGATTACATGCCTCACAAAATGACAGATGGCCCCCAGAGGGCCAAGCCTCAAACTGCAGATAAAAAAAGTGGAATAAAACACTAAGGTGATTGAGTATCGGCATACAGACACCTGTGTTGCCTCTCAGAGGAGCTGGCAGCTGCTGCTAAGTGCAATGGGTATTTACCTGGCAATTTTTTGGTGAGTTTCAGGATCAGATAGAGCGACCAGTAGATCTTCAGCAAATGCCGCGGACTTATGGTGGAACCTCTGTGTCACCTCACCACTCCCTCTATCTCCGTTCTGTGTTTAATTGGATACTGCGTAAGAGCGGTTCCATTGTGAGCACAAAAAGCAATGGCGACAGAGGGCATCCCTGCCTCGTACCATTCTGTATCACAAAGGGGTCTGATAATAAATTATTAAGAGACACTGCAAGGATAGGCGCACACAATGTCATGTGAAAAAGTGGATGTTATTTATTCAATTTTTTTACTTTTTGCTCTGACAAAGTGATAAGCAGAGTTATTGACAGCACTGAGCTGCTGACTCACAGTATAATATCTGTTTATGTTTAACCTCCTGGTTTGTTCCTTGTGTTACCTTTACTGCCAGTAGCCAGCCTGCTAATTAGCCTGGCTCTGCACTGCCTCAGGGTGTCCAGGTAAAACGGACCCTTTAATTTGATATTACACTCTGATATATCTTTCCTCTGTTTGAATATTGTATCAAAGATCTGCCCATCATTGTACAAACTGCTGAGGAATAATATACTTGAGTTCTAATTTTCCAGTTTATTTATATGATTTCATCCACACAGGGTATTTTGGTTCTGATATTCTGGTAACCTCAATTCATATAGACAGTAAATTTTCTCTATATATGAGAGTTTTTGACCATATAATCATATATTTCAGGTGATTTGGCTGGCACTTCAGCCACCTGGTGGTTACAAATGATATTATCATACTGTCTGAATGTATATTGATCATATGTTATTAACTGGCACATCTTGTGCATACCTGCTTTAACCCTTTTCTTCCTGAGCTACCCTCACTCAGGAATGTGATAGTGACATGCTACCGAGTTATCTGTAACTCGTTTTAAATGTTTTTAGAATTGTCTGTTTGATCCCACCTTATCACTATGTCAGAGCAAAAAGTAAAAAAATTGAATAAATAACATCCACTTTTTCACATGATATTGTGTGTGCCTATCCTTGCAGTGTCTCTTTCTCTTCCCTCTTTGATTAATACTGACACTGTAGTGCAGCACCAATCCACTTTTTTTGAGGACTGCGGTGCACCCTGCTTCTTGTCCCGATAATAAATTATTAACACGCAGTCTTGCCGATGGGGATTGGTACATTTTAAAGACTGCTTCTATTAGTGCTGAAGGAAAGTTAAAGGCTGCAAGTGTGTGCCGTGAAAATGACCAGTCCACCCTGTCGAACGCTTTCTCAGCATCTGTGCCTATTAGAACCAATAGTACTTTGTTAATTCTGGCATGATGCAGTAAATGCAGTACCCTGCTGGCGTTGTCTTTCCCCTCCCTCCCCTGCACAAAGCCTGTTTGTTCTAGGGAATCTAAATGTGGGACCACCTCCGCTAAACGCTTTGCCAACAAGCTTGCGTAGATTTTTAAATCGACATTCAGTAGTGAAATGGGCCGGTAGCGGGTCCTTGCCCTCTTTATGAATAAGTGAGATGTGGGCTTCTAGTGACTGGGGCGGGAGGAAACTGCCAGAGAGCTCCGCATTGTAGGGATGGCGAATCTACTCGCTAGGACTCGTTACTCGGCGAGTAGTAAGGGACTCGCAGGACTCGGTACTCTGCGAGTTTCCCAGCGTTTACTCGCACGAGTCCAATGCAAATCAATGGCAAACGCTGACAAAACTAGGATTGCCATTGTCTTGCATTAGACTCGGCTACTGTGCCAGTGATAGCAGGGAAACTCGCAAAGTAACTGCTGTTACTTTGCGAGCCGAGTCCAGCTGTCTGCTCTGTGTGCAGGCTGCCGCAGCTCCAGGGTCCTAGAGCCCACCTGCTCACAGAGATGATGTAGCAGTGCTGAGATTGTTCTCAGTCTCCTCATTCCCTGTGCATAGATATCTATATCTATGCACAGGGATGTAGCAGAGAGGACATCGCGTTTTGGACTACGTCGGACGGAAGAGGATTTTTTTAATTAAAGATGGAGTCCCTAATGGCTTTTTTTTTTTATTTCTAATAAAAATTTTTCTCTGTGTTGTGTTTTTTTAACCCTTTATTGGAGATTCTTAGTGGCTGGGTCAAACGTGGCCTGACATTAAGAATCTCGGGCTTAATACCAGCTTGTATAACAAAGCTGGTATTAACCCCTTTATTACACAGCGTGCCACCGCCACCAGGGCCGCTGGAAGAGTGGGGTTCAGCGCCAGAGGATGGCGCTTCAATGAACGCGCCATCTTCTGGGGCGGCTGCGGGCTGCAATTTGCAGCGGGGGGTGCCCAGAAAGCTTGGGCATCCCTGCGCTGCGGATCCCAGCCCCCAGCTGCTTAGCTGTACCTGGCTAGACATAGAAATTGCGCGGAGCCCCACGCATTTTTTTTTTATTATTTCATGAAATTCATTAAATATTTAAAAAAAAGGGCTCCCCTATATTCTTGTGTCCGGCCAGGTACAAATAGGCACCTGTGGGTTGGGGGCAGCCCGTCGCTGCCTGCTGGATCCGGCTGGTTCCTGAAATACGGCGAAGCCCACGTGAATTTTTTTTCTGACAAATCCATAAAACAATGTAAATAAAAGGGACTGCATCTTTATTAACCCCTGGACCATGGGCGAGGGGTTAATAAAGATGCAGTCCCTTTTTTAGGATTGTTGTATTGATTTTTCAGAAAAAAAATTACATGGGCTTCGCCGTATTTCTGGAACCAGCCGGATCCAGCAGGCAGCAACGGGCTGCCCCCAACCCCCAGGTGCCTATTTGTACCTGGCCAGACACAAGAATATAGGGGAGCCCTTTTTTTTTATTATTTCATGAATTTCATGAAATAATTAAAAAAAAATGCGTGGGCTCCGCGCAATTTCTATGTCTAGCCAGGTACAGCTAAGCAGCTGGGGGCTGGAATCCGCAGCGCAGGGATGCCCAAGCTTTCTGGGCACCCCCCGCTGCAAATTGCAGCCCGCAGCCGCCCCAGAAGATGGCGCGTTCATTGAAGCGCCATCCTCTGGCGCTGAACCCCGCTCTTCCAGCGGCTCTGGTGGCGGTGGCACGCTGGGTAATAAAGAGGTTAGGGCCAGCTTTGTATTATCAGCTGGCCCTAAGCCCGAAATTTATGGCGGTCACGCCAATATTAGACATGACCGCCATGAATTTCTATTAAATTGCTTTAAAAACACAACACAAAGAAAATTTTTTATTAGAAATAAAAAAAAAGCCATTAGGGACTCCATCTTTAATTAAAAAAATCCTCTTCTGTCCGACGCAGTCCAAAACGCGATGTCCTCTCTGCTACATCCCCTGTGCATAGATATAGATGTCTATGCACAGGGAATGAGCAGACTGAGAACAATCTCAGCTCTGCTACATCAGGCAGCAGGCGGGCTCTAGGACCCTGGAGCTGCGACAGCCAGCACACAGAGCAGACAGGTCTCTTATCTGTGCGAGTTTCCCAGCGATTACTTGCAAAGTAAACGAGTCCAATGCAAATCCATGGCAAAACTAGGATTGCTTCAGGCTGAAGCTTCCGAGACACATCTGTGATTTGTAAATCGCACACTACTCGCTATTACTCGCTTCCCCATTCATTAACATTGGACTCGCTAGACTCGCAACGAGTAGCGAGTCCCGGGCTCGGACTCGCTAGAGTCAAGCGATTCCGAGTAATTTAGGATTCGCCCATCACTACCGCATTGCACATGTTAAGTAGATGTGGTCCCAAGCTCTGCATAAAGGTTTTGTAATATGCTGAGGTAAAACCGTCTGGTCCGGGTCTCATTGGCCAATCTTTACATGTCTGTGTGGGAGAGGGAGTTCCTTTTTTCCCCAAATAACACTTATCATTCCTTTCCTAAATGGTATGGAAGATACATTGATGACCTCATCATTGTATGGGGTGCACCATCTGGGGTTTCATCTAACTCTAATATTGCATTGTTTTTTGATCACTGTAATAATAATGCCATTAATTTGAAGTTCACCATGCAGGATCATGGTGCCTCTGCTCCATTTCTTGATTGTATTCTTACAGGGGACATTCGATCTGGCAAGGTTATCACTAATCTATACAGAAAGCCTGTATCTGGTAACACATTATTACATGCCAACAGTTGCCATTCCTCCCACACTGTTAAAAATCTACCAGTGGGGGAATTTATCAGAGCTAAACGCATGTGTACTTTAGCTGAGGATTATGACAAACAGGCCGCAGGTATAGAGCAAAGACTGAAAACAAGGGGCTATAAGGGGTGGATTATTAATCGTGCTAGAAAAATTGCTGAGAGTAAAGATAGAGAACAACTGATAGATTGTCATAAACACCAAAAACAGCACTTTCCACTCCAGAACAGGAACCAATCGATTACTTTTTCCACCCCTTTCAGTACTGATTTCAACAGCACCGTGGGCATATTCCATAAATATGTTCCAATGCTGTATGAGGATGCTTCAATGCGTAAGGTTCTCAATAATGGTTTCAGATGCGTGTCCAGGTAAGGTCGCGATCTTGCCAGTTATGTGGCACCAAGTCTTGTCAGACTAGCGGATTGTCACAAAAAACCTGTTTGGTTGAGATATACTGGTAATTTCAAGTGTGGTCAGTCTCGTTGTAATTTGTGCAAATACATGAACAAAACAGATGTCTTCCAGGACAGACATAGTGGTAAGACTTATAAAATCAAAAATTACATCAAGTGTGCAACCACATTTGTTATATACATGGCCTCTTGTACATCCTGTAACCTGGATTACATTGGCTGCACTAGTCGACCTCTAAGGAAACGTATTTCTGAACACATATCAGGAGCTAATTAAACGTTCTCAGGTAATAGACGCTCCATGTCAGGTCTATCTAAGTCAGGGGTCTCAAACTCGCGGCCCGCGGGCCGCATGCGGCCCCTGGAGCTTCCCTGTGCGGCCCCCAGCACTTTGGACCAAGAACCATGCTGGCGGCGGTCCAGTGCATGGTGCCGCCGCTTTCCCCACTATAACATTACTTGCGGCCGCTTCACTGTCTCGGCCGCTCGCTCTGCCATTCTGTAAGCTCAATACAAGCCCCTCAGCCAATGAGAGGCCGCTGACGTCACCTGCGGGCCTCTCATTGGCTGACGGTGACTCGCATTGAACTTGCAGAGCGAGCGGCAGAGACAGTGAAGCGGCCGCAAGTAATGTTATAGCGGGGAAATCGGCGGCACCATGCACTGGACCGCCGCCAGCATGGTTCTTGGTCCAAAGTGCTGGGGGCCGCACAGGGAAGCCCCAGGGTCCCCATGCACTGGACCAGCATGGTTAGTAATAAAAGTGTGTGCTAGTGTGAGTGCCTGTGAGTGTGCGTGTGAGTGCCTATGCGTGTGAGTGCCTGTGAGTGTGAGTGCCTGTGCCTGTGAGTGCCTGTGAGTGTGAGTGCCTGTAAGTGTGAGTGCCTATGCCTGTGAGTGTCTGTGCGTGTGAGTGCCTGTGCCTGTGAGTGCCTGTGAGTGTGAGTGCCTGTGAGTGCCTGTGCCTGTGAGTGCCTGTAAGTGTGAGTGCCTGTAAGTGTGAGTGCCTGTGAGTGTGAGTGCCTGTGAGTGCCTGTGAGTGCCTGTGAGTGTGAGTGCCTGTGAGCGTGAGTGCCTGTGAGTGCCCGTGAGCGTGAGTGCCCGTGAGCGTGAGTACCCTTGAGCGTGAGTGCCCTTGAGCGTGAGTGCCCGTGAGCGTGAGTGCCTGTGAGTGCCTGTGTGTGTGAGTGCCTGTGAGTGTGAGTGCCTGTGAGTGTGAGTGCCTGTGAGTGTGAGTGCCTGTGAGCACCTGTGAGTGTCTGTGAGCGTGAGTGCCCGTGAGTGCCCGTGAGCGTGAGTGCCCGTGAGCGTGAGTGCCTGTGAGCGCCTGTGAGTGTCTGTGAGCATGAGTGCCTGTGTTCGTGAGTGCCTGTGTTCGTGAGTGCCTGTGTGTGTTCGTGAGTGCCTGTGTGTGTGAGTGAGTGCTTGTGTGTGTGTGTGCCTGTCTTGAGAGTGCCTCTTGAGTGCCTGTGGGTGTCAGAGTGCCTGTGGGTGTCAGAGAGCCTGTGGGGTGCCTGTGAGTGTGAATGCGTGAGGGTGTCAGAGTGCGCGATTTTGTACAGAAGTGTGTGATTATAACAAAAGTCCTTGGTGGTCCGCATTCTTCATCAGGTGGATTTACCTGATGAAGACGGCGGGCCGCCGTGGAAACACGTTGTGGTATA
Source organism: Allobates femoralis (assembly GCA_033576535.1). Classification (NCBI taxonomy): domain Eukaryota; kingdom Metazoa; phylum Chordata; class Amphibia; order Anura; family Aromobatidae; genus Allobates; species Allobates femoralis. The sequence goes on along the minus strand of JARQOC010000009.1, from coordinate 133,066,225 downwards.
TTAAAGATAATTAAACGTGTGCCTCCTGTGCTCTAGCGCTTCTGTTATAATCACACACTTCTGTACAAATATCACATCCCCATCCTAGGTTTGCAGCAGGAGCAGCTGTGAGCCAAAGTCACCGCTAACAGAATCCAAAGGTCCTGCGGTGACGTAGCTGAGAACGTCACAGGGGCAGGTGATCGGCTGCTCGTGTCAACTGACTGGAAGAAGGAGCTGCTCGTGGAGGAAACCCCGACCGCTGGAGTCCGGAGCCATCCACTGCGATACACCGAGGTTGTGCAGGGTTGCAGAACCTCCAAAGGTGAGATGCGAACACCCCATATCTGTTATTGACGCCCCCACTAGACCACCAGGTACCGCTCATGGGTTGTGCTCCCCCCCCTTTTGTTCCACATGAGTGAGTGTGAGTGAGTTAATGTGTGTGTGAGTTAATGTGTGAGTGGGTGTGATTGTGAGTGAATATGTCTGAGTGTGTAAAAAGAAGGCAGACCAGGTTGGGGATATCACTAAAAAAGAGGTCCAGCTTGGGGGACATTACTACACTATGGGGGCCAGGATGGGGACATCACTACAAAAGGGGACCAGTAAGGGGGTCATCATTACAAAAAGGGACCAGCACGGGGGACATTACTACAGAAGGGGATCAGGTTGGGGATATTAGTACAAGAGGGCGACCAGGATGGGGACCAGTATGGGGACATTACAACAAGAAAGGGACCAAGATACGGACATTACTACAAGAAGGGGATCAGGATTTGGACGTTACTACATTGACCCAAAAATCTGGTATTACTAAAAATGTCAGGGTACCGTCACACCAGGTGACATCGCCCCGTGTAAAGTGGCGATTTTGCACCGAAAAATCGGCTCAGAGTGGTCGCCTGGTTTCACAGCACTGCTGTGAAACCAGGCAACCACTCTCAGGCGATGTGTAAGCATCGCCCTGTGTAACATCGCGAATAGCGATGTTACAGGCGATGGGAGCCATAGGCTCCCATGTTACAGGATCCCTGCTGGGGTTTCTAGACACCCCAACAGCGACATTGCCTGAAACATCGCCAAAGCATCACCGAAGGTATCGCCGCGTCTAAACACACGACGCTGACGGGGTGCCAAAAATGTGCGCGCTCCCGTGTGTCGCCGGCGATGTCACCTAGTGTGACGGTACCCTTAGTCCTACAAGCAATGCGGCCCCGATAAAAAAAATTTTCTATGTGCGGCCCACCAACCCAGCCGAGTTTGAGACCCCTGATCTAAGTACTTCTCAGAACATCATGGTGGCGACACCAGTAAATTGTCTGTAAAAGGATTAGAGGTAGCAAGATGTTCAGCACGAGGAGGAGATCAAATCCGGGATATGTTAAATCGAGAAAGTTATTGGATATTATGACTTAACAGTAGATTTCCCAAGGGGATGAATTACAGGAGCGATTTAATGTACTTTTATTGAAGTAGGTGGATTGTAGATTTCTATAATGATGCCTGCATACACCTTACATATCTGTTAGATGTCTTGTCTGGTTAAAGGCCACTTCACACGCACAGATATCTGAGTCCAATATCTGAACAGATCTCTGGTTGCAATGAAATCATGGATACATTGTTCCATTTTGTGGCTGTGTACAACATGGAGCAATGTATCCATGATTTCACTGCAACCAGAGATCTGTTCAGATATTGGACTCAGATATCTGTGTGTGAAGTGGCCTTAAGGTCTCCCTTATATCTGGGACCAGTTTTACTTTTCTATATTCCCCAAATCTTCTGTGCACAGTACATGTTTCCAATAGCGTCCATGTGAAATAAGTGACCTATTCTCGCTGTGTATAATGCCCTTTATGATCATGATCATGCACGTTTAGGTACATTCATACAATATTTACATGAGAAATATCCTTTTCTTCTTTGGCAATGCATATTTTTCCGAGTTACATTTCTTTAGATTTAAATTTTCTTGCCCTATATATGTGTGTCCAATATTGGAGGTTACTGGGCACTATATAATGTAACTAGGTGTAGCCACTATGTTTATGACCTTTTCGGTGCCACCTACAGGTGTTGCACAATGATTCCATAATAATCACATGTATTCAAGAGGCTAATCAGCGGCACTCACCAATAAGATCCAGAGAGGAATATATTCGCCAATGTGCATAGCAGAAAAACATCAGCATGTGGGATCCCAGAGTTGAAAATTGGATGATGTCATTATAATAGTTTTTTTCTCTTGGAAATCGTGCAGAGTGCCTGAAGGTGTATAAGGCGAAATGGAGGGTCCTGGAATTGAAATAAGAGAAATAGAATAAAGAACAGAGGAATAAAGAACAACAAAAGAGAGATAGTACTAGATCTTATTTCTTATAAAATCCTGTAAAAAGGGCAAGAGATGGAGATCAACACAAATAACACCGACGCAGTGAGTAGTGATCTTCAATAGTGATGAGCGAGTACTAAAATGCTCGGGTGCTCGAAGCTCGGGCCGAGCATCCCAAGATACTTGTGTACTCGGCCCGAGCACCGAGCCCAATGTTATCCAATGGGAGACCGGAGTATTTTTCTGACATGACCTCCGGCAGCATGGAAAAACCCTAAAAATGTCACAAAAGTATCAGAACAGTGCTCAAATGACATGGGAACAGCATAGGGAAGACCCCTGGAAGCATTTCAGACCCTAAGGTCACTGATGTCAACAATGTTGTCAGACTATTACGCCACTTTTACGGACTGTCAAGAAAACGTTACAAAATGATACCAAAATGGATTTTAATGGAAAAAATATTAAGGGCTCATACCCACTTGTGAGACAGAGTTGGTGTATGTTAGTTTTTTGGATTATATCAAAGATTTTTTTTTTTAAATTGTGTGGCACTCTCGTGCCCCTGGGAAGAGACGTAAATGAGGGCCTCTTTAAATAATGTGCCCATTATAAGGAAGTGTGTGTTTTGTAGCATTGCCCTAGGCAGGGAAGCCAAAAATTGGGAGGCACTTCAATGCCCCTGGATAGAGACGTGCATGAGGGCCTCTTTAAATGAAGTGCCCATTTTAAGCAAGTGGGTCTTTTGTAGGATTGCCCTAGGCAAGGAAGTCAAAAATTGGGAGGCACCAATATGCCACTGGATAGAGGCGTGCATGAGGGCCTTTTTAAATGATGTGCCCATTTTAAGCTAGTGGGTATGTTGCTGTATTTCAATAGGCAGGGGAGCCAAAGTTTTGGAGGCACTAAGATGCCCCTGCATAGAGGCGTTGCATGAGGGCCTTTTAAAAAAATATGCCCATAGTAAGCAAGTGTGTCTTTTTTAGTATTGCCCTAGGCAGGGAAGCCAAAAATTGGGAGGCACCAATATGCCACTGGATAGAGGCGTGCATGAGGGCCTTTTCAAAAAATGCGCCCATTGTAAGCAAGTCTGTCTTTTTTAGTTTTGCCCTAGGCAGGGAAGCCAAAGGTTTGGAGGCACAAAGATGCCCCTACATAGAGGCGTGCATGAGGGCCTTTTCAAAAAAAGTGCCCATTGTAAGCAAGTCTGTCTTTTTTAGTATTGCCCTAGGCAGGGAAGCCAAAAATTGGGAGGCACCAATATGCCACTGGATAGAGGCGTGCATGAGGGCCTCTTTAAATGATGTGCCTATTTTAAGCTAGTGGGTCTGTTGTAGTATTTCCCTAGGCAGGGAAGCCAAAAGTTTGAGGCACTAAGATGCCCCTGCATAGAGGCGTGCATGAGAGCCTTTTCACAAAAAGTGCCCATTGTAAGCAAGTGTGTCTGCAGTAGTATTTCCCTAGGCAGGGAAGCCAAAGGTTTGGAGGCACAAAGATGCCCCTGCATAGAGATGTGCATGAGGGCTTTTTCAAAAAATGTGCCCATTGTAAGCAAGTGGGTCTGCAGTAGTATTTCCCTAGGCAGGGAAGCCAAAGGTTTGGAGGCACAAAGATGCCCCTGCATAGAGGTGTGCATGAGGGCCTTTTCAAAAAAAGTGCCCATTGTAAGCAAGTGTGTCTTTAGTATTGCCTTACGCAGGGAAGTCAAAATTTGGGAGGCACCAATATGCCACTGGATAGAGGCGTGCATGAGGGCCTCTTTAAATGATGTGCCCATTTTAAGCTAGTGGCTATGTTGTTGTATTTCCATAGGCAGGGGAGCCAAAGGTTTGGAGGCACCAAGATGCCCCTGCATAGAGGCGTGCATGAGGGGTTTTTCAAAAAAAGTGCCCATTGTAAGCAAGTGGGTCTGCTGTAGTATTTCCCTAGGCAGGGAAGCCAATGGTTTGGAGGCACAAAGATGTCCCTGCATAGAGGCGTGCATGAGGGCCTTTTCAAAAAAAGTGCCCATTATAAGCAAGTGTGTCTTTTTTAGTATTGCCTTCGCAGGGAAGCATAAAATTGGAGGCACCAATATGCCACTGGATAGAGGCGTGCATGAGGGCCTCTTTAAATGATGTGCCCATCTTAAGCTAGTGGGTATGTTGTTGTATTTCCCTAGGCAGGGAAACCAAAGGTTTGGAGGCACTAAGATGCCCCTGCATAGGGGCGTGCATGAGGGCCTTTTCAAAAAATATGCCCATTGTAAGCAAGTGTGTCTTTTTTAGTATTGCCCTAGGCAGGGAAGCCAAAAATTGGGAGGCACTAAGATGCCCCTGCATAGAGACGTGCATGAGGGCCTTTTCAAAAAAAGTGCCCATTGTAAGAAAGTGTGTCTTTTTTAGTATTGCCCTAGGTAGGCAGGGAAGCCAAAGGTTTGGAGACACCAAGATGCCCCTGCATAGAGGCGTGCATGAGGGCTTTTTAAAAAAATATGACCATTGTAAGCAAGTGGGTCTGCAGTAGTATTTCCCTAGGCAGGGAAGCCAAAGGTTTGGAGGCACAAAGATGCCCCTGCATAGAGACGTGCATGAGGGCCTTTTCAAAAAAAGTGCCCATTGTAAGCAAGTGTGTCTTTTTTAGTATTGCCCTAGGCAGGGAAGCCAAAAATTGGGAGGCACCAATATGCTGCTGGATAGAGGCGTGCATGAGGGCCTCTTTAAATGATGTGTCTATTTTAAGCTAGTGGGTCTGTTGTAGTATTTCTCTAGGCAGGGAAGCCAAAAGTTTGGAGGCACTAAGATGCCCCTGCATAGAGATGTGCATGAGGGCCTTTTCACAAAAAGTGCCCATTGTAAGCAAGTGTGTCTTTTTTCGTATTGCCCTAGGCAGGGAAGCCAAAGGTTTGGAGGCACCAAGATGCCCCTGCATAGAGACGTGCATGAGGGCCTTTTAAAAAAAAAGTCCCCATTGTAAGCAAGTGGGTCTGCTGTAGTATTTTCCTAGGCAGGGAAGCGAAAGGTTTGGAGGCACAAAGATGTCCCTGCATAAAGGCGTGCATGAGGGCCTTTTCAAAAAAAGTGCCCATTGTAAGCAAGTGTGTCTTATTTAGTATTGCCTTCGCAGGGAAGCATAAAATTGGGAGGCATCAATATGCCACTGGATAGAGGCGTGCATGAGGGCCTCTTTAAATGATGTTAGCATTTTAAGCTAGTGGGTATGTTGTTGTATTTCCCTAGGCAGGGAAACCAAAGGTTTGGAGGCACTAAGATGCCCCTGCATAGAGGCGTGCATGAGGGCCTTTTCAAAAAATATGCCCATTGTAATCAAGTGTGTCTTTTTTAGTATTGCCCTAGGCAGGGAAGCCAAAAATTTGGAGGCACCAATATGCCACTGGATAGAGGTGTGCATGAGGGCTTTTTCAAAAAAAGTGCCCATTGTAAGCAAGTGGGTCTTCTGCAGTGTTTCCCTATGCAGGGAAGCCAAAGGTTTGGAGGCACAAAGATGCCCCTGCATAGAGGCGTGCATGAGGGCCTTTTCAAAAAAAGTGCCCATTATAAGCAAGTGGGTCTGCTGAAGACGACGTGGTGGATGATCCAGTAACTGACCCAGCCTGGCAGAAGGACATGCAGTGCGAGGACAGCAGTGCACAGGGGGAGGGAGGCGAAGAATCACAACAGGCCGGGAGAAGCAGGGTGGTGTCTGCAGGCAGAAGGCAGGCAACCGTTCCCCGGAACAACAACATGACAGAAGTTGTCAGCACAACTGATAGGTCTTCCCGACTCTGGCTGTTTTTTAAGGTGTCTGCAGATAATTCCAAAAAGGCCATTTGCAACACCTGCCACGCCGCATCAGCAGGGGTAGCTAAACTATCAGCCTGACCACCACCAGCATGATCAGGCACATGTCAGCAAAGCACCCGACTTTGTGGGATGTACACCACAGTCCAGGAGCAGTGTCTGCAGGTGACACCACTGCATCTCCCACTGTTGTGCGTTCAAGACAATCCCCTGTCCATACTGCATGCGAAGATGCCTCCTGTCCTGCACCTGTAGTTGCACAAGCAGAAATACCATATCATCAACCACGTTCTTGTCCCAGCGCAGCGTTCAGTTATCCATACAACAATCTTTGGAACGTAGGTGCAAATACACTGCCAACGCCCCACATGCCACAATTTTAAATGCACACATTTTGCGAATGCTAGCGCTGCAAATGTTGCCTTTTAGACCAGTGGAGATGGAAGCATTCCGCGACCTGATGGCGGCGGGCGTCCCACGTTACTCGGTCCCCAGCCACCACTATTTCTCCCGGTGTGTTGTCACCACATTACATAAGCACGTGTCACAAAACATTACACGTGCCTTTAACAACGTATTTTCCGGAAAAGTCCACCTAACCACAGACACGTGGACAATTGCTTGTGGGCAGGGGCGATACATCTCGCTGTCGGCACACTGGGTTAATATTCTGGAAGCCGGGACCCAGTCTGAGCTTGGGACGGAACACGTCCTTCCGACACCAAGGATTGCAGGCCGTAACTCAGTCAGGGTTTCACCCACAGTGTACAGCTCCGGAACTTCATGAGCCTCACCCTACTCCTCCTCCTTCTTCCCTTCACCCTCCACACCAGTCCAAAGCTGGAAGCACTGCAGCACTTCCTTGGCTAAGCGGCAACAGGCTGTGCTGAAGCTAATATGCGTAGGTGACAAACCCCACAATCCTGAAGAGTTGTGGAAAGCACTGAAACAGCAGGCAGATCACTGGCTCACACCGCTGAACCTAGGCAAGGTCGTGTGTGACAATGCCCGGAACCTGGTGGCGGCTCTGAGGCGAGGCAAGCTGACACATGTTCCATGCGTGGCCCATGTGCTCAACCTGGTGGTTCATCAGTTTCTTAAATACTACCCGGAGCTGCTGTCGGATCTGCTCGTAAAAGTACGCCACCTGTGAGCCCATTTTAGAAAGTCACCTACTGCTTCAGCCGCCCTTGCCAGCTTTCAGCAGCGTTTGCAGATTCTGTATCACCGGTATACGGTTCAAACTCCACACATAAGACCTCAGGAGTGGACATGGATGTCCGACATATGTACCGTCCTCCAAAACTTTGAGGACTCCACCAAGATGGTGAGGGGCGATGATGCCATAATTAGCGTCACCATCCCGCTTCTCTGTCTTCTAAAATGCTGTCTGCTCAAAATCAAAAACGATGCATTGCAGGCGGAGCACGATCAGTTGGAGCAATAAACCGTACGGGGTGATTACACACAGCACAGCCTCATCTCATCCCAACGTGCATTGGAGGACTATTACGAGGAGGATGAAGAAATAGAGCTACTTTCATGCGGAATTGAGAGGTAATACATGCACAACCATCTTACTGTCGGATGGCCAGAGGACAGGGGAGAGGAGGAGGAGGAGGAGGAGGACAGCAGCTCTCCCTCTGAGGAAGCTGGCACATTCTGACAGCGACATGCATTAGGTGTCGGTGCCCCAGCTCTCGAGTCATTCTTGACCCTGTCCAGCTTCGCATCCATGCCTGTTTGCCATGTCTGGTAATTTAATCAATGCCTAACGTATTTTGCACAGCACCATCTGTATCTTGGTTTCTTCTAGGCAATATTTCAATAGGGACTGCTAGCCATATTTCTTGACAGGAATTCGTCTCTGTGAGGAATAGCATACATATTTGCAGCCCTTGTTGCTGCACACTTAAGTCGAATGTATTCTAGGGATAAACCTGTTCTGTGACCCTGAATGAGTCACCTTTTTGTGTATTTTGAGTATTGTTTCTTTTCCACAGCCTCAGGCTCACAGAGTCCTCTGCTTGATTTATAATTTCTTTGTCTTGAGTTTTTTACTGCTTTCCTTCCAGCCTTTGTTGCTGTACATTTCATGCATCATAGATACAAACCATTTTCTGTGACCCTTAATGAGTCACTTTTTTGTGTTTTTTGATTATTGTTTTTTTCTTACAGCCTCAGACTCACGGAGTCCCCTGACTGATTTATCATTTCTTTGTTTTGAGTTGTTTATTGCTCTCTCTCTTTTTCAGTTTAGGTAACCTGTTAGTTACCTCTCATGGATCACATTCTGCCTAGTGTTCCTTTAACAGGTCTCCATTCACTGGACAGACCCATTATGTACATATAAATTGTTCACAGATTTTGAACTATTTTCATATTGATATGGACTTGGAATCCTGTATGTACAGTGACTTATCACTGTTTTTAAATGGTTTTATGTTTTGAATTAATCTAGTGTTTTTTTTGTGTGTTCAATAAAATATTCTAAACATTTTTTGATATATCATCAGTCTTATATTATTTAATCTGAGCTACGCTCTTTTGAATCCCCTTGATCCCGGTCATTTCATATACGTAGTCTGTCCTTTTCCCCTTTTTTGATGTAAGCAGTGACGTGACCACTGACAGCCGGAGTCACTTGCCGCGGAAGCAGATGAGCTCTCAGCATCCTCAGGGTGCGTTCCACAAGCACCGCTGAGACTGGGAACACACGCTGCAGACAATGGCGCTATTAGAGGACCATACACAGCGACCTAAAAGGTCTGACTACACTGCCATAACTGTCAGCAAGGAGGAGAAGTAAGATGAAATCACGACCGCAAGGTAAAGTGAAAGATTATTTACCAGAGGTTATAGTGGGAATATAGAGATCCACACAGTGCAAGGACATCCACATATACAACTGTATAGCTCCATATATACAATGGTATACAACCAGCAGCACATAAATAGAGGTGGAAGTGTACACAACATAGCAAGAGACAGGAGATAAAGGGAACAACAACACCCACTAGAGAAAAATATATAGCTACATCTACACAGAAGCTTCTACAGATAATAGAAATATACATAAATAATAATACAGATCCACCACAATAAAAACACATAAGACACTAGATTATGAAGGTGTTCATCTACTATATAATTGTCTAAGGGTTTTTTGAGTGTGTCTGTTGCCAAAATCGCGCGCCAGACACAGGCTGATAACTGGTGCCTGAGGCGGGCGTCAATGAGCACAGGCTATGATCATTTGGCGCGAGAATTCAAAATTCGAATTTCACGCCAATTTGCAGCCAGCGACAATGGCGCGTTAGCGCCGCTGTTGCTGAAGCCAGGTGACAGCGGTGCATTAGCGCCGCTGTTTGCCGGGCTATACAGGAAACCCGTCGCCCCCATCTCGCCTCCCCGCTCATCCCCTGCTGTTCTCACCCGTCTGTACACAAGGCGGGCTGTGTGATGTCACATCAGCCTGCCCTGTGTACAGACGGGTGAGAACAGCGGGAAGCGAGGGGGATACTGCCCCCCGCCTCTCACCTCACCCGCATCCATACTGCCCCCCCTCGCTCCCACTGTTCTCACCCGGCAGTACATCCAGACTGTGGAGCCGGGGACTGGTCGGCGGCTCGGTGCTCCATGTTGGATGGTCCCCTTTCGCCTCCTCTCGGGGGGCCCCAGTGTGCGCAGTGCGGGGGTGCAGCAGGATGGCCGGGGATCATTAGCCGGGGATTGGAGCTATGGATGGAGCCTTCCGTGCCCTCTGATTGCCCCTTCTGTGCCAGCTGATGTCCTGAGGCGGGGGCAGCTGCCGCAGGGGTGGCGGGTGCAGGCAGCAGGTGGATGGCATGGCGCAGGCAGAGCCCAGCTGAAGGTAGGTGCCACACTGCAGTGCCAGCCTCTCCAGCCTCATGATGATGATGATGATGATGGCAGCTCTGCTGCTCCTGGATATGGCTCTTCTCGGTGTTTTGGATCTGTGACTGTCCTTGATGGTCTCTTTCCTTGCTGATGAGCTGCCTCTGTCCTATCTGTGCAGGGACTGTCTCTGCTATCTCTCTCCTCTGTCTCAGGCTGTGTCTCTCTCCTCTCTGGGTCAGGTTGTCTCTCTCCTCTCTGTCTCTCTCCTCTCTGGCTCAGGCTGTGTCTCTCTCCTCTCTGGCTCAGGTTGTCTCTCTCCTCTCGGTCTCTCTCCTCTCTGGCTCAGGCTGTCTCTCTCCTCTCTGGCTCAGGCTGTCTCTCTCCTTTTAGGCTATGCAAATTGGCGCGAGAATTCAAAGTTCGAATTTCGCGCCAATCTGCAGCCAGCGACCGTGGCGCGTTAGCGCTGCTGTTGCTGAAGCCTGCAGACAGTGGCGCATTAGCGCCGCTGTTTGCCGGGCTGTACAGGAAACCTGCCGCCCCCACCTCACCTCTCCCCCCACCTTGCCTTCCCCCTCATCTCCCGCTGTTCTCACCCGTCTGTACACAGGGTGGGCTGTGTGATGTCACATCAGCCCGCCCTGTGTACAGGCGGGTGAGAACAGCGGGAAGCGAGGGGGATACTGCCCCCCGCCTCCCACCCCACCCGCATCCATACTGGCCCCCTCGGCTCCCGCTGTTCTCAGCCGGCACTGCGGTCATGTGACAGGACGGGCTGATGTGACATCACACAGCCCGCCTTGTCACATGACAACTAGAGAAGACGCTGGGTGAGAACAGCGGGAGGGATCCATTCTGCCCCCACGCCACCATCCTGTGCCCCACCACCATCCTGCCCCGCTCGCTCCAGCCTGCCCCCCGGCTCCATCTTGCCCCACCGGCTCCATCCTCCCCGCTCACTCCATCCTGCCCCACTCGCTCCATCCTGCCCCACTCGCTTCATCCTGCCCCCATCCTGCCCCCACCTCCGCCACCATCCTGCTCCTCCAGCTCCATCCTGCCCCCCCCGCCACCATCCTGCCCCCCCGCCACCATCCTGCCCCACGCGCTCCATCCTGCCCCCCTGCCACCATCCTGCCCCCCTGCCACCATCCTACCCCGCTCGCTCCATCCTGCCCCGCTCGCTCCATCCTGCTCCCCCCCAGCTCCATCCTGCCTCACTCGCTCCATCCTGCCTCCCTGGCTCCATCCTGCCCCCCTGGCTCCATCCTGCCCCCCTGGCTCCATTCTGCCGGCTCCATCCTGCCCTGCTTGCTCCATTCTGCCCCCACGCCACCATCCTACCCCCCACGCCACCATCCTGCCCCCCCTCCCGCCACCATCCTGTTCCTCCAGCTCCATCCTGTTCCTCCAGCTCCATCCTGCTCCACCAGCTCCATCCTGCTCTTCCGGCTCCATCCTGCCCCGCTCGCTACCATCCTGCCTCGCTCGCTCCGTCCTGCCCTGCTCGCTCCATTTGCCCCCCCGCCACCATCCAGCCCCGCTCACTCCATCCTGCCCTGCTCGCCACCATCCTGCCCCCCCCCCCACCACCATCCTGCTCCTCCGGCTCCATTCTGCCCCGCTCGCTCCATCCTGCCCCCCCCCCACCATCCTGCCCCGCACGCTCAATCCTGCCCTGCTTGCTCCATCCTGCCCCCCTGGCTCCATCCTGCTCTGCTCGCACCATCCTGCCCCGCTCGCACCATCCTGCCCCGCCGGTTCCATCCTGCCCCACCGGCTCCATCTTGACCCTACCTCCGCCACCATCCTACTCCTCCGGCTCCATCCTGCCCTCCTGCCCCCCCGGCTCCATCCTGCCCCCCCCCTGCTCCATACTGCCCACCCCACTCCATCCTGCCACCCCTCCACCCCCTGTCACCATCCTGCCCCCATGCTCCATCCAGTTCCCCCCCGGCAGTTAGTGGTCATGTGACCGATCAGCTGATTGGTTTCCCAGGCAGCGACGGGTCCTAAAGGCCTGTAGGACCTAGAAGACGGAGGTAGAGCGAGCCGGCGGACAGGTGAGTATCCTCATTGAGGATTTTTTTACTTTTACTGTGGAGGAGCGGGGGGCCGCGGGGAGCGGAGTATCGCCATATACCACAGTGCTGCTATACATGTACTGTAATGTACCGCCATATACTATAGTGCTGCTAAACATGTGCTGTAATGTACCGCCATATACTATAGTGCACCTCTACATATACTGTAATATACTCCCATATACTATAGTGCTGCTATACATGTGCTGTAATGTACCGCCATATTCTATAGCGCTGCTATACATGTAATGTAATGTACCACCATACACCATAGCGCTGCTATACATGTACTGTAATTTACCGCCATATACCATAGCGCTGCTATACATGTACTATGATGTTGCTCCATATACTATAGTGCTGCTATACATGTGCTATACAATACCATCATATAATATAATGCACCTGTACATATACTGTAATATACTGCCATATACTATAGTGCTGCTATACATGTGCTATACTGTACCGCCATATACTATAGTGTTACTTTACATGTACTGTAGTGTACCGCCATATATCATAGTGCTGCTATACATGTGTTGTAATGTATCGCCATATACCATAGAGCTGCTATACATGTGCTGTAATGTACCGCAATATACTATAGCGCTGCTATACATGTAATGTAATGTACCACCATATACCATAGCGCTGCTATACATGTACTGTAATGTACCGCCGTATACCATAGTGCTGCTATACATGTACTGTAATGTACCGCCATATACTATAGTGCTGCTATACATGTGCTGTAATGTACCATCATATACCATACCGCTGCTATCTAATATATAAAGCTGAATGTGTGTATGTGTGTATGTGTGTATATCCGGGATTGGCATCTACACCGTCGCAGCTACAGCCGCAAAATTTTGCAGAGTCACACGTCTGGTCCCCGGGAGCGTCATAGGCTATGTTGTGAGGCGAAATTTTAACCCTGCGCGTTCCAGTTCACCAAACAATTTGGCCCCTATCTACATAATGGGAAAAAAGGGAAAGGAAACGTGTGGGAGGAAAATCGACAGCTATCAGCTATAGAGACAAAATTTTGCACAGTCACACGTCTGGACCCCGTGAGCGCCATAGGCTTTGTTGTTAAGCGAAATTTTAACCCCGCGCATTCCAATTCACCAAACTATTTTGCCCCTATCTACATAATGGCGAGAAAGTGACAGTTACCAGTTGACAGTTGTGAATGAGAGGGGTTTAATGATAGCACCATAGACTAACAGCATATACCAGCATATAGTCACTAAGGTGGGGCCCCAACATGAGATATTCACCACACACATGGGACATGTATACACACCACACGCACACAAAGGGTAACAGCAAGTGTATAGTCGCTAAGGTGCAGCCCCAACATTGGATACTCACCACGCACCCGAACAAACACACACCACAAAGAAACACACACAACACAGAGACACCCCCACACCCCCAAGGGGACGCACACACACTCTATAGCGACACATACACTCACCCCACAGGGACACACACACCACAAAGAGACACACATAACACAGACACACACCACACAGACCCCCCCCACAGGGACACACACACATAGTCACCCTATAGGGACACATGCACTCACCCCACAGGGACACACACACCACAAAGAGACACACACACACCACACAGACCCCCCCACAGGGACACACACACATACACACCCTATCGGGACACATGCACTCACCCTTCAGGGACACACACACCACAAAGGGACACACACAACACAGAGACACACACACCTCACACAGACACCCCCCCACAGGGACACACACACATACACACCCTATAGGGACACACACACACACCACAAAGAGACACACACAACACAGATACACACACACACCACAGACCGCCACACAGGGGCACACACACATACACACCCTATAGGGACACATGCACTCACCCCACAGGGACACACACACACCACAAAGAGACACACACAACAGAGACACACACCACACAGACCCCATCCCATAGGGACACACACATACACACCCCAGGGACACACACCACACAGACAGACACAGATGTGCACAAATCACCTCACACAACTCGCCTCATACGTGTGCTATCTTTATTTTCCAAACATAAACATCTGATTAAAAACAGCCAATGTGCAACACATGTGCCATATAGGGAATTAAGGCAGATGTCAGTCACATGAGCTGTCTATTATATGTATGTGTGAGGTAACATATACTGCCCGGCCAGGGGGAGGTTTACTGTTGGCTGGAGATTTATTAGGCTGCCTATAGCAATCAATCACAGCTCAGCCTCTATTTTCCTACAGGTCATTAATATGACATATTCAAATTCTATTTTGTTATAGCTAACAGCAGTTATTTATTATCCCGGGCGTAGCCGGGTACTACAGCTAGTATAGATATATATATATATATATATATATATATATATATATATATATATATATATGTAGTTCACACACGTTGACTTAACAAGTTCTGTCAGTCACAGTATGTCAACTACATACATATTCTAGAATACCCGATGCATTAGAATCGGGCCACCATCTAGTAAAATTATATATTGCAGACCACAACAGATGTTACACAGATGCAAGTATATGTAAAGGGTTAACAAGGAGACAAGCAGGAGCTAGAAAACAGTGGCGGAAACTGAACAGAATATAGTCACAATCGCAAAAGTAAGTGCAACAATTAGAGGGTTATTAGACAACAGAAAAAAGGTGATATAAGATTAACATATTAATATATAGGATCACAGAATTGAGGAATACAAGGGAATCAAAAGAAAAATCATCTCCATCATCCATAGATGTTTGGAAAAGTAAGTTCATTCTAACCCTAATGATAATTAATACAGTAGAGAAAGTAAAGTATACTTATAGAAATAAAAAAATAAATACAAAATCATTATTTATCATAGTGACAGAACAGACAACACGCAGAATCTATATAAAAAAAGAACACAGAAATAACCCCACAAGCACCTATAAAGAAAAGAAAGAAGCCTAGATGTACATACTGTTGAAAGGAAGAAATAAGGTAAGACACCCAAAGAGAACAGAGTAGACTATAAGGAAAAACCATACACTAACATTAGCTAATTCTAATCTATACAGAGGTAAAACCAAGGGTAGAAAGTAATACCAGGAAGCACACGAGAATACAACTGACCGATTACAAGGAAAAGGGAGACAAGAAAAAGCCCCAAGAGGAATAAGGAATATTTGATATTGATAAGCTAGATTGTACATATTAGTAGGTAACGTAGTACCTCCTGTGGACAGGTAGCAGGCAACCCAAAGTACAAAAACTATATGCTAGCTCCAGTGTATGTAATATAACAATTATTCCAATAATCACATATTTTGCTATCGCCATGACAGCACCCACCGAAAGAGAGGGGATCCGCCCACAAGGACAGGAAACCTACAGATAAAAAGGGGCGGTCCCCCTTGCCTCCTCAGTTGGTTTACTGTCCTTCTGGGAGGAACCTACAGATGAAGTTCTTTACCTGGGGCCTTAGGCTGCCATGGAGCGGCTGGTGAGGTCTGTGGTATCCGGTCCTCGAGGCAACGTTGGGAGAGCCCTGGTCCTGCAGTCTCCCTCATCGCCTGGTTCTGTCTGCATGACCCAGTGTCCGTGTTGTGCCGCTCTGGGTCATGCGGGGATGCTGCCTGGGGCTGTCTCCGGTGCTTGTCTCACGACGCAGGGCGGGTGGAGCGTGCAGTTGCCGCCCTGCGTCGCCACGCCGGCTTCTGGGGTTCCCGGTGCCATGCGCGCCGGTCGGCGGATGCGCCCTTTGAACTGCAAGTTCCGTCACTTCCGGCGGTCCGGAGGAGGGCGCGTCTACTGGTGGGGAGCAGCGTTATTCAAAGGCGGTGTCTGGGCCTCGTGGCTGTGACCATCATGTCTTCCCCCAGAGATGCGGAGGGACACCCGGAGGGGGTCTGCCAGCCTATGACCAGGAGTAATAGCAGCGGCAAGCAGGCTTCCAAGTCCCAGTACAGTAAGGAGCGCTCCGCTGAAAGCTCTAAAGGCTCCAAACCCAAGGCTGGGTCTCTACCTCCTGAACCGGTACCAGTGTAGGCATTAAGGGTGAGTTATGCTTGTTCATCTACTCAGCTAATTGCCAATCCTCTCTGTCTCCTTCTCTTTTCTCTTTGTTTCTTCTACTAGCCTAAGAAACACTCTGACAAATGGAAACATAAGTTTTGTGCCTTGTGTGAACAGCCCCTGTCAGATGACTATGACAAGCGGTTATGCCGCGCCTGTATTACTCAGACGCTTGACGAAGAGGCCCCTATACGGACGGCAGACCTTAAGACCTTTATACGGGAGGAGATCCGGACCTCCCTTTCCCAAATTCAGCAACCCTGTGTGCCTGCTTCTCTCAGCCAGTCTCCCTATCAGTCAGAGGTTGATTCCCAGGAGGAGGGTCTGGTTCATTCATCCCATTCAGGTCCTCGTCTGAAGATGAGGGGGGTTCTTGTTTTGCTATACAAGACATGGATAATCGGGATTAAATCGGTACGGGCCACCATGGGGATTGTGGACGCTAAGGAACGAGGTCTGCTCAGACGTTATGTTTGCTGGGTTGTCTCAGAAGAAGAGGCGTGATGTTAGCAGCGGGTTAATCAGCGTGATGTCCACAGGAGCAACAGAGAATGTTCATTTATTGAGAATTAAGAACATCCAGCTCACAACATGAGAATAGGATCAATCTGGTTTCTGGGAGAGGGAGAGAGAAAATCTGCTGCGACCCTTCAGCTTCCAGTTCCACACTAGAATGTAACGCTGGGAGCAGGCGGAGGAACATCCTGTCTCTGAATGAGGACTTTTTTTTTTTTTTTTTAACTTTGTTGACATCTGAACAATATGCATGCAGACATAAAATCACATCATATTAAACAAACAATAGTTGTTGCAATACATACAGATTAATATGCATTAGGCCAACACCCCCACTCAACAACTATTTATTCTGTTAGTCCCATAATGGTTCTCAATCCTTGGAACCTAGGTCGTGGCAATGGCTTGGCCAAAATGTCAGCTAACATCTTATCAGTCTCACAATAAACAAACTGAATTATGCCACGATCTAT
The DNA here is from genome assembly GCA_033576535.1 of Allobates femoralis. Lineage (NCBI taxonomy): Eukaryota > Metazoa > Chordata > Amphibia > Anura > Aromobatidae > Allobates > Allobates femoralis. The sequence continues at coordinate 133,049,077 of JARQOC010000009.1, read as the reverse complement.
CAAGTCATGTAGATGATGATATCTGACGTCGATGTGCTTAGTTCTAGCACTGATCTTTTCACTGCATGCAAGTTTAATGCATCCTTGGTTGTCCTCATATATCACCGTTGTCTGAGTTAACGGTTTACCAAGATCATCCATCAGTTGTCTTAGCCAAATGATCTCCTGACTTGCATAGGCTGCGGACACATACTCAGCTTCTGTGGATGACAAAGCAACAGATACTTGTTTTCTACTAGACCAGGAGATTGAACTTTCTCCAAGTTTAAATACGTGTCCGCTCGTGGATTTACGTTCATGCAGATCACCAGCCCAATCTGCGTCAGCATAGCCGGTGAGTTTTAGATTTCCTGCTGCAGATAATTTAAAATTACCCCTTGTGTCTCCTTTAAATATCGGAGAACTCTTTTAACGGCATTCCAGTCCTTTTGGCAGCGGTTTCTCCACATATCTGCACAATATTCCAACTGCTGTTGTAATATCTGGTCGAGTCATAGTCGATATGTATAGAAGTGCCCCCACTGCCTGTCGATATTTCTCATTGTTAGGCAACAGGTCATCTTCTTCCAGTTTCAGGTAGGGTGCTTCCATTGGCGTTGATACACCTTTGGCTTCTGTCATTCCAAACTGATTCAAAATTGAATAATTTTTGCACTTTGATTTAGAAGAAAACTTCCTTCTTCCTCCTCTGGATATGGATTCCTAGATAATATGTTACATTTCCAAGGTCTTTTGTTTCAAAATGCTGGTTCAAAATTTCAGTAATTTTCCAATTTCGGCTTCTTCTGGATGAACTACAATTACATCGTCCACATATAAGAGAATATACATCCACTTTCCATCTGTATATCTCGTATATAGGCATGGATCCGCTTGACCTCTTTTAAATCCTTCTTCCAACAAGACTTTGCTCATTTTGGTGTTCCATGTCTTGCCGATTGCTTAAGACCATAAAGAGATTTTTGTAGTTTGCAAACAAGCTTCTGTTCACCTTCCTTTATGTAACCTTCAGATTGAGTCATGTATAAGTCCTCCTCAATGTCACCATTTAAAAATGCAGTTTTGATATCCAAATGTCTGACAAACATCTTTTGTACAGCAGCTATCGACCATCAAGGCTCTAATGTTGTCTGCTTAGCGACTGGGGAAAAAGTAGCATCATAGTCCTCGCCATATTTTTGAGAATATCCCTTTGCGACCAACCTCGCTTTAAATCTGTGGACTTTACCTTCAGAGTCATATTTGGTTTTAAATACCCACTTGCACTTGATTGCCTTTTTACCCTGTGGCAACTCAGTGAGTTTCCAAGTTTGAAGTTGATGAAGCGAGTTCATTTCTTCATTAGCGGCATTGATCCACTTTGTTCTTTCATGAGCAAGTAGTTTTTGCATTTCATCCCATGACTGTGGTTCTGACTCAGGTAGTGTCTTGACAATGTAAGATAGAGGTTTAGCTGGTATTCCTTTGTTTTATCTTGACGATCGTCTGATTTCAGGTTCACTTAGGCCTTTTGTTGTTTCTTCAGTGGTTGAAAAATCTAGCCAGACTTCTACATTCTCTCTTTCGTTGTCTTGTGATTGTGACTGAGATTGTTGTTGTTGCTTCATCTGGGCTACTGGCATAATATCACAAAACTTGGGTGACACAAAATTTTCATCAATCACTACATCTTTGCTTATTGTGACCTTGTTTGTCTCTGGGTGTAGATTTCTATAACCTTTCTGGGTTTCACTGTCACCTACCAGAATGCCTTCCTTAGCGTGAGATTCCCACTTAGTTCGTTTTTCTTTGGGAATGTGTGCAAATGCTTTGCTTCTGAAAATCCTTATGTGCTGTAGTTTTGGCTTTGCACTATTCCATTGCTCAAATGAAGTTTTCTCTGTCGCTTTACCTGGTAGTCTGTTCTGAAGATAGCAAGCCGTCATAATAGCTTCGCCCCAATATACTGTAGGCAGATTTGCATCAAATAACATACTCCTTCCGCTTTCACAGAGTGTTCGGTTCCTTCTTTCTGCTACACCATTTTGCTCAGGGGTGTATGGTACAGTAGTCTGAAATATGATTCCATTTCTCTTTAAAATGCTCTGTGTCTCATTACTTGTATATTCAGTCCTATTATCTGCACGGAGAAATTTTGGCACTCTCCCAAACTTGTTATATACTTCAGCTAGATATATTTCAAGTTTCCCTGGAACTTCATTTTTTGCTGTGAAGTAGATAGACAACTGTGTATCTTGAATTGTCATCAATGAATGTAAGAAAATATCTCTTCTTTCCAGGGGTCTGAATACGCATTGGGCCACAGATGTCTGTGTGTATTAAATCTAGTGGCTGTTCTGTTCTTGTAGTACTTTTCTTAAGAAAGACCTTTCTGGACATTTTCCCTTTGATACAGCTGGTACACCTCATTGTCTGGTTACATGGATCAATTATAATATCATCAGCTAAGTGTTCTTGAAATAACTTTCTTATTGCTTCTGGGTCTCTATGTGCAAGCCGTCTGTGCCATACATGAATACAGTTCTTGTGCATTTCTTGCTTAGCTGTGTATACACACTCTTTGCATTTCAACTGATACAGTTCATCATTGATTTTTCCTTTTGCTAGTGTTGGGCCCTCCTTTGAGATGATGCAGCTATCGTTGCTTAATTCCCTTGTTTCGTAAGCTTTTTCACGGATAATAGATTACTTTCAAGACTAGGCACATATTGCACATCCAGGGGCGTAACTACAATAGGTGCAGGGGTTGCGATCGCACCGGGTCCTGCAGCCTAGGGGGCCCAAAAGTCCCTTTGGCCCATAGAAAAAGACTAATACTACTAAAGATTTGCAATAATTGGGGGCCCCGTTGGAGCTTTCGCATCGGGGCCCCAAGGCCTGAAGTTACGCCACTGAGCACATCCTTTACATGAATCCTTTTGTTTTGTGTTGCAGAGATGTTACAATCAATATAACTATCTGCTATGCCTTCTGAGATGATACACTGACCATTCGCCATTATCACTTTCTCTGACTTGCTTTGGTTAAGCTTAGTAAAGAAGTCTCTGTCATTGGTCATGTGACTGGTTGCACCAGAATCTATACACCATGCATGCTTTGATTTAAATGCATTGACTAATGTGAATGATGCCTCAGTATTTACAGGATCATTATTTTCAAATATAGCACTCTTAACTCTTTGTTTACTGTTTTGCTTCTTCAGCTGATTCATTTTAGCTTTCCAGACTCTGCATTCAGCTTTTAAATGACCTGGCTTCTTGCATACAAAACATTCACGTTTTCTTTAGGGTTGTTTCTGCTGGTGGGCGCATCCTGTGTTTGTAAAGCAGTTTCCTTATTGCATATTTTGCTGCTCACACTTTTTGCCTTTCTTTTATATTCATCTACAAGCTTTCGTCTGACGTACTCCAATGTAAGCTCATCATCTGGGCGTGCATCTAGTGCAGTTACAAGCATGTCATAGCTTTCTGGGAGACCACTAAGTAGTAGTGCTGCTACATGGAAGTCCTTCATATCTTCCCCAATGCCCCGCAGGCGCTCTACGGTCTCTAGAGTGCTTCTAATATAGTCCTGCATGTCCTGGTCACTGTGTAGCTTAGACTGATATAGCTTTCTCATTAGATAGAGTTTGTTACTTAGATTTATTGGCTCATTTACTTTCTGCAGCTGCTCCCACATTTCCTTTGCAGATTCACACTTACACACATGCACGATCTGATCATCCTCTATGCTGAGTGATATGGTGCTCTGTGCTTTCTGATCCATCTCTAGCCAGTCCTGTGGTACTGGGTCAGGCTTGGGCTTCTGAGTGTATTTCCACGTACCTTCTCTTATCAGCAGTATCTTCACCTTGAATTTCCAGGATTGGTAGTTCTGGTTATTCAGGCTTGGCACTGTAAACTTTGCTGAGCTGCTGGTGGTGGCCATCTTTACTTCTTCTCAGTTCGCTGTTGTCTTTCTATCTCTGTGCTCTGGAGGTTTGGGACTTCTGTGACTCCTGGGCCCATAACCTGTTAGCAGCGGGTTAATCAGCGTGATGTCCACAGCAAGCAACAGAGAATGTTCATTTATTGAGAATTAAGAACATCCAGCTTACAACATGAGAATAGGATCAATCTGGTTTCTGGGAGAGGGAGAGAGAAAATCTGCTGCAACCTTCAGCTTCCAGTTCCACAATAGAATGTACATGCCTGGAGCAGGACCTTTTTTTTTAAACTTTGTTGACATCTGAACAATATGCATGCAGACATAAAATCACTTTCATATTAAACAAACAATATTTGTTGCAATACATACAGATTAATATGCATTAGGCCAACATGTGTTTTTCTGTCATTACAGCCATTAAATCCTTAGTCAGATCCGAATGGGAGAAACAAGACTCTAGGGTTTTTTACCTCCTCCTCCAAAAGAAAATACCGTATATACTCGTGTATAAGCCAACCCGTGTATAAGCCGACCCCTATTTTTGCCCCCAAAACCTGGGAAAATCTATTGACTCGTGTATAAGCCGAGGGTGGACCCCAGCACAGGTATACAGCCCTCAGCAGTGTGGTATACCCAGCCCCAGAGGTATATACAGCAGCCCCAGTGGTAGTATACAGCAGCAGCCCCAGTGGTATATACAGCAGCAGCCCCAGTGGTATATACAGCCCAGTGGTAGTATACACGCAGCCCCAGTAGTATATACAGCCCTAGTAGTATATACAGCCCCAGTGGTAGTATACACGTATCCCCAGTAGTATATACAGCCCCAGTAGTATATACAGCCCCAGAGGTAGTATACACGCAGCCCCAGTAGTATATACAGCCCCAGTAGTATATACAGCCCAGTGGTAGTATACACGCAGCCCCAGTAGTATATACAGCCCAGTGGTATATACAGCCCCAGTGGTAGTATCCAGCAGCCCCAGTAGTATATACAGCCCCAGAGTGTATATACCGCAGCCCCATAGTATATACATCCCCAGTAGTATATACAGCCCCAGTGGTAGTATACACGCAGCCCAGTAGTATATACAGCCCCAGTGGTATATACAGCCCCAGTGGTGTATCCAGCGCCCAGTAGTATATAAGCCCCAGTGGTAGTATACAGGCAGCCCAGTAGTATATACAGCCCAGTGGTAGTATACAGGCAGCCCCATAGTATATACAGCCCCAGTGGTATATACAGCCCCAGTGGTAGTATATAGCAGCCCCAGTGGTAGTATACAGCATCCCCAGTAATGCAGGGCCCCCCAGCCTTGCTCCGGTCACCTGTAAAGCAAATTATACTTATCACTGTCCGCTGTCCGCGCCCGCCACTGTCGACATCCGCGATCCTCCATCTTCATGCGTCTTCTTCCTGTTTCCTGTGTTCAGCGCCGGTAATGACGTCATTGTCTGCGACGAACACAGGAAACAGGAAGAAGACGCATGAAGATGGAGGATCGCGGATGTCAGCAGCGGCGGGCGCGGACAGCGGGACAGTGATAAGTATAATTTGCTTTACAGGTGACCGGAGCAATGCTGAGGGGCCCTGCATTACTGGGATGCTGGGGCTGCTGTGGGGCTGTATGGCTGCCGTCACTGACCTCACGTATAAGCCGAGGGGGGTACTTTTCAGCCCAATTTTTGGCTGAAAAACTCGGCTTATACGCGAGTATATACGGTACCCCTTTGATGATCCGGAGTTACTGAACTGGTCTAAGGTTCCTAAGGTGGATGCGGCAGTGGCTTCCTCTTCCAAAAGGAATGTGTTGCCTTTGGAGGATGGTGGATTGTTGAGGGACCCCTCTGATAGGAAAGCTGATACCCTGTTGAAAAAATCCTGGAAGACGGGTATAGGGGCTCTTAAACCGGCCATTGTTTCTACCTGTGCAGCCCGTTCCCAGTTGGTATGGTTGGATCAGTTGGAACAACAGATTCGATCCGGGGTGCCTAGAGACAGGTTGTTGGCTGCTCTTCCTCAGATCCGGAGTGGCTCCGCGTATCTGGCAGATGCTTCTGCAGATTCTCTCCGCCTGGCAGCTAGATCGGCTGCGATCTCTAATACCATCCGCAGGTCTTTGTGGCTTAAGGAGTGGAAGGGGGACGCCCATGAGAAAACTAAGTTATGTGCGATCCCGTGCGGGGGTGAGTAGCTCTTTGGCTCCATGCTTGATGGTATTCTCTCTAAGGCAGGAGAGGTGAAGAAGGGGCTCCCTAACCCTTCTAACCCTAACTAGAGGAGAGCCTTTGGGAAACGCCAGTATACCAGGCAACAGTCCAATCCCAAGTGGGAACCGGCAAAGAAGAGACAGAGAGGTGCTTATTACGGTGGTTCCTCATCTTCCAAGCCCCCGCCCAAGCATAACTAATTCTGACCCACCTGTCTTTAGACGATTGGCTCATTATTTCCATCAATGGCCCCAAAATTCAAATAGCCAGTGGATCTTCGGCCTTATTTCATCTGGCCTTAAACTTGATTTTGTGAGGATCCCAGGGGACTCCTTTTTTCAAACTATCCTTTCTAGTCCTTGTCAGCAGCAAGCACTGGAATTGGAGGTCAAGGACTTGTTACATAAACGTGTTGGTGCCGGTTCTGGGAGACCAGGAGGGAAGGGGATTTTATTCCCCTTTGTTTCTGGTTTCTAAACCGTACGGTTCCTTTCGGACAATTATTAATCTTCGTAAATTGAACTCCTTCCTCCTCTTCCAGTCCTTTAAAATGGAGTCCATTCAATCTGCCATTCGCCTTCTATTCCCTAGGTGTCTTATGGCTGTGTTCGACTTAAAAGACGCTTATTATAATCTGCCTATTCATCCAGCACACCAGAAGTTCCTCCGCGTAGCGGTGGTCTTGGAGGGTCAGGTTCGCCATCTGCAGTTTGCCGCCATGCCGGTCGGTCTTTCCAGTGCTCCTCAGGTTTTTACCAAGGTGATGGCGGAGGTTTTGGCATGTGTGGGACAACAAGATGTTCTCATAGTTCCGTATTTGTTAGATTTTTTGGTTGTTGGGGACTCGTTGGGGCAGTGTACTTCCCGTCTGATTCATGTCATGTCCTCCCTACAGGCCTTGGGATGGCTCATCAATGTCTCCAAGTCACGGCTCCGTCCGGTTCAGGTCCAGAATTTTTGGGGGCTCCTGTTGGACTCTCTTGCCCAGAAACCTTGGTTTTTCTGGCTGAAGGCGATGTCGGTGTCCGACCCTTGGGTTCTCCCGGAGGATCGGATGCTGCTCTCTCAGGGTCCGATTTTTCACCCAGAAGCAGAGGACCTTCATCTGATGGCCTAGAATTTGAGCGTCAGCTTCTGAAGCGGCGCCAGTTCTCCGATGCTTTGGTTGCTACCCTCCTCAGCAGTAGGAAGGCGGTTACCACTAAGCTATATTGTAGGGTCTGGCGTAAATTTTGGACTTTTACTCAGGGGGTGTCACTGACCGTGCTCCGATTCCTGCTATTTTGGAATTTTTGCAGAAGGAAGGGGCGGGACTTGGGGCTGGCGGTCAGTACTCTTCGGGTTCAGGTTTCTGCTCTCGGGGCCTTTTTAGTCAGAATATTGTGGTGACCGGTGGATTTCCCGTTTTTTTCAGGCTTGTGACCATGCTGCACTGGTGCACATCCCTCGGCTGGATCCCTGGGATTTGAATTTGGTTTTGGACGCCTTGACAGGACCTCCCTTTGAGCCATTGACCTCGGCTTCCCTCAAGCACTTGACCTGGAAGACGACCTTACTGGTAGCCTTGACGTCGGCTAGACGGGTGGGTGACCTGCACGCCTTGTCCATTGACCCCCTGGTTCCTGTTAGTTTTCCCTGATCGATTGGTTCTTAAGACAGATCCCTCTATCTCCCTAAAGTCTCCTCGAAGTTCCATAGAAGCCAAGAAATCATTCTGCCCTCCTTCTGTGACAATCCCACTAGCCCTGAGGAGTTGACCTATCAGACCTTAGATGTTCGGAGGACTGTGCTTGAGTATATTTCTAGGACTCAGCCCTGGAAGGAAGTATAGGGCCTTGTTTGTTTCTCTCCAGGGGCCTCGGAAGGGAGCTCGTACCACTAAAAATACCATCTCCAGATGGATCCGGGAGGCTGCTGGGCCTATTCCACAAAAGGTGAGCAGCCGCCGGCCGGTATTCATGCCCACTCCACTCGTGCCATATCTGTCTCCTGGGCTGAACGAGCGGATATGTCTCTTGAGTCTATTTGTAGGACTGCTACTTGGGCTTCACCTTCTACCTTTTTTCGGCACTATCGCCTTGACCTCTCCTCTTCGTCTGACCTCGACTTCAGAAGGGTGGTTCTTAATACTGTGGTCCCTCCGAGGTGATAGTCTCTGCAAGTCTCTCGGAGGGTGCTGTCATGCTGATAGCAAAATCTGAAATTACTCTATCTCTTACTATTGTCTTACCTTCATGCCCATGCTATGCTGCATCCCTCATGATTATTCTACCATGTCTTGGTCTGGCCCCCTCAGGCCTCTCTGTTTTTATGACCTCTGCTTAGCTGCTAGTGCCTGTTCAGTCCAAACCCATTCACCCCCCATCCATACCTGATGACCCTTAGCTGTAGATAAATTCTGAACCATGAGTCTGATCCAGACTCTAGTCTAATCCAAGAATCTCCAAAACTACATCTCCAAAAGTACAGCTCTATAAGTACAAGACTTTGAAATAGAAGAGAAATGGACTGGAAGGTACTGGGATAGAAATTCACAATAATAGCTGTATAATTCATCAGAACATTCTGCATGGAGAGTGGAAAGATCACAGATATTTCTAACCTGCATGTTGATCTTTGCATGGATCTACAATGGTGACTGCATCTCTTTTTTTTTTTTTCCCTTCCTGGATTATCCATCCACCTTGGCATATCATTGGCATATCATATATATTTATCATCTCATCTGTCTCTGAGTGACTCCTCGCCACATGGACCCCCCCTGGCTACATCTGACCCCCAGCTGCATCGGATCCTGGCTGCACCTCAGCATCTCGCCCCCAGCAGCACCTGATCGCATCCACGGCTGCATCTCATCCTGTGCCGCATCTCAACTCATCCTGTGCCGCATCTCAACTCATCCTGTGCCGCATCTCATCTCCCCGGCTGCCTCACCTGACCCCCGGCTACCCCACCAGACCCCGACTACTTCACCTGACCCCGCAGGCCGCCACAGCCAACCCCGACTGCCTCGACTGATACCCAACTGCCCAATCCGGCCCCCTCATCTGACCCCCTGTATTACATCTCATCCCCGGTCAACAACCCATCCCGGGACCACTCCCCACTGACGACTGCTGCCACACTCACTCCCTGCTCACCGTACACAATGTTCCCGCTACTCCTCACTCTCACTCCCATCCTTCTCCACTTATCCCCCCTCCCAGCAATGAAATACTGCTCTCATCCTCCATCCTGCCTAACCACCTCACCCACTTCTCCGACCTATTCATTCACTTTCAATCCTCAATCACCAAACAAGCACGCCCGCCACGTAAGCTTTCCTGCTCCCACCTGCTAACCCTCTGGCTACTCCTCCTCCTTGCCGGTGACATCTCCACCAATCCTGGCCCCCCCCACCACATCCCCACAACCACCTTCATCCCACGACCATTGCCAACCCTTGCAATCTCACGACCACTAACCCTTGCGACCCCACCAACCTTAGACCTATTTCCCCAACCCCTGCCCCCCCCACTGTTCTACCCGGCGCACTCTGGAATGCCCACTCAGTGTGCAATAAACTCTCAGACATCTACAAACTCTTTATCTCCAAGAAACTATCATTCCTTGGCATCACCGAGACCTGACTCACCCCCTCCGACAGGCCTCCCCTGCTGCACTATCGTACGGCGGCCTCAGCCTGTACAACACCTCCCCCCATCCCTCTTGCAAACACGGTGGTGGTGTCGGCATACTCTTGTCCAACTCCTGCACCTTCAGCCCTATTCCCCCCTCCGTCACTGCCCCCTCCTTCGAAGCCCACTCGGTCCAAATCTTTTCCCCCTGCAACTTCCAGCTAGCCATCATCTACCGCCCCCCTGGACCCATCGCCTCCTTCCTTGACCACTTCACCACCTGGCTACTTCACTTCCTCTCCGCTGACATCCCCACCATAATAATGGGCGACTTCAAAATCCCGATTGACACTCCCGCCCAGCCCCTCCAACCTAATTTCCCTGACCACTTCCCTAGGGCTCTCCCAATGGTCCTCCTCTCCCATCCACGAACAAGGCCACACACTTGACCTCATCTTACCCACCTCTGCTCCCTTCCAACCTCACAACCTTGGAACTCCCCCTATCTGACCACCATCTCTTGACCTTCTCCACCCTATCCTCCCCTGCCACGCTACCTCCTCCCCGCAAACTTGATCACCCTCACTGAAACCTAAGAGATCTTGATCTTCCTTTATTCTCGAATCCCTCCTCCCTCTCACCGACTTACCTTCCGCTGGTGAAATTGACACTGCCACCACCCTATACAACACCACAATAACGAACGCCCTCGACCTAGCCGCCCCGCTTACATTTCACACTCCATGCACTAACAGGCAACCCTGGCATACGACCCTCACTAAAAACCTGAGACGGGCGTCCAGGGTCGCCGACAGGAGATGGAAAAAGTCCCGCACCTCCGAGCACTTTGCTCTGTTCAAACAATCACTCACTGACTTCAAGACGGCACTTGCTACTGTCAAGCAAGCCTTCTTCTCATCCCTAATAACCTCTCTGTCCCGCAACCCCAAACTGCTCTTCAAAACTTTCAACTCCTTACTCCACCCGCCCGCTCCTCCCCCCTCTCCCCTCATCTCCACTGAAGACTTTGCGACCTTCTTCAAGGAGAAGATCGACAAGATCAGAAACAGCTTTGGCCCACATTCCCCAAAACTCCCCCTCTCACCTACACTGCCCTCCTCCTCCATTAGCCACTTCCCCTCCATAACTGAAGGCCAACTCTCTTCCCTTCTGTCGAAATCACACCTTACCACCAGCGCCCATGACCCACCTCATTCCCAACCACACCTCCATTTTCATCCCAGCCTTCAACCACCTCTTCAACCTATCACTTACCACTGGCACCTTCCCCTCGGCCTTCAAACACGTCCCAATCACGCCCATCCTTAAAAAACCCTCCCTCGACCCTACCTCTGTCACCAACTATCACCCCATATCTCTTCTCCCATTTGTCTCTAAGCTACTCGAACAGCACGTCCACTCTGAACTGTCCTCTCACCTCTCCTCCTGCTCCCACTTCGACCGCCTACAGTCCAGCTTCCGACCCCTCCACTCCACCCAAACAGCCCTGACCAAAGTCACCAACGACCTACTTGCCGCCATGAACAAACGCCACTACTCCATCCCCCTCCTCCTCGACCTGTCCGCCGCCTTCGACACGGTTGACCACTCCCTTCTTCTCTGGATCCTGGAATCCCTCGGCATCACCCACCTTGCCCTCTCTTGGATCTCCTTATACCTAGCAGACCGGACCTTCAGTTTCCCCCACTCCCACACCTGCTCCTCGCCCTACCCCCTTTCTGTCGGAGTCCCCCAAGGTTTGGTCCTGGAACCAGTACTTTTCTCCATATACACTCTCGGCCTAGGGCAACTCATTGAGTCCCACGGCCTCCAGTACAACCTCTACGCCGACACCCAAATCTACTTGTCTGGCCCCGACATCACCTCCCTACTCTCCAAAATCCCACAATGCCTTTCCGCCATCTCATCCTTTTTCTCTGTTCGCTTCCTTAAACTCAACATGGACAAAACTGAATTCATAGTCTTCCTCCCAAGAAATTCCCCCCCCACTTCCTAACCTATCCATCTGTGTCAATGACTGCGCCCTCTCCCCAGTCTCCCAAGCCAAGTGCCTCGGGGTAATCCTTGACTCCTCCCTATCCTTCAAGCCCCACATCGAAGCCATCTCCACATCACTCCGGCTCCAGCTTAGAAACATTTCATGGATCCGCTCCTTCCTTACCCACGACACCGCTAAAACACTTATTCATGCCCTTATCATCTCCCGCCTTGACTACTGCAACCTCCTTCTCACTGGCCTCCCATCCAACTCCCTCACACCTCTCCAATCTATCCTCAATTCCACTGCCTGACTGATCCATCTGTCCTCCCGCTACTCCCCTGTCTCCCCCCTCTGCCAAGCCCTTCACTGGCTCCTCGCCTCCAAGAGATCCCAGTTCAAAACACTAACCATGGCATACAAAGCGATACACAACCTGTCCCCACCATACATCTCCGCCCTGGTCTCCCGATATCTACCCTCATGCAACTCCCAACCCTCCCAAGAACTCCTCCTCTGCTCCCCACTCATCTCCTCTTCGCACAACCGCATTCAGGACTTCGCCCGGGCATCTGCCATACTCTGGAACTCCCTGCCCCAACATGTCAGACACTCTCCGACCCTGAGAAGCTTCAAGTGTCACCTGAAGACTCACCTATTCCATCAAGCCTACAACCTGCCATGAGACCCAGGCGACCGCCCCATAACTGACACTCCCCCAGCCTACTGTATCCCCACCCGCCCCTCGTAGACTGTGAGCCCTTGTGGACAGGGTCCCCTACCCTCCTGTACCTATATGTCCTGATTGTCTAGAGTTATTGTAATTGTGCTTGTCTCCTCTATCCTCATGTAAAGCGCCATGAAACCTAATGGCGCTATATAAATAAATAATAATAAATAATATAATAGTCGTATTTTGTGGAGTCCATGACAGCACCCACTCACTTACCACCCTTTCTTTTCCTTTTCTGACATGATAGTCTGTTGTTGTTCTTAGCATTGCTTTCGTGTGTTGTCACCACTGGTGGCCACTTATTGCCTGGGGTTTTGTGTGCCCCTCTTTTTCACGTCTTGCGCTGCTGGTCTTCTCGTATTGTGATTCATTGTGTTTGTGTATTTATTCGGTTGTGGCGGTTCCTCCAATTTCTCTGTAACCCAACTGAGGAGGCGAGGGGGACCACCCCTTTCTATCTGTAGCTTTCCTGTCCTTGTGGGCGGATCCCTTCTCTCTCGGTGGGTGCTGTCATGGACTCCGCAAAATACGACTACCGGTAAGTAATCTCAGATTTCATAAAAAGCCTTCCACAGCTCCGGTGACTTGAGGACTGCTGCCAGCCACGAGGCATCCTGCCATCTACTGTGCCTGATTTCAAGACCTCCTGCACCCAATGCTCTGCGGCCATCCATCACCTTGCAGCTCCCGCGGCCCCAGAGACAGTGACTTCAGGGAGACACATACCTCTGAGACGTGGGAGCCGAAGTTCAACATCTGAGGTACCATGTCTGGGCGGCGGAGGAGGCGGGGAAGAGGCCGCGGCAGCTCCAGCTGTGTGTGGAGGCGCCCACCAGAGATCCATCGGCTGGTGTGTCTTTGAGGAGTGAGGAGTGTGGAGAGCGGAGACTGACAGACACCAGGCATCTCACTCAGTGCTAGAAGAACAGAGACCTGTAGGTGGCCCCACCCCCAACAAACTACCCACGAGCCAGGCACCATTACTTTCTCCCTCCTGGATCCCTTGCTAGTCAATACACCTCCCCCCAGACAATGACAAAGCTCTTCTGAATAAAATCACAGACCTAAGACTGCAATTTACCTGTTAACTGAAAGCTACAGACAGCTCTCATAGTAGGAGCATAACTGCCTGCACACAAGCTCTTAAATAATTCTACAGCTTCACTTTTGGCTTTCCTCTATTGCTGCTCCCATTCAACAGTTCAGCCACAGTGTACAATTCTGTGCAGGACACAACATTGTGAGAAAATAGAGTCGACAGGAGACAGTACAACAGCGCCACCTGCTGTCCACCTCTAAAGAGCCTGCAAATCCTTCTGTGTTACCTTTTAAGTGCAGTACCATCGCCACCTACTGTCTAAAGTTGATAATCTCATTATAACTTTCCAAAGAACTATTTTTGTTCTCAATATACCCCAAATCTTCCGCAATGAACAATATCACGTTCGGTTAGTGCTTAAAAGATGCATGCTATCAGAAACTCCAAAATGGTGAAAACAAATAAACAGTGTGTAAAAAATTAGTCAAAGACCCCTTCTGGTGGTCAACAGCCACCGTCTTCCCCTCAGGGGGATATTGTCAAATACTTGAGGAAAAGACAGGAACCCTCGCGAACCCCTACGATACGCCCTCCAAAATGGAATACCTCACCAGAACAAACAATAGATTTAGATTCTAGCGGAGAAGAATTGGGAGGCGAATCGACAAGAGATCTCTTTATTAGCGTGAAAAAATACATGAGGAGTCTCAGAGTAAAAAATCATTTTTTAAAACATCCAAAAACAAGCATACCCGGAGAACAAAAGAGCGCTCTACACTCGAATTTATGTAAGACATCTCTCTTTGATCCTATCAATCTACAATCGAAGGAATTTTCTACCTTTGAAACACTAGTAAGTGAAAATTTAAAGAAAATGAAGATAATTAAGACAAAATATGCCCGAAAAAATTTGACGAGGAAGGAAAGGGAAGCAATATAGGCCCTGCAAGACAATAAACAGATCACCATCCGTCCAGCAGACAAAGGCGGCTCCATAGTAATCCTAAATGCAACAGACTACCATAATGAATCGATGAGGATTTTGGAGGACCGCAAAACATACACCATTCCATTTTAAAAATGGACCCTACAGAAAAATACAAAAAAAAATCGCTAGAAAAATTAACCTCAAAAGGCCTACAAGCAGGGATCCTAAACAAGAAAGAGTATCAATTTGTGAATAACCAAACACCGCGCATGGCAGTATTTTTTTTTCCACAACCCCAAAATACACAAAGATGTAAATAATCTACCTGGACGTCCAATTATTTCTGGAATCAATTATCTTACTTCAAATTTGTCACAATATATAGACTGGTTCTTACAACAATGTGTAGTGAAATTACCTGCTTATTTGAAAGATACTACTCACACTTTACAAGTACTAGAACAAATTGCATGGAAATCGGAGTATATCCTTGGCACATTAGATGTGAAATCGCTGTATACAATCATCGAGCATGAAAGGGGGTGCATAGCAACAAGATACTTCCTGAAAAAATCCGGTATTTTGGAGGATAAACAAATTGAATTTTGGTTGAATGTATAGAATTTATTCTATCCCATAATTATTTTAAATATAACACAGTGTTTTATAAGCAACAGTGGGGGACCGCTATGGGCACGGCTTTGCGCCAGGGTATCCAAATCTGTATATGGGCAAGTGGGAGGAGGAAACCATATACCCACAGAACTCCTTAAGGAAAGCCTAGTAGCCTGGCACAGATTTATAGAAGACATACTATTTATTTGGGACGGAGCTGAATCATTAGAAGAATTCCTGACGGACATCAGGAGTAATGCCTATGGTCTAGAATTTACAGTAACAACTAGCAAAGATACCATCAATTTCTTGGACCTACATATTTATATTGATCAACGTAATCAAATAAGGTACCAGGACATATAGGAAAGAAGTGGATTCTAACAGTTATTTACCCATAAACAGCTGCAGTCTACCCATATGGCTCAAGAACGTACCCAAAGGACAATTTACTAGAGTAAGGAGAAATTGTACAGAGAAATCCCAATTCTTTAAAGAAGCCTGTGACGTGAAAGAACAGTTTAAAGCTAAAGGCTACAAAGAAGAAAACCTGAAGCTGTCAAATACAAGAGATTGCGAATACAAAAAGAACAAAGTTTCTAGTAAATAAGAGAAATATTACAACTAGCATTCCCATAGAATAACAAATCAGCCAGCTACCTATCATTACTGAATTTCACAACAATTTCAGAGGGTTTGAGAAGATCCTAAGCAAGCATTGGCACCATCTAAAGAAAGATAAAATTTTAGGCCAACATTTGTCCATTGCACCCAAAATCATATATAGACGAGCAACGCCTTTAAGTATGCTAGTTGTACCAACTATAAAGCCAGAAAATTCCAATCAAAAAACCTCGGAAACTCTCTGGAAGAATGGTGAAAATGCCGGATTCAGACCCTGTAGACAATGCAGAGGATGCCGATCAATGGATTCATCCAGAAAAATGGTCAAAAACTTCCAGAATTCCTCCAACAGTAAATCGATCACAATCAATAATGTGCTAACTTGCCATACAAAAAATGTAATATGCATTTTAAAATGCCCATGCGATAAAATATATATAGGGAGGACGTCTAGAAGTCTGGCTAAAAGAATAAGTGAACACGTGAGGAACATAGAGAGAGGTTTTATGGGCCACCCATGGGCATTATAAAGAATAGCACGATTCTTCGTGTAAAAATTCACATTTTTGTGCCATTGAACAAATCAAAAAAGATTGGAGGGGAAGAAATCACATAGAGAGGATGTCCCGGGCAGAAACTCGCTAGATTTACGAGCTTAACAGTCTAGCCTCAATCATGTTCCACTTTAGGCATAGCTATAACCCCTAATATTGAATAACTGGAGGCATTTACTTCATCAAAATTAACCTCAATAATAAATTGAAGTAATGCACAGACATGATTTCTACAGCCCCCTCTCCCCATTTCACTCTGGTTCACCTAATGGGCATTCATACAAAAGTGCGAAAGTAAAATACCGTATATACTCGTGTATAAGCCGACCCGTGTATAAGCCGACCCCCCTACTTTTGCCCCCAAAACCTGGGAAAATCTATTGACTCGCGTATAAGCCGAGGGTGGACCCCAGCACAGGTATACAGCCCCCAGCAGTGGTATACAGGCCCCAGCAGTATAATATACAGCAGGCCCCAGTGGTATATACAGCAGCCCCAGTGGTATTGCAGCCCCTATATACAGCAGCCCCAGTGGTATTGCAGCCCTAGTGGTGTATACAGCAGCCCGTATATACAGCAGCCCCAGTGGTATTGCAGCCCCAGTGGTATTGCAGCCCCTATATACAGCAGCCCCAGTGGTATTGCAGCCCCAGTGGTATTGCAGCCCCTATATACAGCAGCCCCAGTGGTATTGCAGCCCCAGTGGTGTATACAGCAGCCCCAGTGGTATTGCATCCCCTATATACAGCAGCCCCAGTGGTATTGCAGCCCCTATATACAGCAGCCCCAGTGGTATTGCAGCCCCAGTGGTGTATACAGCAGCCCCTATATACAGCAGCCCCAGTGGTATTGCAGCCCCAGTGGTATTGCAGCCCTGTATACAGCAGCCCCAGTGGTATTGCAGCCCCAGTGGTGTATACAGCAGCCCCTATATACAGCAGCCCCAGTGGTATTGCAGCCCCAGTGGTATTGCAGCCCCTATATACAGCAGCCCCAGTGGTAGTATACAGCCCCTGTATACAGCAGCCCCAGTGGTATTGCAGCCCCAGTGGTACTGCAGCCCCTATATACAGCAGCCCCAGTGGTATTGCAGCCCCAGTGGTAGTATACAGCCCCTATATACAGCAGCCCCAGTGGTATTGCAGCCCCAGTGGTAGTATACAGCCCCTGTATACAGCAGCCCCAGTGGTATTGCAGCCCCAGTGGTACTGCAGCCCCTATATACAGCAGCCCCAGTGGTATTGCAGCCCCAGTGGTAGTATACAGCCCCTGTATACAGCAGCCCCAGTGGTATTGCAGCCCCAGTGGTACTGCAGCCCCTATATACAGCAGCCCCAGTGGTATTGCAGCCCCAGTGGTAGTATACAGCCCCTGTATACAGCAGCCCCAGTGGTATTGCAGCCCCAGTGGTACTGCAGCCCCTATATACAGCAGCCCCAGTGGTATTGCAGCCCCAGTGTAGTATCCAGCAGCCCCGGTAGTAATAAACAGCCCCCCCTCCTTATCACGTCCCCCCCAGGCTGCGGCAGCTGTTAAAATAACAAACACTGTATACATCACCTTCCGACGCAGCTCTCCGCTCCTCCGGTCCTGTGCCCTCCGCTCGCCGGCTTCTTCTTCCTTGATGTGCCGGTGTCATGTGACCGGGCGCAGGAGATGACGTCATTTCCTGCGCGCGGTCACAGAAGTCGGCACATCAAGGAAGAAGAAGCCGGCGAGCGGAGGGCACAGGACCCGGAGGAGCGGAGAGCTGCGTCGGAAGGTGATGTATACAGTGTTTGTTATTTTAACAGCTGCCGCAGCCTGGGGGGACGTGATAAGGAGGGGGGGCTGTTTATTACTACCGGGGGAGCCATATTAAGGAGGGGGGCTGTGCAGTGCAATATGCACGGCATCCCCCGCCGCTGATGGACGGGGGGATGCCGTGCATATTCATTGCACTAATGAGGCGGCCCCACGTGACCGCATGCGGTCACCGCGGCCCCCTCCTGCCTACTCCAGCCCCCGGTCACAGCCCCCCCCCACACAGCATACCGTATGACCCGTGTATAAGCCGAGGGGGGGACTTTTCAGCCCAATTTTTGGGCTGAAAAACTCGGCTTATACACGAGTATATACGGTAATCATAAACATATGAAAATATAGATGAGCATCCACCATTGAAATGAACCACATCATAGGTTGGACTAGTCCCACACCCAGAAATATAGATATTTTATTAATAAATGCTGAGATAAGAGTATCAGAAATGAAAAAAAGTTAACTAGGTAATATTAAAAAAAAAAAACTGCTTCTGAGCTATAGCAACTTGATTAGTCACTACAGAGGGACATGCTATATAAGACAACTTATCACCAGGGCCTAACAATCCTGATGAAGAAGGGCGCTCCCCTTTGAAACTGGGCGATGAGAACCAGACCTGTGACTGTTCCCTTAGCAACCCCTCTTGTCCTCTGCTCGATGCACTGAGCAATCACCACGCCTACAGCACTATCCCTACTGACTTAGGACCATCTGACGCGGCAAGAGAGGGCGGCGCGTGACGTGGCCGGTCACATGCGCTCTCAGCTGAGCCGCAACCAGGAGGCAGGAGACGCGACACACCGAGCAGCAGACTATCACCGCAGAAAACTCCCCACTCATCACCACCAGACTGCGGAGAGACACTGAAGGAGAGACATCACCATCTGCAGCACGGAGTGTGGTATAATGACAAAACTGCAGTATTACAACAAAACAGTCATTTGTAGCTCACTAAATTAACCCTAATGGTACCTTTACACGCCGCTACAAAGGGTTAGAAACAACCAGGTATCTCACGTGCACAAGCACGTTCCAACGTTTCTAACGATACCTGATACCGCATTTACACGCCGCTACAAGGTGCTCTACAGAAGTTTTTTTCTATCCCTGGACGCACCGACGGGTGCCGCAGGTTACCTTCGGTACAGCACCTTCCCTCATTTACACGCCGCTACCACAAGGGAATATGGGAGGACCTGGGGCAACAGGGACAACACATAGGCGTGCCAGAGTTGTGGATTACGAGACGCTCGTACGGTGATTGGACAAAGCAATAGCATCATGAATGGCCAGGCAGCACAGGAAGGCTGGCTAATACATGATGCTATTGCAATTGTGTAGTGTGACTGGTCATCTCCATAAATATGCCGCCCTATGCAGGGACAACCAATCGTAACGCAGGAGCTTCCACCAATGATCGCTGAAGGGGGGCGGTATTCTGGAGGCTGTGTCACTCCCCAGGGAGTTCACTAGGTGTCGCAAAAACCTTCCTGTTTCTCGAATACACGCCACTACCATCGTGTTGAAACCAACCTGTTTTTGAGCACTGCTGAAAAACAGGTGTCGACAGTGACCGGTGGCAACAACCTGATTTACACGCCGATACCTCACAGTGTTTTGACGGTGCAAGATACAATTGTCTCCGACACCCGGTTGTTTCTAACCTTCTGTAGCGGCGTGTATTTGTTTCGACCAGAGCTGGGGTGCATGGGGTACTCGGTCACCGGGGCTTCTGTGTGGGATGTCACGGGTGGTCGGTATCCCCGGTGCCGTGCCCTGGCGAACAACTATACCAGGTGTTGATGGTAAACGGTGGGGGTAAAAGGGGTTATTTACAGGGGAACGTGACGCCACCTGTAGAGTCCGGTAAGGTGGTACCGGCGCTGCCGGCCGGCCACTGAGGTGATGGAGGGGGCAGCAGTGTGTGGTACAGCTCCCCACAGGTGGAGCCCCACCTCAGGGCAGCTGCGGTGGTGAGACGGTGAGGGAGGACAGTGATGTTAACGGTGGTACAGTTCTTACCCCTCTGCTGTAGATGTTGATGATGTTACGTCCTTTGAGCTGCGGCAGGAAGAATAACAGAAACCGTTTCCATTTTAACTTTACTTTACTTGGTACCGGCTGATGGCATAACAATACACGGTACAGTTTGGTTTAGGGGGTTGTTACCAAGTCAGGATTTCTCTTAAGGAGTCTTTAGATGTTCTTTCTTTGTCTTTCAGGGTTTCTATTCTCTTTCTAGATCTTTCTATCTTTCCCACCTTGGAAGAGCTCACCCGCCAGTCCTGCAGTCTGTGTCTAGTAGGATTAAATTGACTATTACCGGTCCAAATGGGAACAGCAGGAACGCACAAGTTTCCCACCTGACACCGGGTTTCAGTCTTTCCTCACTAGTGTAGGACCGTCTTTTGGGCATGAGGGGTGAGGTAACTTGTGGTGCTGTCAGCAACCCGGTCCTGTTGGGCCTGCAGCTCGTCGGCTTCGCAGTCAGGGTTGAACTCCTGGCTGCCTCGGTTGTCCGTGTCACCTGTGAACCCTCAACATGACCAGCTGGTTCCTACCAGTCTTGGTCCGTTGCCATCTGTCCTGGGCCCCCTCATAAAGATGGGGTACCCTCCACTCAGCTGAGCCGCCAGGCGTGACCACACGGTCTGCCTTCCCAAGCCGTCTGAGGTAAAATCTTAACTGTCACTCTGCTCTATCCTAAGCTCCGCCCACCACGTGTGGAACCTACCATATTCCCAGTTTCCCCTACACTAAGTGGTGCGGTCCTAGGTGAGTGCTAAAAATAGACTCCATAAGATTTAAATCCTAACCTAGCAACTTACAAGGAAAAAACATTTTATATTCAAGTGTAATACCATTCTGTGGCGCATACCCGCAGGGGCGCCACACACCCCCTTGGTGAAACACACCCGTCCGCGGGTGTCAAACCAAACCTGAAATAAAAAAATGCATTTTACATATAACATTGAACATTTAACAGGTATTAACAATAAGATTGCTTCTTTTCTTCCCTGTCAGGGAGGCTCATTGCTTTTAACGTTACTTTAAACTTTGACTATAATCTAGTCCATACTGGCCCAACTGGGACCAGGTAACAAGTTCTTTGGTTACTGTCCATCAAGTGCTGAAAAGGAAAAAGAAACAGTGCAATGCAAGGGAAATATGCATTTTAAACGATTCTGCTCACACTTTGAACAGTGCAATACCGGGTTAACTCTTTACTGCTCAACTTTACTGACCCGGATTGCAAAGCACCCGCGGGGACCCGCGTGGCGTTCATTTATCCCCACAATACAGGTCCTGGTCCAGGTGGTCCTGCAGATAGATGGACTCTCCTCTCTCCAACCGCTGCTGCTGATGCTGGTACCGAGCGACCCTCCATAGCTCGCGGGGCCCGGCCTCCTCCGTACCACCGGCTCCTTCAGGAACTGGATGAAGTCCTCCGCCTCAGTGATATCCTCCTCTCCGGGCTCCACAAGGGGTGCATAAACCGGTCCCAGGGAATCAGCAGCTGGAACTGCCATTGCCTCACAGCCGGTTACAGGTAACAGGTCCGGAGCCTGACCAGGTATATTGAGTCCGCTCCCGGCCGCATCCTGCTTAGTTCTTATAGTCCATAACCGGTGTGGGCTGGCGCTCGACCCGCCCCCTTGGTTGATTGAGAGCAATGGGGGCGGGGAGACTTTTTGGCGCCTCTTGAATGGCCTATGTTTGTTGAGGGGCCGAGGCACGCCCGTAGGCCGGCACATTGTTGTTTCTGCACTTTAAGCCCGCCCACCACGAAGTTCCTGTGGGCAAGTCTTTCGGGCTTTTCCGGAGCCCGCCACTGCCTTCGTCACTCCTCGGCAGAGCGGAGGGGGCGGGGCTTATCTTCCCGCTCTTTCTCCTGCTGTGACGCAGTTTGAATTTCTGAGGCGATGTAATGGCGGCTCGGCACAGTTTTTTTTATAATCCACACAATTAGACAATAATAAAGTTCTTAAGGCACACTTCACCCGGTAGATACCAGGCTGGCTCATCCTGTTCGTGACGCCAATTTGTTTCGACCAGAGCTGGGGTGCATGGGGTACTCGGTCACCGGGGCTTCTGTGTGGGATGTCACGGGTGGTCGGTATCCCCGGTGCCGTGCCCTGGCGAACAACTATACCAGGTGTTGATGGTAAACGGTGGGGGTAAAAGGGGTTATTTACAGGGAACGTGACGCCACCTGTAGAGTCCGGTAAGGTGGTACCGGCGCTGCCGGCCGGCCACTGAGGTGATGGAGGGGGCAGCAGTGTGTGGTACAGCTCCCCACAGGTGGAGCCCCACCTCAGGGCAGCTGCGGTGGTGAGACGGTGAGGGAGGACAGTGATGTTAACGGTGGTACAGTTCTTACCCCTCTGCTGTAGATGTTGATGATGTTACGTCCTTTGAGCTGCGGCAGGAAGAATAACAGAAACCGTTTCCATTTTAACTTTACTTTACTTGGTACCGGCTGATGGCATAACAATACACGGTACAGTTTGGTTTAGGGGGTTGTTACCAAGTCAGGATTTCTCTTAAGGAGTCTTTAGATGTTCTTTCTTTGTCTTTCAGGGTTTCTATTCTCTTTCTAGATCTTTCTATCTTTCCCACCTTGGAAGAGCTCACCCGCCAGTCCTGCAGTCTGTGTCTAGTAGGATTAAATTGACTATTACCGGTCCAAATGGGAACAGCAGGAACGCACAAGTTTCCCACCTGACACCGGGTTTCAGTCTTTCCTCACTAGTGTAGGACCGTCTTTTGGGCATGAGGGGTGAGGTAACTTGTGGTGCTGTCAGCAACCCGGTCCTGTTGGGCCTGCAGCTCGTCGGCTTCGCAGTCAGGGTTGAACTCCTGGCTGCCTCGGTTGTCCGTGTCACCTGTGAACCCTCAACATGACCAGCTGGTTCCTACCAGTCTTGGTCCGTTGCCATCTGTCCTGGGCCCCCTCATAAAGATGGGGTACCCTCCACTCAGCTGAGCCGCCAGGCGTGACCACACGGTCTGCCTTCCCAAGCCGTCTGAGGTAAAATCTTAACTGTCACTCTGCTCTATCCTAAGCTCCGCCCACCACGTGTGGAACCTACCATATTCCCAGTTTCCCCTACACTAAGTGGTGCGGTCCTAGGTGAGTGCTAAAAATAGACTCCATAAGATTTAAATCCTAACCTAGCAACTTACAAGGAAAAAACATTTTATATTCAAGTGTAATACCATTCTGTGGCGCATACCCGCAGGGGCGCCACATAAAGGTACCATAACAGTGAGACAGACA
>JARQOC010000009.1:132644139-133025646 GCA_033576535.1 Allobates femoralis | reverse complement strand
TCATTTACACGCCGCTACCACAAGGGAATATGGAGACCTGGGCAGCGGGAACACCATAGGCGTGCCAGGTTGTGATTCGAGACCTCGTACGGTGATGGACAAAGCAATAGCATCATGATTGGCCGGCCAGCACAGGAAGGCTGGCTAATACATGATGCTATTGCAATTGTGTACTGTGACTGGTCATCTCCATAAATATGCCGCCCTATGCAGGGATAACCAATCGTAACGCAGGAGCTTCCACCAATGATCGCTGAAGGGGGGCGGTATCCCGGAGGCTGTGTCACTCCCCAGGGAGTTCACTAGGTGTCGCAAAAACCTTCCTGTTTCTCGAATACACGACACTACCATCGGGTTGAAACCAACCTGTTTTTGAGCACTGCTGAAAAACAGGTGTCGACAGTGACCGGTGGCAACAACCTGATTTACACGCCGATACCTCGCAGTATTTTGACGGTGCAAGATACAATTGTCTCCGACACCCGGTTGTTTCTAACCTTCTGTAGCGGCGTGTAAAGGTACCATAACAGTGAGAAAGACAATTAACCCTCCAACCCAAAAAACAAACTGGATTATATATTACAGGTGTAGACAGAGGGGAGGACATAAACGATTTTGTTCAATACTACATATTGTAATGTGTTATAGGTAAAAGAAAAGAAAATTAACATCCAAGAAATGTCTAACTACAAAATGGAAGCAAGTTAATGACAGGTATACAAATAACTGCAGCTAATTTAACTCAGTAGAGGTACTATTGAGTAATATTAGTTTCTCTTCTAGGACAAATCAATACCACATGCAATCAATTTTTAAAGATCAGTTAACCCATCATAAATCAAAAGGTGGGTATAGAAAATAACTTTAAAGTATAAATCAAGAAAAATATCCCATCAACTAATCCAGGTGCATTTCATATATTTTTAGCAACGCAACAGCAAGTGCTTTACTTAAAGAAAAAATTCTGTGCAAGTACAAGGTGAAACCCAGAGGATTAAACATAATACAAAGAGACGTTCTATCCAGAGGACCTAAAAAAAGCTGAGAGTGAAAGTCACGCCAGAACACTAATTTGAAAGGTCTTCAACCATTCCCCCATTTTTTTTTTAGTTGTTTATATTTATATACAACTTTTTAAAGTGCAGTACAGTTTTCAGTTTTGGTATTTATACATATTTATAGCCATTTTAAACCATTATATTTTAATTGAGGAGTGTTATAAGATAATAAAATTCCTTTTAGTGTATCTATGATTAGACATCGCTTTTTTCAGGTAAGCCATACCTATTGCGCTGAACCCCAAAATAAGATTTAACATTATTATCAAGGATATATTAATATATCTGGTACATTGAGAACAGTTACACGGGGCTCTTTAGGGGTCTGCGAGCAGCAATAAGGGATAAATAATTAGCTTGAGAACAAGAGCCAGCTCCAGTGTCATTTTTCAACAATCGACAAGGGAAGACCCCACCCAGGTCTCCAGGACATTTATGAAATAACTAATGATGGATACAATGTAAACACTACTAGAAGAAATATCGGGCCTTAGGTCAGATCTACAACAAATGGGCCAGAGAGTTGAAGCCCTAGAATCCACCAATGGTGAGCTCATTGAAGCCGTCAATTGTCTACAAACGCAAGTTATCCAGCAACAACACCAACGTAACATGACCCTTCTTGCAGCCGAAGACCAGGAGAACAGAAGTAGGAGGAAGAAAGTTTGCCTGCGAGGAATTCCTGAGTCCTTTGCTAATGAGACTCTGGAGAAGGTCACAAGTGATATCTTTGCAAATCTCCTTGGAGCAGAGAGGGCCGATTCGGTGGTCATTGAGAGGGTACACCGTGCCCTGAAGCCGAGACCGAAACCTAGCAAGCCCCCAAGACATGTCATATGCGGTCTCCTTAGTTATGTTGACACCTCCATCATCCCCTCAAGGGCACAAGAACTTGACAACATCACCTTTGAAGAAGCACCTCTTCAACTATTCCAAGACCTTGCCCCCTCTACCCTTGCAAAAAGAAGAATACTTAGACCTCTGTTACTAGCCCTCAAACGACAAGGGATATAATTACAAATTACTTTTCCCCTTTGGCTTAGCGGTCACTGCAAATGGTCACCACACTGTCATCCGCATCCCAGATGACCTGAAAAAGCCATGGGAGACATTGGACATTGACCCAATCTCCATCCCTTCTTGGATGCCAGTAGACACGGGCTGGAGCTTCACTTTGCTGTCCAAACCACAAGACTGGATCCCCGCAAAGAAGAAAAATACCTCCCCTAAGCAAAAGAAACAAGGATCTAGACGTCATCTAATCTGATTAAGACCGATGTCGTCTTTCATTATTTCTTCTACTCTGTTTGACCAACAGCCCACGTTGGGCCCTATATGCTGACCCTAGCCTGGGCAGCAACTAACCTAATGAGACCCTACTACCAGATGGCCGAATTAATCAACTATCCTGTCTACTCTGCTACTTTCTTTCAACCACCTTAATTCTGATCTCCTCAGTATTCCTGTCTTTCCTCTATAAACCTCTACCTGCTTCGAAACTTTCTGTTGACGTTTCAGATTGATAAACTGACATGCTAAACTCTGGCCATTCGCCAAGAATATGTCATTATTTGACTAGAGTTTAGTTCACTTTGACTTCTAAGTCGTGCAGACACTTCCTGAACTTCTTCGCCTATGTGGGGCCACAAACTCCCCCTCCCCCTGCGATAGGTGATGTTCTTAATGTATAAAGTTATTGTTATATGCAACTTACCATGTTTATACCTTTGTCTTCCTCCCTTCCCCCTGCCTCAATGTTGTGACGACGAGTCCTATGAGAAGAATCGATGATGAAGGATAATCCGAACCCCTCTCCGATCACTGTGGCATCCTTCAATGTTATGGGATTAAACTCCCCAGCGAAGAGACACCAGATCCTCAAAACCCTCAAAAAACGCAAGGCCCAGGTAATTTTCTTACAGGAAACCCATTTTAAACAGAACAGAACCCCTAACCTTGCACACACGTCCATCCCCACTTGGTACCACAGTTGCAATACATCTGCTTCAAAGAGAGTAAGCATTGCCTTCAAAAAAGGCCTCCCCTTTTCCTTCCAAGATAGTCTGAGTGATACCGATGGCAGATATATCTTCGTAAAGGGCCACATATCAAAAATATGGCAGTGACGTTTGCGAATGTATACGCACCAAATACACATCAAGTTCAGTGGCTAACTGCAATGCTAGACACTTTGATCCTTTTCAAAAACAGATTGCTGGTGCTGGGAGGAGATTTTAACATGACACTGAATCCCATACTGGACTCAACCAGTGGCCAATCCCCAATCTCAAAAAAGTTGAGAAGACGCTTATTAGACAAACTCCATTCGTTATCACTAGTGGACGCTTGGCGCACTCTACACCACACAAGAAAGGACTTCTTGTACCTCTCCCCCACTCATGAATCGTATCACTGAATAGACCTCTTTCTAATACAATCCAGAGCCCTCCAACTTCTCACATCTGCCCACATTGACTTAATTACTATTTCTGATCATGCCCCTGTGTTCATTGACATTCTCATCACCTCGTTACCAAAGTCAGCCATGACCTGGCGACTAATTGAAATGCTATTAGATCACCCAAAAAATGTAGAATCACTGCACACTACCATATCACACTACTTTAACTACCCCAGGAATGTCAACATCATTGATATGGGAAACCCATAAGGCAATCCTGAGGGGTGAAATTAACGCCCTAAGCTCCCACATTAAATACAGAGAGACAAAGAAATATCCTCGATACTCCACCAAATTTATATGATGGAGAGACTGAGCAAGCGCATCGGATCCTCAGAGTCTCACTCGGAACACACGGCCATCCGAAATAGCCTTAAAAACTTACTAAACGCACAAACAATACTTGAGATGCAGACGACGCATTTACATGCATAGTAATAAGGCTGGAAAACTAACCTCTTCTATGCTTAAAAAACAGAAAGAAATTTTTTTTATAAAAACAATCACTACAGAGGCTGGCGGAAGGGTCGTTGAAACTGAGGAGATAGCCGAGGCCTTCCGTCAATATTAAGAATCCCTCTATAACCTCCCCACACCTGAGGACATGAATACCCCACCAAAAGCCACAAGCCACTGCACTAATTCAAGATTTTCTCACACAGCTCTCTCTTCCGACAATATAATTGACTCCAACACGCTCCTGTCTAAAACCTCCCCAACAGAGATTGTTGAGGCCATACAAACCTCATCCAAAGGGAAAACTCCGGGCCCAGATGAGTTTTCAATCAGATACTACAAAACGTTTTCAGACCTCCTCCCACAGTTGACAAAGCTATTTAGTGCATTTTTGACAGGAGAAGCCCCACCGCGCCAATCCCTAGAAGCTCATGTAACTATTATCCCGAAGGAGGGAAAAGACAACAGCCTTTGCAGCAATAATTGACCCATATCCCTACTCAACGTGTTCACCCCGACCAAGTGGGTTTCGTGAGGGGTAGAGAGGGCAGACAGAACTCAGTACAGATTCTGCAAGCCATCTCATTCACAAGACGTTCTCATGCCGCTCTTGCCCTTTTTACTACCGACGCCGAATATGCGTTCAATAGAATTAGCTGGCAATACATGGCTCATGTGCTGGAGAAGTTCGCTTTCCCCCCCATTTTCATAGACGCCATTATGAATTATACACCCACCCCACTGCAAAGATCAGGGTGAATGGGGTCCTTTCGTCTCCTTTCACGATTCGTAATGGAACCAGACAGGGCTGCCCTCTTTCTCCTACACTTTTCATTCTAGTGATGGAAATTTTAATACAAAAAATTAGACAAGATGAATCAATTCCGGGACTCAAAATTGGACATGTTGAACTCAAAACTGCAGCTTTTGCAGACGACCTGTTGCTCCTGATTTTGGACCCAATGACAGCATTCCCTAGACTCTTACAAATCTTTAGTGATTTTGATGTCATATCCAACTTTAAAATTAATCTGAATAAGTCTGAAGCCCTAAATGTAACGATACCCAAGGCAGACATAGACAAACTCAAAAAAGCACCCCCTTTAATTGGACTTCTAACAATGTAAAATATCTAGGTATTAACTTAACACCTGACCTGACCTCTCTATATGCCGAAAATTACATATCCCTTCTCAAAACGATAAGAGACATTTTAAAGACATATGACATCCCTTTATTTTGATGGATAGGCAGAGTTAGCATAATTAAGTCATATATCTTTCCAAAGATCTTTTATACCATGAATATGATGCCTATAAACCTTCCTGACTCATTCTTCCTCTCTATACATCAAATTGTGTCCCAGTACATATGGAAATACAAAAAAGACAGGCTATCACTTAAAACCATGATGAAACCAAGGGCAAAGGTGGATTGTGACTCTCAGATTTCCGTTTAGATTACTCCACCTTGCTCGTTGGGTGAATTTGGTGAAGGCTAAACAAGAAAACAATATCTCAAACATAGAACTCATTATGTTCGGCACGGATGCCGACTACTGCTTGTGGACATCGAAAACACCCTCTACACACAAAATAGACAAAATAACCGATGCTACCTGCTTAATGCAACGCACTCTCATACCAAATCAACTTCCCCATTGCCACTGTCTAGAAAACATTATATTAAAAATACTGCCGTGGCTTGTAGACCCCCACTACAAAGATGTTTATAACGCCTGGAACTCTGTGCTCAACCTACCAATCTCACACTACATATATGACCTACCCACATACCGGGAAAGCTGGCTGACTGTAACTGGTAAACAATCATTTAACTTCCTCACGGAGGCACACATAAACCATATCATGACACAGTTTAGAAATAAACTTAAACATAAGACAGAATGGCTCTGGTTTGAAATCTTTATTGGACTCTCGACCCCTATCACTAAACTCACTTTCAAAATATATGCCAACCTGGCCAACCCAGTAGAACCGCACACTCCACTATATATCCTTTCCAGGGAGAAAGAGCTGGAAACTAAGTTCTCTTCTCAGGATGTCAGTCAAATTTTAGCAAACTCAGGCTAGGGTAACACATAAGCCCCTGGTCCGTTTTTGGCTTCATTTTTGTAATTTTTTTTTTTCTAAGTCCAAAAACTGACAGAAAAACGGATTGGATGTAATAAACACCCTGTCCGTTTTTTTCTGGACCTCAAAACATTGCTCTGTCCGTTTTTGAGCCAAAAACGTTGCTAGCAACGTTTTTGGCATCAGTTAAAAAACGCATGCATTTTTTTAACATGGGGCCTTATGGGAAACGCATGCGTTAAAGCATGGCACATATAGGCACCTGCGTTAACGCATGCGTTAACGCATATCCGTTTTTAATGAAAAAAAATGAAAAAATGACTAAGTCTAAAAAACGTTCAGAGGTGCAGGAGGCTCAAAAAGCACCCAAAAAAAACGGATTGGTCATGGAAATCACTTCCAAAAATGGATTTCTATGTGTGACCCCAGCCTCACACAGATTCTCAAGGTGCACACTTCTACAGGAAAACGCTTTTAAAATCCTAACCCGATGGTACTATACCCCGGAACGCTTACACCACTTGAAACTGACAAAATCACCTCTATGCTGGAGATGCTCCAACTCCACAGGCACACTAAGGCTGAAGTCACACATGCCAGCCGTTTTTGCTTTTGATATGTTTTTGGCAAATTTTTACTTTATTTTTTTCAAAGTCCAAAAAAACGTCCGCTAACGGATGGGGAACTTTATGTTGTTATGGCAATAAATAGTTAATAATTTATATTAGTTTTTTAGAAGACATTCAGAAATCACTTAGTACAGGCTCGAGGCCTGTTTGTAGGAAAGAGGCCTTGCACTTTCCCCTAGCTAAGCCCTCTCTCCTTCTTCCCTCCCACCTTTGGGTTTTCTATGTCTCAGATTTTATATAAATGTTTTGACTTAGAGGTAGCTGCACTGAAGCTCTTATCAGAATGTCTTCGGACTGAATGTACACTTCAAGGCTAGTTTAAACTAACTAACACACAAAATATAATTGAATGTTTTTTCAGAATAAAATGTAGATTCAGCATAATATGATGCAATTATCTAGTAACACCCCTTTGCACATCCCTTTAATGATAAGTAATAAAACTGCTAACCGCTCCTACAATAAAGGTCTTTTGTCATTAAGCTCTACATTGACTTGTGTGTCAGCGTGGTCCTTTCCGGTGACGTGCACACACACAGACAAAGCATCCAATTTGGCGGCAGACAATTAAGATGACAGCCTCATCCGAAAGGTGTGGGGGGCATCCATTACAGCCACAACTGATCCTTCATTTCCAGGACGGACCATACACGAGGGGTAGACCTGCAGGCTACAAAGAGGTAAGAAAATTATTTATCTTACCTAAGACCCTCCTGTGTCTCCGTGCAGGGATGATGAAAGTAGCTGGCTGTCAGACTCGGACATAGATGACCGGATCTGAGAAGTCCTAGCCCTTGCAACCCGGTCCTGAGAATTCCTTAATTGTCTGCTTATTTGTGTTCTTGCAACCTGATCCTGAGTTTATTTGTGTTTATGTCAGTGCTATCATTGCTTCAGTTTCAGTACATAGAAATAGAAATAGAGAAAGGCACGGAGAGAGACGGGGCTGAGTGGGGAGATTCTGTTTCCCTAGTTCTTCAGCTCTATTCCCAAGGGATAGAGCAGATGGTTTGTCGACCTCTAATAGGGTTGATGGTTTTTTCGGCCCCTGGTGTAAGGAGGGCCGATGGTTTATTTCACTACTGGTGCTCCAGCCTCTGATACGGCTGGTGGTTTGTTCACCCCGCGCGCGCAAGCCAAGGATGGAGTGTAGTCCTGGCTGCGGTGGTGGACGGGTACGTAGTTTACGTAAATTTTGGTAGTGATGAGATTGTTCCGTTCTCTCCAGATGACGTGCCGAATGTGTAGACAAGGTATAGAGCTAGCAATTACACCCGCTGGCTGGATAATAAATCGTGTTAATGACGTGCCATATGCACAGGAAGAAACTGGTTATATAGCAATCCCTGGCACTTCTCCAGTACTCAAGGTGTTCAGACAGAATATACATGCCCAGCTAACGATAGTCAATCCGTAAGGAGTCTTGTTGCAAGAAGTATATGTAAGAAAGTTATATGACCCAGTTGTTGCTCCACTGAGGTGTAGAGGGGGCCGACACAGTTTGATGTTTTATTTGTTTTATCTGTTTGGTGACAACAATTCCAGTCCTCAGACTGACTCTGACTGACTGATTCCAGTGACGCAACCAGTTCCAGAACTCTGACTAACTGCTTTCCTAACACCACTGACTGGTTTCCATAATGCCCTGAGGAAGATTCTGATTGAAACGATCGTCGGCAGGAGGGGTGAGGAGCCTGTGTGACTGAATGGCAGAGGTGCAGCCTAGACTCAAAGGTAATAGCAGCAGGACTCTAATGTGTTACTTTGCAGGGGGTCCCTTATCTGATTGTGTATGGGGATAGTGAATTTGCCTCTTCTAGTGAGTCTGCTGGTCTTAGGCTGCAGTTGGTGAAGGAATTTTATAGGAACACCAATATTTGAGCTAACAGATAATTTTTGTCACACAGCAGCACCCTTTTATACTGTTGTTTACTATGTAATGAGTTACTGTAGAAATTGGTTCTTTTTTTAAAGGAGTAGTGCCTGTAATAATTGTGGTACCTCAATAGATATATGTTTACTAAATTATTTTTGAATTCTTTAATAAAAATTATTAATTGATATCTGAGACAGTTGTTTCATTCATCCTCTGTTTTATTATGGGGGATTTTGGTTTTTCCATAATGTGCATGCAGGGTAAGCAAGGTGTGAAGCTTGCTATTTCTACTGACTTGGTTACAGACCAATTTCACCTCTCTTCCCCTTCCCAAGGTTTAGAGTGTTCAGAATAAACTTTAATGCCCGGCTAACTGAAGGTATCCCAGTTGACTCCCCTTTATACAACCCTGCTGACAGTGGTAATCTTGAGGGGTGGACAGTTATAGCCAAGATAGAAGCATAGAGACTTGGGTTTAAGCTATAATACGGGTGTTAATCAGTCAAAGCCTCAGCAAGTTACCCCCAAGAGACCTTGTGGCAGAGAGGAAAGTAAAGAAAGTATTTAAAGAAAGTGAAGAAGTATGTAGCAAGGAGGGGAGGGAGGACTGTGGTTTTGTGATTATTTGGTAGGACGCATTAGCTTTAATACGGGAACGCAGGCTGTCAGTATAAGGACAGGTGTCCTCTCCAAGAAGGAGGGAAGACTGGTGTACCGTGGCATAAGTATTTGCTGGGATAGAGACACCGGTAAATAGTGATTAAAGATGTTGCGTCTGTTCAAGGAAAAGCACAGTCTCACAGTCTCCCTCCGGCAGAAAAAAACAAAAAAAACACGGTCATTAATATGGTCCGTGAAAGAGAAGGGAGAAAGTATGTTAAAAATGCAAACAAGCAATTAGAAGGCTATGAGGACGTTAAAGGGGAAGGAGGGTGCTCTAATGCCATATGGTTGTGTGTATAACGTTACGTGGCTATAACCACCATAGGAGGCTGTGAATGGTGCACATAGTGTTGAATGAAGCTGTAATCGGGGCCCCTGTGTATACTGTACGTATGCTGAGATGTGAGATGTAATGTCAGGGTTGATTATTGTCTTGTCTGTATGTTTTGTATCATATGTGATGTGAATGTTTTTTTTTGGGTTATACATGCTGTCAAGCGATTCCTTAGGGACGCTGCCTTATAATGTGTGTATGTTCACCTTGGCATGTTCATAATATTCATTTTCTGCCAATATTCATTCGGTCCAAGGTTAGGCTGTGTAAGAATTGTGGGCAGATATTTTCTCTTCCCCCTCCCCTTCAGTACCTGATGGGAGGGGGTAGGTGCGAGTCTGCACTAGTGTGTTCATTTTACATGCGGGAATGAAAAATCATCCATCTCTCTATATGTTTAAGATCCTGAATGGTAGGCAGGAATTTCTTTTCATTTTTGGCTGTGATTATTAAGAATCATAAATGTTTACTGTGTATTTAGTTGGAAGCTAGTAATATTGCCTATTATTGGACGCAATAATAGTTATTTTGGACAGTTTTTGTACATTCCTGCTCGAGGTCCTACAGAATTAGGTTTTACTGATTTTCATACAGTGATTATTCTATTTTATTGAGTCATACTGACACACTGTCTTCTTGTTTGTGTTGTGTTAATATTTTTTTAGACACTAAGATAGCTATTTGGGATAATTTTTGTATGTTTCTGTCTGCATTTTACAGAGGAACAATAGTTTTTAGAAGAGGCATAGAGAACAGATGATAATACTTAGTATATGTGTGTTAAATCTTCAGATTCTAATCCCATTGTTTTCTAAAGTAGTTTTTTTTTGTTATTGTGTTGGCTCCTGGTGGGGGATGGACAGAAAACTCCGCCCAACCCAGAGTGTTCCCCCCATCTAAGGAATGTAAGACTCAGTGGAAGGTTTCCCCATTAGAACTTCCTGTGGCAGCCATTTACACCACTCAAAAGGCCTGTTAACAATGAGACTACATCACAGTTAGTTCCACTACCAGTTTATTAATACCTTTACTCTGATATCTTCTGATTCACTCATGCGAAGGGGGGATGTAGACAGTTATAATGGAAGTTAAATTCAGTTATAGTTTATAAATATATATGACCAATATATTCTGCAGTGCTGTATTATTTGTTGCCTAGCTATCAATATAATTAGTAGAAAATTGTAATAAGAATTTTGTTGAATAAGTATTTTTCTGTATTTTTTAAGCTAATACGAATTCTTGAGTGTTTTATGTCAGGTGTACGTATAGGAGAGATGATCTTACACTGGACACTGGTAGGATCCTCGCATGAGGTAATCAGAGCAATTGATTCTGAGTTTTTGCACTTTTGTGAGCAACTGGAGCGCCTTCTAAGTACAATTCTTACAAAACGGTAAGCATATTGAATGCAGAATTGGTAAATCAAGGTGAGGTAGACACCATTTTGCCAGTCTAGGATGGTATAATCACGCTAACAATCACTACAGGTGACCCCCTAGAGGTAGAGGGCAAGGTACAATTTGAAGTTAAAATAAAGTTAGCCTGGGTAAATGGCGGGAGGTTATCCATCCCAGCCTTGTTACGTCTGGCTGCCTAAGCACCCCTTCGGTATCGGAGTGCCCGGACAGAACTAAATAAATACTAAAAAAACAAAAAGGGAGTTGTGGTGAAGGATGGGAAAAAGGACAGGCCATGATGACATCTCTCTTCAACAAAAGTTAGAATAGTTTTTGCTTGGCCGCACATACACCTCAACCGGTCACGAGTGTAGTCAGATGAATACTTCCTGGTTCGCTCCTGGTTACAGGTAAGGCCTCGTATACAATCCTGCATTATTCTCACGCACAACACAACACAACACAGAAAGGTAAGAGTTTGAAGCAGCAGCCGCTCCACAAGCTTTAAGAATTGCAAATAGGGTGCGGACAAGGAGAGGAAAGTTATAAACATGTCCTAGTAGGTGTGGATCTCTCTCTCTTATATAAAATACCATAAGATGTCTAATATATTGGTTAAAAATGTTCTGAAGCAGAGTAAGTAGGTATTTGGGTTTTCTGTGTCTCAGATTTTATATAAATGTTTTGACTTAGAGGTAGCTGCACTGAAGCTCTTATCAGAATGTCTTCGGACTGAATGTACACTTCAAGGCTAGTTTAAACTAACACACAGAATATAATTGAATGTTTTTTCAGAATAAAATGTAGATTCAGCATAATATGATGCAATTATCTAGTAACACCCCTTTGCACATCCCTTTAATGATAAGTAATAAAACTGCTAACCGCTCCTAACATAAAGGTCTTTTGTCATTAAGCTCTACATTGACTTGTGTGTCAGCGTGGTTCTTTCCGGTGATGTGAGCGCACACAGACAAAGCATCCAATTTGGCGGCAGACAATTAAGATGACAGCCTCACCCGAAAGGTGTGGGGGGCATCCATTACAATGTGGTATTCTGTTTTTAAAGACCTCTTCCTAGGGTCCAAAAAACGTTGCTTGCAACGTTTTTGGGTGCAGAAAAAAACTGACCTTTTTTGGCAACATGGGGCCCTATGGGAAAACAGCCTGTTTTTTAAATGGCACATATTGGCACCCTCTGTTAACGGTCCGTTTTTTCAAGGAAAAAAATTACAAAGTCCAAAAACCGTTTGGGAGCATAGGAAAGTCAAAATGCAGCCAAACAAAAATGGATTTGATAACCAGAACACTCTGAAAAAAAACGGTTTGCCATGTGTGACCTCAGCCTAACTCATATCCTATGGTCCTGCCCAAAGATACAACCTTTTTGGATTGACATAAAAAACTCACTACGCCTGATAGGAATAGAAGAATGGGAGTTAACTGCCCAGGAAATACTATTATCCCTCCCTTCACACAAATACAAACCCAAGAAACACGCACTTACTCCACTACTACTTTCTTGTGCAAAACACCTAATCACGACTCATTGGAGATATTGGAGACCAACCTTGTCAGAATGGATAAACAAAGTACAAGACCTCTACCGCTTGGAGGAAATCTCAAGTTTTCTGCCACTTTCACCGGTAATGAGAACTTTGAGTGCGGCTGAGAACAGAGCGGCGAGGATGGAGGAAATGGGGCGGCGAGGAGGGGGAAGGTGATGGGGGGTGTTGGAGCAGTGAGGAAGGAGGGTGATGCAGCGGTGAAGGAGGAGGGGGGTGATGGAGTGGTGAGGAGGGGGGGTGATGTGGAGTGGTGAGGAGGGGGGGTGATGGAGCGGTGAGGAGGGGGGGGGTGATGGAGCGGCATGGAGGGGGGTGGGAATGGAGCACTGAGGAGGTGGGGCAGAAAAGAAAGCACGGCAGAAAGATTAGTAGGGACAGAAAGAGAGCATGAAGGGCAGAGACAGGTGGCAGAAAGAGAGCATGAGGGGCAGAGACAGGGGGCGGGCAGAATAAGAGCATGAGGGGCAGAGACAGAGGGCAGAAAGAGAGCATGAGGGGCAGAGACAGGGGGCAGAAAGAGAGCATGAGGGGCAGAGACAGGGGGCAGAAAACAGCACAGCGGGTCAGAAAGAGCAGTGGGGGCAAAAAAGAAAGCATGGGGCAGAGACAGGGGGCAGAAATAGCAGTGGAGGCAGAAAAGAGAGCACAGTGGGGCAGAAACAGCAGTGGAGGCAGAAAGAGAGCATGAGGGGCAGAGACAGGGGGGCTGAAACAGCAGTGGGAATGAAAGGAGCATGGCAGGGTAGAAAGAGCAGTGGGGGCAGAAAAGACAATATGTGGGGCAGAGACTGGGGGGCAGACCATAAAGGGCACAGACAGGGGGCAGAAAGAGCAATGGAAACAGAAAAGAGAGCATGGGGGCAAAGACAGAGAGCAGAAAGAGCACTGGGGGTAGAAAAGGGAGCATGGCTGGCATAGACAGGGGGAAGAGAGATCAGTGGAGGCAAAAAAGAGAGCATCGGGGGCAGAGACAGGGGTCAGAAATAGCAGTGGTGGCAGAAAAGAGAGCATGTGGGTCAGAGACAGGGGACAGAAAGAGCACTGGGGGCAGAAAAGAGACCATGGTGGGGCTGAGACAGGGAGCCAAAAGAGAGCACAGGAAGTGGTAGAGTGTGCACAGTGGGGCAGAAAGACAGCACGGGGGCAGAGAGCGCACAGTGGGGCAAAAAGAGAGTGCAGAGAGGGTCCAGAGAGCGCACAGTGGTTTAAACAGCTCACCAGGGGGTGCTTAAAGAGGGGTGGGGGCGGAAACAACACATGGGGGGCAGAGCATACAGAGAGAGCATGCAAGGAGAGAAAGCACGCACAGTGGGAAAGAGCATGCACTGTGGGAAAAAAAGCGCAAAGAGAGAGGCTGAGAGTGTGCGGAGGGGGGAAGGGGCTGAGAGAGGGGTGTGGCAGAGAGCGCACGGAGGGACAAAGGGTGCATGGTGGGAGACAGAACACAAAGGGGAAGCAGAGGAACCGCATAGAAAAAGAGAGTGCATGGTGGGAGAGAAAAGGCACAGATGGAGATGGCGCACAGCGGGAAAGAGGGTGCATGGAATGAGAGAGGGTGCATGGAGGGAGAGTGTGCGCACGGGGGGTGACAGTTCATAGGAGACAGCACGTGACAAAAGAAGGCAGCAAATGGGTAGAGACACAGCACACAGGGAGATAGAGACAGCATACAGAGAGAAGACAGCACGGGGGAAAGAGACTACATACAGGGACAAGAGCACACGGAGAGATAGCACAAAGGAGAGAGCAGATGAGGAGAGAAAGTGCACGGAGGAAGACCGCTCAAAGGAGAGCGCACATGAGAAAAGACAGCACACAAAGAGGGGAAGAAGGAAAGCAGAAGGGGGAGAGGGACAGCACAGGGGAAATAGACGGCCACTTTTCCCAGCACCACAAAGCTCGCCCCATTGGAACATCATTGCCCTCCCGATGCGATAGCCCTCCCTGTCTACAAGGCTGTCAGTCAGTGTGACGCACTTCACTCCTGTCTACAAGGCTGTCAGTCAATGTGACGAACTTCACTCCTGTCTATAAGGCTGTCAGTCAGTGTCACAAACTTTACTCCTGTCTACAAGACTGTCAGTCAGTGTGCCGCAGTTAACTCCTGTCTATAATGTTGTCAGTCAGTGTGACGCACTTCACTCCTATCTGCAAGGCTGTCAGTGTCACAAACTTCACTCCTGTCTACAAGGCTGCCAGTCAGTGTGACGCACTTCCTTCCTGTCTACAAGGCTGCCGCTCATAGTGTGACTCAGTTCATTCCTGTCTACAAGGCTGTCAGTCATCGTGTGACGCACTTCACTCCTGTCTACAAGGCTGCCGCTCATAGTGTGACGCAGTTCACTCCTGTCTACAAGGCTGTCAGTCAGTGTGACGCACTTCATTCCTGTCTACAAGGCTGCCGCTCATAGTGTGACTCAGTTCATTCCTGTGTACAAGGCTGTCAGTCATCGTGTGACGCACTTCACTCCTGTCTACAAGGCTGCCGCTCATAGTGTGACCGCAGTTCACTCCTGTCTACAAGGCTGTCAGTCAGTGTGATGAACTTCACTCCTGTCTACAAGGCTGCCGCTCATAGTGTGACGCAGTTCACTCCTGTCTACAAGGCTGTCAGTCATCGTGTGACGCACTTCACTCCTGTCTACAAGGCTGCCGCTCATAGTGTGACCGCAGTTCACTCCTGTCTACAAGGCTGTCAGTCATCGTGTGACGCACTTCACTCCTGTCTACAAGGCTGTCAGTCATCATGTGACGCAGTTCACTCCTGTCTACAAGGCTGCCGCTCATAGTGTGACGCACTTTACTCCTGTTTACAAGGTATTCTAGAATACCCGATGCATTAGAATCAGGCCACCATCTAGTTATTTCATAAGTTCCAACTCAACATGCTACAGTGATCGGTGAGATGCTAGTGTAAGGGAATGAACTAACCCATAAATCTTCCCTTGACAAAATCCTCCTTGACATCCTTCCCAGAAATACTTCCGTATTCCAATTTTTAACTCTAACGACCTTCTCATCCCCGACTCTACAATTCTACGTCTTTCCTCCCCTCCCCATTGTAT
Source organism: Allobates femoralis (assembly GCA_033576535.1). NCBI lineage: Eukaryota > Metazoa > Chordata > Amphibia > Anura > Aromobatidae > Allobates > Allobates femoralis. Next base: position 133,010,043 of record JARQOC010000009.1, on the reverse strand, counting down.
AAAAACGTCCGCATTTGCTGTAACTGATTAGTTTACAGACTGCTTTCTATGCATTAATTGGAAGTTACAAACAAATTACTGTAATCACTTTACTAATGTATATTTACATTATTATAAAGATTTGTTTAAAAAAAAAAAAGAAGTGTCATCATTGTCCTCTCCAGCAGCTACAGGAACCTTTCCCTGCAACCAGAACAGATGCAAAACCTGTCCATTTATAATGACAACGGAAAAGATAAAGATTCCCAGGACAGATCAGGACTACAAGATCCCAGGTAACTTCAGTTTCATCACAAGCAATGTGGTGTATCTAATTATATGTACCAAATGTCCAACAGGTGGCATGTATGTAGAGAAGACCGGACTACAATATAGAACAAGAATGAATTCTCATCGTCACACATTAGAAGAAAGGCGTATGAATCTACCTGTTGCCACTCATTTTTGCAGCTCTGACCACAGTCTAACAGATATGAGGCTGCTCATTTTAAAAAGCAACTTCAAATCTAAAGGGGGTGTCACACGCGTCAATATCGCCTGCACGATATCGGCTGCACGTGACGTTGCAGCGATATTGACGCGTGTGACATACTGAATCAACCAGCGATAAATCGCTGGTTGATGATCGCCAGGTTTTAGAATCTGTCCTAAAACCTGGCGATTGTCGCCCGGTGTACACGCAGCATCGCTGCGTGTGACACCGGGAGTAGCGATATTCCAGCTCCCAGCGCCTCTCACAAGCGCTGGGAGCTGGTAACTAAGGTAAACTGCGGGTATCTAGGCAGCGCGCGCTGCCTAGATACCCGACGTGTACCTTAGTTACCAGCCTCCTCCGCTCACCGGCTGGTATCTAAGGTACACAGCGGGTAACTAGGGTCCCTAGTTACCCGCTGTGTACCTTAGATACCAGCCGGTGAGCGGAGGAGGCTGGTAACTAAGGTACACGTCGGGTATCTAGGCAGCGCGCGCTGCCTAGATACCCGCAGTTTACCTTGGAGACCAGCCTGCTCCCGCTTCCAGCAGCCTGGCAGCGGGAGCAAGACATCGTGGAAACGATATTTAAATCGTTTCCACGATGTTTCTGGTCAATTGATCGCTGGTGAGTCTGTCTGTGTGACAGCTCACCAGCAATCAGCCGTCAATGTCGTCAGCGATCATCTCGCTGACGACATTGACGCGTGTGACAGGCCCTTTAGAGAGAGAAGAATTTTGACAATAAAAATTGATAACGACTTTTGACACATTCAAAACAGGATTGAATGTCTTATGGATTCATGCATTTTTACATCAATTGAAAGGGCATTTGGGGATATTACATCTTTGAACAGAGAGGACAATGAACTTTTGACACTTCTTACGTAAACTGGCTTGCATGGATTATTGGCTTTCTACATTCACTGAGGAATTTTCAGGTCTCCATCGACCAATAATCTTAGAACAATAATACAATCTGTTCCTCTTATCTCGGACCTTTGATTGTACTTCCCCAGCTGCTCTCCCTCTCCCACGATTGACTACTATTTTCTGCTTTACATCACCTGTCATATTTACTGCATCATCCCATCCTGCATATGTATATATGTGTGTGTCTTGAGAATTTGTGTGATTATCAGCCTGATTAAGAGGCCATAGAGTCTCGAAAGCTTGCTTTGCTTTTACTTACTATCTTTTCAATTAGCCATTAAAATGTATCAAATCACTGAGGACTCTCAGATTCTAATATTTTTCTACCTACTGGCTAACACAGTGTAAACATGTTTTACCTTATCAATTCATGATAGTAATGAATGGCAACTGCTCATGGCATCTTATGTGCCAATCCTTACTACTAGTGATGAGCGAGCATGCTCGCCACTACTCGGTATTCACACGAGTATCACTGTACTCGGGCTACTCGGCGAGCACCGAGTAATCTCGCGATACTCGTGCTGTGCTCGTGGTCGTCATCTCTGCATGTTGGCGCTCTTTTGAGAGCCAGCCCACGTGCAGGGATTGGCTGGCAGACCACTGCAATGCCACAGCCCTGTTAGTTGTGGCATAGCAGTGATTGGCCGCCCTGCACAGCGTGACCGAGCCTTTATAACTCCCGGCGCGCTGTGCTCGGCACACAGCCATCCAGACAGTGAGAGTAGGGAGAGTGTCTGCTGCTGCTTAGGGACAGATTTGCGGCCCTTATAGGTAGATCCGGAGCAGGGCTGCAAACTGCTGCTGACCACAACAGTCCTTCTCAGGACTAATCTAGGAGGATATAGGCAGGGTGATCCAGATCGGAGTCCAAGCTTTCCAGTGACCAGAACAGTCCTTCTCAGGACTAATCTAGGACGATATAGTCAGGGTGATACAGATCGGAATCCAAGCTTTTCTGTGACCATTAGAGTCACCAGACTGTTGTACTTACTACCTTAATACAGGATAGGGACTAAAATCCTCTCCTGACACCATTACAGTCACCAGACTGTTGTACTTACTACCTTGATACAGGTTAGGGACTAAAATCCTCTCCTGACACCATTACAGTCACCAGACTGTTGTACTTACTACCTTGATACAGTATAGGGACTAAAATCCTCTCCTGAAACCATTACAGTCACCAGACTGTTGTAATTACTACCTTCATACAGGTTAGGGACTAAAATCCTAATCTCTTGTGATCTGAACAGTCACCAGACTGGTGTACGTACTACCTTCATACAGAATAGGGACGAAAGTCCTAATCTCCTGTGATCTGACCAGTCACCAGACTGGTGTACGTCATACCTTGATACAGGTTAGGGCCTAAAATCCTAATCTCCTGTCACCATTACAGTCACCAGACTGGTGTAATTACTACCTTGATACAGGTTAGGGACTAAAATCCTAATCTCCTGTGACCATTACAGTCACCAGACTGTTGTAATTACTACCTTGATACAGGTTAGGGACTAAAATCCTAATCTCTTGTGATCTGAACAATCACCAGACTGGTGTACGTACTACCTTGATACAGGTTAGGGACGAAAATCCTAATCTCCTGTGATCTGACCAGTCACCAGACTGGTGTACGTCATACCTTGATACAGGTTAGGGCCTAAAATCCTAATCTCCTGTCACCATTACAGTCACCAGACTGGTGTAATTACTACCTTGATACAGGTTAGGGACTAAAATCCTAATCTCCTGTGACCATTACAGTCACCAGACTGTTGTAATTACTACCTTGATACAGGTTAGGGACTAAAATCCTAATCTCTTGTGATCTGAACAGTCACCAGACTGGTGTACGTACTACCTTGATACAGGTTAGGGACGAAAATCCTAATCTCCTGTGATCTGACCAGTCACCAGACTGGTGTACGTCATACCTTGATACAGGTTAGGGCCTAAAATCCTAATCTCCTGTCACCATTACAGTCACCAGACTGGTGTAATTACTACCTTCATACAGGTTAGGGACGAAAATCCTAATCTCTTGTGATCTGAACAGTCACCAGACTGGTGTACGTCATACCTTGATACAGGTTAGGGACTAAAATCCTAATCTCCTGTCACCATTACAGTCACCAGACTGGTGTAATTACTACCTTCATACAGGTTAGGGACTAAAATCCTAATCTCTTGTGATCTGAACAGTCACCAGACTGGTGTACGTCATACCTTGATACAGGTTAGGGACTAAAATCCTAATCTCCTGTGACCATTACAGTCACCAGACCGTTGTAATTACTACCTTGATACAGGTTAGGGACTAAAATCCTAATCTCTTGTGATCTGAACAGTCACCAGACTGGTGTACGTACTACCTTGATACAGGTTAGGGACTTTTATCCTAATCTCCTGTGACATCTACAGTCACCAGACAGTTTTCGCAGTATACAGGCAAAATGCGCAAGGGCGTTGGCAAGGAACAAGGAAGTGGACGTGATGGTGGTGCAGGCAGAGGCCGAGGTCGTGTGCAAGCACTAATTTCGCAACAACAAAGGGCCACATCTCCTCGTTTGCACGTCCTGTCCCAAATTCTTGGAGCCCGCAGCAGTACACCGCTGTTGAAGCAAGAGCAGTGTCAACAGGTTGTTACTTGGATAGCGGATAATGCTTCAAGTCAGATGGGCACCTCCACAAACACCCTGTCTTCCACACGGTCAAGTGTCAGTAGCCGTGATACTGCACCGCACATTTCCCAACCTGATCTTCCTTCCTACCACCAGGCCGAGTACACGTCCACGGACATTACTGATCCCACACTAGGACACTCGGAAGAGCTGTTCACGTATCCATTCGCAGAATCTGGCCTGTCACCACCTCCTCTTGAAGTGGGTGATGAGGAGATGGTATGTACAGATGCCCAAATATTTGAGCAGCCACGTTCTCACGAACGGAACGTTGCCAAAGTGTCTCAACAAGGGATGGACGATGATGAGACACAATTGCCAGGAAGTCAGGAGGAGGATCAGGGTGCGGAAGAGGAAGACAACGTGGTGGATGATCCAGTAGCTGACCCAACATGGCAGGAGGATATGCAGAGCGAGGCCAGCAGTGCACAGGGGGAGGGAGGCGTAGCATCCCAACAGGCAGTACGAAGCAGGGTCGTGTTCGCAGGCAGAAGGCAGGCAACCATTCCCCGGAACAACAACACGACTCAAGGTGCCTGTGCAAATGTTCGGTCTTCCCGAGTCTGGGAGTTTTTTAAGTTGGCTCCAGAAGACTCAAAAAAGGACATTTGCCACACCTGCCATGCCAGTATCAGCAGGGGTACAAAAACTAGCAGCCTGACCACCACCAGCATGATCAGGCACGTCAGCCAAGCACCCGTCTTTGTGGGAAGTACAACAGAGTCGAGGAGCGGTGCTTGCTGATGTCACTGCTACGTCTTCGCCTGTTGTGCGTGCGAGCCAATCCCCTGTCCATGCTGACCTCGAACAAGCCTCCGGCCCTGCACCTGAGGTTGCCCACGCACAAATTACACCACCATCAAGCACGTCCTTGTCCCAGCACAGCGTTCAATTATCCATTTAGCAAACATTTGAACGCAGGCGCAAATACGCTGCCAACGCCCCACATGCCACAGTCCTGAATGATCACATTTCGCGACTCATAGCGCTAGAAATGTTGCCTTTCCGGCTGGTGGAGACGGAAGCATTCCGCGACCTGATGGCGGCTGCTGTCCCACGTTACTCGGTCCCCAGCCGCCACTATTTCTCCAGATGTGCCGTCCCCGCATTGCATAACCACGTGTCCAACAGCATCACACGTGCCCTGAACAACGCTATTTCAGCCAAAGTCCACCTAACCACAGACACGTGGACAAGTGCTTGTGGGCAAGGCCGCTACATCTCCTTGACGGCACACTGGATTAATATTGTGGAGGCTGGGACCCAGTCTGAGCGAGGGACGGAACACGTCCTTCCCACACAAAGGATAGCAGGCCCTACCTCTGTCAGGGTTTCACCGACACTCTACAGCTCCAGAATGTCATGCTCCTCAGCCTCCTCCTCCTGCACATCCTCATCCACTGTACCCTCCACACCAGTCCCAAGCAGCTGGAAGCACTGCAGCACTGCCTCTGCAAAGCGGCAACAGGCTGTGCTGAAGCTAGTCTGCATAGGTGACAAACCCCACAATGCAGAAGAGGTGTGGACAGCTCTGAAACAGCAGGCAGATCACTGGCTCACACCTCTGAACCTAAAGCCAGGAAAGGTGTGACAATGGCCGGAACCTGGTGGCAGCTTTGAGGAGAGGCCAGCTGACGCATGTTACATGCGTGGCCCATGTGCTCAACCTGGTGGTTCAGAGGTTTGTAAAGTCATACCCAGAGGTGTCTGAACTGCTGGTAAAAGTTCGCCGTCTGTCTTCACATTTTCGCAAGTCACCTGCTGCTTCAGCCGGCCTTGCCGGCTTTCAGCGCCGTTTGCGTCTTCCGGCCCACAGATTGGTGTGTGATACCCCCACGCGTTGGAATTCAACTCTGCACATGTTGGTCAGGATATGTGAGCAGAAGAGGGCAGTTGTGGACTACCTGCATCACCTAAGCCGTCGGGAAATGGGTCAAACTCCACACATAACACCTGAGGAGTGGAGATGGATGTCGGACCTATGTACCGTCCTCCAAAACTTTGAGGACTCCACCAAGATGGTGAGCGGCGATGACGCCATTATTAGCGTCACCATACCACTACTCTGCCTTCTAAAACGGTCTCTGCTGAAAATCAAGGAGGATGCATTGCAGGCCGAGCGCGATGACTTGGAGCAAGAAACAGTAGTGGGTGTGGGTGAAAACACACAGCCCAGCCTCATCTCATCACAACGTGCAGTGGAGTACTATGACGAGGAGGAGGAGGATGAAGAAATGGAGCAACTCTCTGGCCAAATTGAGGATATGACATGCACACCACTCATACCCTCGATTCAGCGTGGCTGGCCAGAGGACAGGGGAGATGAGGAGGAGGAGGAGGAGGAGGACAGCATGTTCAGTCATCGTGTTGGTCTGGATACTGAAGTGATGGCTGTTAAGAGTCTGGCGCACATGGCTGACTTTATGGTAAGCTGCCTGGCTCGTGAAACTCGCGTTCAGAACATCTTGGCCGACAATCAGTACTGGTTGGCAACACTGTTAGAACCACGCTACAAGGAGAACTTTATGTCTCTCATTCCTGAGGCGGAGAGGTCAGCCAAAATGCAGCAGTTCCACAGGGTCATAGTCACGAAAGTAGTCAAATCATTCCCCTCACAAAACGCTAGCGGCATAGGTCAGGATTCGGTGGACAACCAAGGCGTACGGCCGAGAGGGGCACAAGTCCAATCCGCCAGAGGTAGGGGAACTGTCTTTACGATGTGGGACAGTTTTCTCAGCCCCTCATGTACCACAGCCCCTGAGGTGCGGGGTAGTGCCACCAGAAATGCTAAGTTTGGGCAGATGCTGAAGGAGTACCTTGCAGATCGAACAACTGTACTGCGAGATTCCTCTGTGCCTTTCAATTATTGGGTCTCCAAGCTGGACACGTGGCATGAATTGGCTCTCTACGCCTTGGAAGTCCTGGCCTGCCCTGCCGCTAGCGTTTTATCAGAGCGTGTTTTCAGTGCTGCTGGTGGAATCATAACTGAAAATGCTGACAGGCTGACTCTGATCAAGATGAACAAGGGTTGGATTGGCCAGACTTCACCACACCACCAGCAAATGACAACTGAATTAAAATTTTGTTATGTGAATTTGCCATGTACCTCCACTCACCCATGGGTACACACTTCAGGACTTTGGCTAATCACTGGACTGCTCCTCCTTCTCCTCATGTGACACCATGATGACGGTTACAATAGTTAGGCTGTTGTTTGAGGTATACCCGCAGTGGTAAATTTTTTCGCCCATTCTTTTAGAATGGGCATTACAACGACAGGAGACCCGCTCCTTTTCAATGGGAAAAATTTTTTGAGGCCCTCCTGCACGTCTCTATCCAGGGACAATGTGGAGCCTCCCAATTTTTGGCTGCCCTGACCAAAGGCCTATACTACAATACACCCACTTGAGGGTTACAGGCCCTACTACATGTCTGAATGCATGGGTCATTGTTGAAGGGCTATACTACAATACACCCAGTTCTTGTTTACAGGCCATCCTGCATGTCTGTATCCAGGGGCATTGGTGAACCTCCCAATTTTGGACTGCCCTGGCAAAGGAAGATACTACAATACACCCAGTCCCTCAAAATGGGCACATTATTTCAAGACAGGGCTTCATGTTCGTCTCTTCTCAGGGTCATCGGAGTGCCGCACAATGTTTTCACGTAAAATCTTTCATGTAATCACAAAAAGTAACATACACCAGCTGTATCTCACTATTGGGTATGTGCCCTTAACATTTCCACCCTAAATATTTATTTTGGTGTAATTTTGGAAGGTTTTCTGGAGACTCCGTAAAAATTGGCGTGAAACTCGGACAACATTGTTCACAGCTGTGACTTTTGAGTGAGAAATGCTTCCAGGGGTCTTCCCCATGGTGTTGCCATGTCATTTCAGCACTCTTCTGAGACTTTTGTGACATGTTTAGGGTTTTTCCATGCTGCCGGCAGTCATTTCATAAAAATACTCGTGTCTCCCATAGGATAACATTGGGCTCGGTTCTCGGGCCGAGTACACGAGTATCTCGGGATGCTTGGCCCGAGCTTCGAGCACCCGAGCATTTTAGTACTCGCTCATCACTACTAAGGACATTGCAGCCTCCAGTGACTCAGGTACAGTGTACTGAACCAGGGTGTCTTGCAATCTAAATGATAAACCCAAGCAGAATTGACTCCTGAGGGCAGGGTCATTCCACTGGGTGTCGATCGCCCATCTCTAAAACTCCGAGCAGTAGTCCTCTACTGCTCGTGTGCCCTGCTTGAGTTTACGGACATTACACTCAGCAAATGTCACCATATCAGGTTCACCATACACCTGAGCCAGAGCAGCAAAAAACCCGTCCACCGACTGTAGCGATTGTGAGTCAGCTGGGAGGGAAAAGGCCCAGGTCTGGGGGTCCCCATGAAGAAGGGAGATGATAATCCCCAGTCGCTGTTCCTCTCTTCCAGATGAACGGGGCTAGAGCCTGAAAAAAAGCTTACAGGCTTCACGGAAAACAAAAAAATTGTCTCTTCCCCAGAAAACCTATCAGGAAGAGATACCTTGGGTTCTGGCATGGCCTGAGCATGAGCCGTCACCAGGTAACCAACAACTTGCTGCAGCTGTTGTACTACCTGAGTTTGCAGACCAGTTACCTCTTCAGAGATAGTCTGCATCAGATGAGAAAATGCATCAGCTGAGGCAGTCTGAGACATAATGACTCAAGGAAAGAGGTATGGGCTGCTGATAATGTCACGGTGTAGTGAGAATGCTGATGAGAAAATGGCAGTTACGGGCAGGTTGACCAGGGATGACTAATATGACCCTAGAATAGGAACCCTAAATGGCTCCTGACCCTGAAGGTATATATGATGGTGAGAAGGTTTGAGTCTCCAGCCTCTCCCTAAACTCCTCCACCAGCCCTGTGCTATTCCACCCTCACCTCCTTCCACAGAACCGGGATACAGCAAAACAAAAAAAAAACAAAACAGGTCTGCACAGTACAGCTACAGGTATAGAGTGAAACTCTATTAGCAGCAACACCTAGTGGAAGGAGAGGCTACTTAAAGGCTAGGGGCAGGGGATTTCAGGTGAGTCCCACCCAACCCTCACATCAGCCAGCAACTGAGCACAAGACCTTCACATCCGTACCTTATGCAGCTCCTGAAGAAATGCATACATAAACACATACAGCAGCGTCCAGCAAAGTCAGCACAATCTAAGCATGACATCACTTGTCTAAGGCCAAACACAACATTTTTAGGAGAAAAAAAATGATTTGTCAATCACTGCTTTGAGACATAAAAAGGCATTTTAGGGGTAATTTGAGGATATGGCAATCACTGCTTTGAGGCCAAAGAGGGCCTTTTTAGGGGAAACTGAAGGATTGGAAATCACTGCTCTTAGACCATAAAAAGCCTTTTTTAGGGGAAACTGAAGGATTTGGCAATCACTAATCTTAGGCCATAAAAAGCCTTTTTTAGGGGAAACTGAAAATTTGGAAAACATTGCCCTGAGAAAAAAAAAGCCTTTTAGGGGAAACTGAAGAATTTAGAAAACACTGCTTTGAAACAAAAAAAAAAGTATTTTTAGGAGGAACTGAAGGATTTGGCAGTCACTGCTTTGAGGCTCTAAAACCTTTTTTAGGGCAAACTGAAGGATTTGGAAAACACTGCTTTGAGTAAAAAAAAAGCATGTTTGGGAAAAACTGAAAGATTTTGAAAGCACTGCTTTGAGGCCAAAAACGTGCTTTTAGGAGAAAGTAAAGGATTTGTCAATCACTGCTTTAAGGCCATAATAAGCCCTTTTATGGTGAGTTGAAGGATTTGGCAATTGCTGCTTTGAGAGACAAAAATGCATTTTTAGGAGAAACTGAAGGACGGCAATTACTGCTTTGAGGTCAAAACAGATTTTTGAGGGAATAATGAAGGATTTGACAATGGCCAGGGTCACACATGCCCATGCGCATTTTTAAGACCCTAGAAAAATGCATCTGTTTTATTTAGGGTGCTAATAGTGTCCCCTGAGGCCCTGGACATTTTTTTGCTAATTTTTGGACTTAGTCATTTTTTCTTAAAAACGCATATGCATTAACGCATGGTGCTTATATGTACCATGCGTTAACGCATGCGTTTACCATAGGGCCCCATGTTAAAAAAACGCACACTGTTTTTTACAGCACCCAAAAACACTGCATGCAGTGTTTTTTGGGATGCTGAACAAAAACGCATGTGCTGTTAAAAAAACGCAGTGGCACTTAAGTGCACCATGCGCTAACGCACATGCGTTTTTGGACTTAGAAAAAAAAAAGCCTTAAATGATCCCAAAAACAGATTTAAGGCAAAAACGGATTGTATGTGTGAACCTAGCCAATCACTTATTTGAGGTCAAACACAGCCTTTTTTTGGAGAAACTGAAGGATTTGGAAAACACTATTTTGAGAAAAAAAGACTTTTGAGGGAAACTGAAGGATTTGGCAAATACTGCTTTGAGGCCATAAAAAGCATTTTTAGGGTAAACTGAAGGATTTGGCATAAAGGGTACATTAAGACGTGGTGTAATTCCCACGTAATCCCGCGTTTACGCAGCGCTTTTGGGCGCTCGCGTAAATGCAACTCCAAATAAAGCTGGATATACCTTCCAGCAAAAGCTATGGCCTTTTGCTGAAAGGTGTTCAGACGTCGCGTATTTTGGCATCTTTTTGCCAAAGCACATCCAGTGCAAAGCGCGCCTGCAAAAAGAATGAACATGGCAATTCTTTACACCTTTTTAGGCATGCTTTTCCCATAGGCCACATAATAAAATGGGTTCGGGAAAAGAGTGCTGGGAAAATTGCGGCGTCTGAATGCAGTCATGCTTTTTTTTCGCAACTCGCGCGCAAAAAGCGCCACTGCAAAATTACGTGGGAATTACGCCACATCTGAACACAGCCTTACTGCTTTGAAGCAAAAAAAAAACTTTTTAGGGAAGAATGAAGGATTTGGCAGTCACTTGTGGTTTGTGGTCAAACACAGCCTTTTTAGGGGAAACACAAAGATTTGGCATTCACCCGCCCACTAACTTTGTTGTTGCTGAGAACATGCATACAGCATAATTGGAGTCCGTTCCATCCTGGCTTACAAAACATCAAATCCTCGCAGCACAGAAAGCATGCTCTGAGAGAACTGATAATTCTGCAGTCAAATAGAGTGACTGCAGAATTATCATTTTAGACAGGACTCGCCTTTAAAGGGAACCTGACCCCTAAAAATCATCCCCCAGCCTCCTCAGACCCATCCCTGCAGCAGCCTAACACATTTCTAGGCATCCCTTTGTCCGTAAACTGTGTGTTTGTAAAGATTAGAAAAGTCATTATATTACCTCCAGAACTGCGACTTCTCAGAGCTTGAGAAGTCGCAATAGGCGTTCCCTGTTTCTGTTCCTCGCCGCCTGCATCGTAATTATACACGCCCCAATGGGCATGTTAAAGAACAGAGAGCCTCCGCGTCACCTAAATTGGTGTTATAGCCGCTATGACGCTAATCACGTCATATCCGGCTATACTGACATCAGTACACCCATTTGGGTGTACTGTGGACCTCGCATTGCGCATGAGCGAGGTTGGTTTGCGGCTTCTTATCAGTGATGAGCTGCCGTGAACCAGTTTTGCGAGCTCCATACACCGCGGAGCAGAAGAAATAAGTGTGCTCTTTTATCATATTAATAACAAAGGTTGTTTTCACAATCCCCATTGTCCCAGCAACGATCAGGAGGAAATATTAATAAGAAGTATGTGGTTACCATGTCCACTATAATATTTTTTTTTCTGGATGACAAAACAATTATGAATTATGTGTATATATAGCTATACAGTCATATGAAAAAGTTTGGGCACCTCTCTTAATCTTACTATTTTTTTTTGTTTAAAATTGGGTTTTTGCAACAGCTATTTCAGTGTGATATATGTAATAACTGATGGACACAGTAATATTTCAGGATTAAAATGAGGTTTATTGCACTAACCAAAAATGTGAAATATGCATTATTTCAAAATTTGACAGGTGCAAAAGTATGGGCACCCTTCAGATTTTCATGATTTGAATACTCCTAACTACTTTTTACTGACTTACTGAAGCACTAAATTGGTTTGGTAACCTCATTGAGCTTTGCACTTCATAACCCGGTGTATCCAATCATGAGAAAAGCTATTTCAGGTGTCGACTTGCAAGTTGTTCTCCTATTTGCATCTTCTCTGATGAGTAGCATCATGGGCTCCTCAAAACAGCTCTCAAATGATCTTAAAAAAAAGATTGTTCAACATAGTTGTTCAGGGGAAGGATACAAAAAGCTGTCTCAGAGATTTAACCTGTCAGTTTCCACTGTGAGGAACATAGTAAGGAAATGGAACACCACAGGGACAGTTCTTGTAAAGGCCAGAAGTGGCAGGCCAAGAAAAATATCAGAAAGGCAGAGAAGAAGAATGGTGAGAACAGTCAAGAACAATCCACAGACCATCTCCAAAGACCTGCAGCATCATCTTGCTGCAGATGGTGTTACTGTACATCGGTCAACAATACAGCGTACACTGCACAAGGAGAAGCTGTATGGGAGGGTGATGCGAAATAAGCCGTTTCTGCATGCACACCACAAACTGATTCGCCTGAGGTATGCAAAAGCACATTTGGACAAGCCAGTTTCATTTTGGAAGAAGGTATATGTGCAAAAAAGGATTTTGGTATAAAGGGGAGCGCTAAGCAATAGCAGGACACAGAATTTATACCAACTTTTAATCTCATCTCATGAGAGATTAAAAGTTGGTATAACTTCTGTGTCCTGCTATTGCTTATCGCTCCCCTTTATACTGCAATCCTCTGTTGCACATATAACTTTCTATTTTCCTTGCCTCCATGCTGTCAGCGTAGAGCTGAACCTCAGGACCTGTGGTGATGTCACACATCGACGCCCCTTTCCTATCACGGGACCACACCACCTGACTGCACAAGAAACCCTCCACACCAGACGCTCCCTTCCTGCCTACACTCGTGTTGTGCGGAGACTCAGCACAACAAACCCAGGTGAGCACAACACCTTCCCCTTGGCACATAATCAAAACAGGACTTCACCATGTGGCGCATTGCTTCTTTTTTCTTTCAAATTTGGGGGAGGGTCCATCATGCTTTGGGGCTGTGTGGCCAATGACGGCACTGGGAATCTTGTTAAAGTTGAGGGTCGCATGGATTCCACTCAGTATCTGCAGATTCTTGAGAATAATGTTCAAGAATCAGTGTCAAAGTTGAAGTTATGGCATGGATCTTTCAGCAAGACAATGATCCAAAACACCGCTCCAAATCTACTCAGGCATTCATGCAGAGGAACAATTACAATATTCTGGAAAGGCCATCCCAGTCCCCAGACCTGAATATCATTGAACATCTGTGGGATGTTTTGAAGCGGGCTGTCCATGCTCGGCGACCATCAAACTTAACTGAACTGGAATTGTTTTGTAAAGAGGAATCGTCAAAAATACCTTCATCCAGGATCCAGGAACTCATTAACAGGAAGCGACTAGAGGCTGTTATTTTTGCAAACGGTGAATCTACTAAATATTAATGTCACTTTTCTGTTGAGGTGCCCATACTTTTTCACCTGTCAATTTTTGAAATAATGCATATTTCACATTTTCGGTTAGTACAATAAACCTCATTTCAATCCTGAAATATTGCTCTGTCCATCAGTTATTACATATATCACACTGAAATAGCTGTTGCAAAAAAACAATTTTAAACAAAAAAAAAAGAGTAAGATTAAGAGGGGTGCCCAAACTTTTTCATATGACTGTATATTCACACATCTATATATATATATACATACATAAACAGGGAACGCCTTTTGCGACTTATCAAGCTCTGAGAAGTCGCAGTTCTGGAGGTAATATAATGACTTTTCTAATCTTTACAAACACACAGTTTTCGGACAAAGGGATGCCTTGAAATGTGTTAGGCTGCTGCAGGGACAGGTCTGAGGAGGCTGGGGGATGATTTTTAAGGAGTCAGGTTCCCCTTAAGCTTTAGAGAAGAGAATATATTAGTAACTATACATGTGGCATCCCAGGGGTTAATGTGCCACAGAAACAACACTAAGGGTACCTTTACACGCCGCAACGTTTCTAGGAATTTCACAGGTAACTTACTGGTTGCGGTAAAAGCATGGACACATTGTTCTATCTTGTTGCTGTGTACAAATGGAACAATGTCTCCATGATTTCACTGCAACCTGTAAGTTGCCAGTGAAATTCCTAGAAAAGTTGCCGCGTGAAAGGTACCCTAACAGTTAATTCCCCACACAACAGACTACACTACACTAGCGCCTCCAGGCCAGAAGGGGGAGCAAAAGCTGATTCCCTATATATTCTGGTGTGGAGAGGAAGTGAGTAGTTCAGTTCCTGGGAGAACTGAGGAAGAAGGACTGGGGTGTAAAGGAGCTGCCTTAGGCTCCCCCACGGTCCGCTGCTCAATTCCAGGCCTAGCCAGGGTCTGAGGAGAGTAGTTAAGAGAAACAGAGGAACATATCTGGGAGATTGAGTTACCCCATAACTCACCCGGGAGGAGCGCAAAGACCGGATACCGGATCCGAAAACTGTGCCTGACACAAGCAGCTCAGTAAATACCAGACTAGTGGAGGTAATAGATCTACACTGTACGACAGCGAAGCAACACGGAGGGGTCAGAAACACTAAGACAAGACTCAAGTTGCCTAGCAAGTTTGTATCCATGAGCAGAGACAGGGCCAGCAGCCTAGCTAAAGCGGCAGCAGGGCCACACGCACAGCACAGGAGTGGGAAGCCAAGGACCCGGTCAGGGTGGGAGCAATCCGGCCTCGGTACAGACTCTGTGGACAGTACTCTGCTGAATAACACCTGCAGTAAAGATGTGGAAAACTACAAAACTGTGAGACTGTATGATCCTTGGGCTCAAGCCCTACTTTCCCTCACATACTGCTATCATCTTTACCACCACCCCTACCCTGCATCATATACCCATAGACTATCATCATCACTGTCCAGGGAAACCAGGCTCTGCCCGTGGAGAGCCGTTACATCACTGGCTGCCAAACATCGTCCCCGGAGGTTCTGCAGCAGCGGTGGTCACCCTGACCACATACCACGGGTGGCGTCACGACTTACTCCCTTGTAAATAACCCCCAAACTCCATTACTTGTGGGCCCGGGACACGGTCCGGACCAAGACCGCCGTGATTCCCCGTGATACCCTGGTCCGGTACCGGTACTGCAAAATGAAGGGAAAAACATAATTGTTATCTGACAAGAACAATGCATTTAAATTAAACAAATCCATCCTACTCTGGAATCCAGAGTCCCTGTTTTGGACACAATCCAAGAGATTATTGAATAGGATGTGATGCAACTTTATGAACTTGTAAAAGCTGCCTGATTGAATGCAGAACACTGCCTGGAGGATTACAGCAGGGTTTAATGTGCAGGCGCTGGACAGGTTCAGATTGCTATTAACCTGAAGATGAAGCTCCTCATGTGCAGGTTAATTGTATTTTTCCATGTGACAAATCCTCTTTATTAAGCAAAGTAACCTTAGAAAATAATGTCCACAAGGTGTCAGTAGGCGCAATGTCAGATAAAATATTCATTATGAAGAGTATTATAATTGTAGAATTGATCTTACTGCACTTCCTGAACTAAGTGACTGAGCAAGTGAAGTTAAGAAGTTCTACGCAGGAGTTACAAGTCCCTGTAAGTACTGAAAACTTTTTTTAATGTTTCACTGTTTTCTATAATAAAGATGGTAGGACACAAGATTACAGGATTGCTTCAGTGCACATTGTTATTTCTATATATAGAGAAAAAGATCAAAGTGCGGCATCTGCATTCTCTTCTTCTACCTGACACCTGCCTGCACGTTGATCACCCTGCCCCTCTTACGTTTGCCAGTTGCCACCTGAGTTACATTTTGCGCCTTCAGATCAAGCTCAAGCTTCCAAATTAGCGACATACTCATCTGCTTCAGAATTATTTATAACTGCTGTTGGGAAGTGTGTTAACCCTTCAGGTGCTTCACAGGAATTAATGCAAGGTTAAAAATGTTAATTATCACAATGGATAGTAGGAGAAAATGTATCACAGAATTTCTTCTAAATGCAGCAATACCTCATTTATGGTCCATAATCTATTGTATGGACATATTCAGGGCTCTGAAGGGAAGAAATGCTATTTGTCTATTGATTTTTGACTGCTCTAGCTTGCATGGGCACGGTAGCTCAGTGGTTAGCACTGTTATGTTGCAGCACTGGGTTCATCTCTCACCAAGGACAACATCTGCAAAGAGTTTGGACAACTCGGAGGAAACCCATGCAAACACAGGGAGAGCATACAGTGTCCTCCCAAACTCCAAAGACATAATAATAGGGAATTTTTATTGTGAGCATTAATGGGGAAAGTGATGATCAGGATCGGACTGGGGTGTCTGGGGCCCACCAAGGAAATGCTGCGACTGCAAGCGATTCTGACACGTGTGAGTGCAATGCAAGTGTATGAAGGCGAGAAAGTCTCGCCCCCATACAGCGCACAGTGCGATATTCGCACAAGTGTGCTGCGCAAATTGCTTTAAACTCACCGGCTGTCAAAGCCGGCAAGTTTAAAATGACCGCTTTGCAGGTACAGTCAGTAATTATCTTGTACCGCTGTGTCAGCGGTGCAAGATGATTAATAAGCACCCAGCTTCTGGGCACTTTTGTATATTTTTTTGGGTTTAATTGCATATGCAGCATCTGTGTGGCATATGAGCACAGATGCTGCATATGCGGTAATGAACACCCGGTAATAAAGTGTTAATATGTGGCAAATATGTTGGCACCATGTCTCTAGGTAGTGACCACCCTCCCTAGAGACATGGTGCCTAAAATCATTGGTAGTTCAGGGGTTAAATGGCCAAATTTCAGAATTGCCGGCATTCCTCGGCTTTCTGCAATGTACAGTGAGAGCTGGTGGGTCCTGCCTGTCAGAGCACGGTACCTACGCAATTAACGTAAGTACATTGATGGGCTGCATTCTCAATGAGGACCTGTCCCAGGTACTTACACAAATTGCGTAGTGAAGCCCAGGGCCGGCCTTAGGCTGAATGGTGCCCTGTGCGAATTTGCCTTATGGTGCCCCCACGCCATTACTTACTCAGAACACATGAGCATACATGTCTGTATATGATTTATTCATGGTCTTCAAAGAGAGCAGGGAGGGGCGTTGCTATGCTAGGGTCAGAAAAAATCAGGGACCCAAGCTCCAAGACCTATATCCCCTCCCACCTGTCATTACCAACCCTCCCCCCTATATATAAAGGTGTTACCTGTCATCATACACGAGGAGGAGGTGAGCTATGACATCACCTATTGTGAATGGTGGATCCTGTGTTATCTACTGTATATAGAGGTGTTATCAGTCATTGTACAGGAGGAGGAGGTGAGCTGTGATATTACCTATTGTTTATGGTGGATCCTGTGTTATCTACTGTATATAGAGGTGTTATCAGTCATTGTACAGGAGGGGGAGGTGAGCTGAAATATCACTGATTGTGAATGGTGGTTCCTGTGTTATCTACTGTATATAGAGGTGTTATCAGTCATTGTACAGGAGGAGGAGGTGAGCTATGATATCACTGATTGTGAATGGTGGATCCTGTGTTATCTACTGTATATAGAGGTGTTATCAGTCATTGTACAGGAGGGGAGGTGAGCTGTGATATCACCTATTGTGAATGGTGGATCCTGTGTTATCTGCCGTATATAGAGGTGTTATCAGTCATTGTACAGGAGGAGGAGGTGAGCTGTGATATCACCTAATGTGAATGGTAGATCCTGTGTTATCTACTGTATATAGAGGTGTTATCAGTCATTGTACAGGAGGAGGAGGTGAGCTGTGATATCATCTATTGTGAATGGTGGTTCCTGTGTTATCTACTGTATATAGAGGTGTTATCAGTCATTTTACAGGAGGAGGAGGTGAGCTATGATATCACTGATTGTGAATGGTGGATCCTGTGTTATCTACTGTATATAGAGGTGTTATCAGTCATTGTACAGGAGGAGGAGGCGAGCTGTGATATCACATATTGTAAATAGTGAATCCTGTGTTATCTGCCGTATATAGAGGTGTTATCAGTCATTGTACAGGAGGAGGAGGTGAGCTGTGATATCACCTAATGTGAATGGTAGATCCTGTGTTATCTACCGTATGTAGAGGTGTTGACTCTTAAACAATGCAGCATTTCAAATAAGAACATACTCCAAAAGCTTCTGGGGACCGAGACAGATAGGTGAGTAGCAGGAAAGGCTAGTCCCTGGCGAATTCACCCCATTTGTATGCATTTGGAGAGACCGGTCACTAGAGGCAGTGGGCAGGGAGAAGCCGTCAGGGAACAGACTTTCTGACTAGTCTTCAGCAAGACTTGATCCCTGACCACTTTCAACCACTTCAAGACCTTCAACGTACTAGTACATCAAAGTTTGCGTTTCCCCACCTTTCATCTGGGCTCAAAGGCCGAGCCTGCATCATTACCCTCATGACGGCTGATTTAAACAGCCATCAATTTCCTCTGATAAACATGAGCAGAGCTGCACTAGCCGCTGTGAATCATTCAAATACCACTGTCAATCTCTGACAGTGACATTTAACATGTGCGGGTAGGGGGAGGGGTGTGTCATTTCTACTGCCCCATGACCGCAGGTTTGCTATGACATCCAGGACTATGCTGAAGACTCCCTTGTCTGTTATAAGCCAATGTTCATAGGAAATCGTGAGTTCTGCTATACACTGTGTTCCAAATTATTATGCAAAAAGAGTTTAGGAGTGATAAGGTTAGAATGTTTTTGATTGTCATTGACAGTGATGTGTGTCAGGGCTCTTTAAAACACTGAAAGCAACTGCAGATACCTGTGCAAATTAGTTTGGCAGGTGTGTCCAAATAAAGGCAAGACTACTTAAGAAGGCTGTTCCACATTATTAAGCAGCCTACATTTTTTGCACTTCCTGCCATGGTTCAAGAGGAAGAACCGTGCTTTCCACAGCAAGATCATTTTCATGCATGATAATGCACCGTCTCATGCTGCAAATAACACATCTGTATCTCTATCTCTGGCTGCTATGGGCATAAAAGAGGATATACAAAAACTACTAGAAAAAGCAGCATCAAAAACTTACCATCAATGCCATAAACAAAAAACAATACTGCACTTGCAAGATGCAGTCAGACCACACTTGTGTAGCAAGCCCAGATGCAGGCTAATAAATCACCTCAACCTAAGTATGGGAGGCGACTTGCCATGCACACTAAGGGCCTGCATAGGGCACCATTCACACTGATACATATGGTGCAGAATGTCTGAAAGCTACCCAAAAGCTTTGCTGCCTGAGCCATGGGCTGCACAGTACAATGTTTCTGCACCACTAGATGAATGGCGCCCCCAAGGGGCCCAACTACACCCTGAATTGAATAAAAAAGTGCAGAAAGGTTTTCTGTATGATGAACAAAAAACCTTTATAGATGGGATATTGGTTCATGTGTTGGCCAAGACACTTAAGCTGATGATCCACAAGACAGATTCCCATGCTCATCAGTCCTATCAAAAATATACAAAAACTACTAGAAAAAGCAACATCAAAAAACTTACCATCAATGCCATAGACAAAAACCAATACTGCACTTGCAGGACGCAGTCAGACCACACTTGTGTAGCAAGCCCAGATGCAGGCTAATAAATCACCTCAACCAAGCTATGGGAGGCGACTTGCCATCACATAACATCTATAATAATAATAGTACCCTGGTTCTGCAATTCTACCTTCCCAATCTGAATGGTCATTTCTCTGAATCCAACCTGTGGTATTAGTTGTCCATTACTATCCCATAAGTTCATTATAATATCAGATAGACCACTATTAATGTCTGAATCAGCCCAGTACCTTTTGTATAGAACATGTGGAATTGATGTTATATGGGACCCGGTATCCAACAAGGCACTAAAGTGAATGCCATCCAACATGATAGGAATGACCGGACGTCCTCCCACGAATCTGTCATACCAGGCTGAAGGACCTTGAGAGTTTACTCTTGAGCAGAGGCCCGCCTGCCTAGGGAATTCTTGTTTAAAGCACATTCCTGGGCAAAGTGACCTGGTTTCTGACAACGTCGGCAAATGGGCTGTCCATCCGGCTGATAGCGGTCACTAGGGTGTCCTCTCATCGCTTGTTACCTCCTGGTCCTCATCCATGGGATATCCTCCTTGCTGATCAAGAAGAACTTCGGCACACAGACAGAGATTGCTGCTTAATAAATTCTTTATTTGAAAAAAATTTTTTGATATTCTGATTTTTCTTATTTTATCTGATGTTTCGGTCATACACTGACCTTGTTCACAGACAGAATATCTTGTGTTAATTTTTGCAAGGAAAAGGTTCAAAATCTGGCAACAGAGATTAAGGTGTGCCTAATGACTGCTATCACAATGGAGTGAAACCAACGAAGTATGATGTGTCTTAATGATATCAAAAATTATCAGCATCACTCTTATAAATTCAGGTTTAGTTATACACCCTGTAATTTATGGGTTAATTATCCCAAATGATGCTTATGGGCTGATTTTCGCCCCTATCTGATAGAAGGTGCAGGGATCGCGTGGTCTCGCCGCGCTGACAGTGTGACTTCACACTGTCAGCGCGGCGAGACCACGCGATCCCTGCACCTTCTATCAGATAGGGGCGAAAATCAGCCCATAAGCATCATTTGGGATAATTAACCCATAAATTACAGGGTGTATAACTAAACCTGAATTTATAAGAGTGATGCTGATAATTTTTGATATCATTAAGACACATCATTCTTCGTTGGTTTCACTCCATTGTGATAGCAGTCATTAGGCACACCTTAATCTCTGTTGCCAGATTTTGAACCTTTTCCTTGCAAAAATTAACACAAGATATTCTGTCTGTGAACAAGGTCAGTGTATGACCGAAACGTCAGATAAAATAAGAAAAATCAGAATATCAAAAAATTTTTTTTCAATAAAAGAATTTATTAAGCAGCAATCTCTGTCTGTGTGCCGAAGTTCTTCTTGATTAGTATTGACACTTTTTTCCTTCTGAGCACCGGGTAACTGAGTAGCGGACCTTACTCTAGAGACTATATCCTCCTTGCTGGTCGCCAACTCGATCTTGGGTGCAGGCTTGGATCCTCGCAGCTCCTTGATGACTTTAGCCATGGAGATAACGGTGTCTGTCATGGCATCTAGCTTTTGATTGAGGGCCTCATTTCATTAGAGATAGGTTCTCTGTTTTCAGCACCAGTCGCTGACATGGCAGATGTTGCCGATGGTGTCAGTTGCTGAGGTGCTGCTGCAGGGCCTTGCATAGAGTTTAGATCCCGGGGCTCGTCAACCTGCTGCAGACGGATGGCTCTTTCTTTTAACTCAGCAAAAGTCATTTCAGGATTCTGAATAATCATCATACTCAGCTGTCCTTTGTGAGAAGGGGATAAGAAGCCCTCTATGAAATGGTCAATTAGCATTTTGTCAGCTCCCGGGGTTAAGGCAGGTTCTGCTAGTTTAAGTGCTTTGAGTGCTTCCTGCAAGTTTAAGGCATAGTCTCTGGCACCCTCCTTGGGCTTTTGTTGACATCCAAAGAACCTCATTTTAGCCCGTGTGTCAGCACTAGATTCAAATGCTGCTTTTAGTCCAGCTACATGATGCTCTACTGTGTCCTTATCTGTGTCCAGCCAGGACACAACCTCCCGCTGCGCATTGCCAGTTAACTGTCCAATAATCATTCCTACACGCTGGGCTTCAGTCACATAGTAAGCTTTTATCTTGGTAATAAAGTCATTAAGAGTGTTAGGCTCACCGGAGTATTGGGGCAGCCATATTGCTCCCGGAGTATACAGCATCAGGAACGGCATGATAGGTGCTGCTCCTTCTCTGGGTGCTTCTCTCTTATCCGGTGCTGCAGCTACGTCAGTTGCTCCGCCACTGCTCGGCGCCGCTCGTTCTTCTGCTTGCGACATCCTGTGCCCCCTTAGTTAAGGTCGACCCTCCTGTCTTCCGCTTCCATCCGGATTTCTAACAAAGGTTCCGCGGTGCACCAGGGATACTCTTCCACGCCGGATGTCGTCAGCACCAAGGAGGAGGCTGGATTTGCGCCTCTGCAGGGTACCGCCCCCTTTCTTCCCATGCGTCACGTGCTTTGCAATGGCGGTTTTCAAAATTACAGTTCTTATGACGCAGCTTAAAAACAGTTTTTCACATAAATCACGGCACACAATGCCCGTTTTATCGGGCACGGTACATCGTGTTCATGACGCCAAGTTGTGGACCCACTGGGATAGGGTACTCGGTACCGGACAGGGGGACTGCTGAGGATGTCACGGAGGTCCTGGTCCGGACCGTGTCCCGGGTTCTCACAAGTTAAAGGGGGAATATTTACAGGGGAGTTTGTCGTGACGCCACCCACGGGTTGTGGTCAGGGTGACCACCGCTGCTGCCGAACCTCCGGGGATGATGTTTGGCAGCTGGAGATGGAACGGCTTTCTGCAGGTAGAGCCTGGTTCCCCGGGGCAGTGGTAGTTATAGTCTATGATGGATTCAGGATAGGGATGATAGTGGAGACGGTGGCTGATTGTAAGGGAAATTAGAGCTCGAGTACAAGGATCACACACACTCACGATTTTGAAGTTTTCCAAGACTTTACTGCAGATATTCTTTAGTAGAGTACTGTCCACGGAGTCTGTACTGGGGCCGGGTTGCTCCCACCCTGACCGGGTTCTCAGCTTCCCACTTCTGCGCTGTGTGTGTGGCCCTGATGCTGCTTTAGCTGAGCTGCTGGCACTGTCTCTCCTCACAGGTACCCCCTTTTGCTAGGCAACTTGAGTCTTTCCGTGTGCTTCTGATCCTGCCGTGTTGCTTTGCTGAGGTACGGTGTAGATCTACAACCTCCACTATCCCAGTGTTTTCTGTGCTGCGTGTTTCAGTCACAGATTTGGATCCGGTATCCGATCTGTGCGCTCCTCCAGGGCGAGTTATGAAGTCACTCAGTCTCCCAGATGATTTCCTCTGCACTCCATCCCTCAGACCCTGGCTAGGCCTGGAATTGAGGAGCAGACTATAGAGAAGCCTGCGGCAGTCTCTTTACACTACAGTTTCTCTCTCTCAGTTCTCCTAGCAACTGAACTGCTCTCTTCACAGTACTGCTACGTGCTGAACTAACTACTTCTTCATTACACCAGAGTATATAAGGGAGCTGCTTTAGCTCACCCATCTGGCCTAGAGGTGCTAGTGCAGTGTCAGGTGTTGTGTGGGGAGTTAACCCTTGGTGTTGTTTCTGTGGCACCTAACCCCTGGGTTGTCACAGTTCCTTATACTGGTATGTGTCCCCCATCATGGGCCCCTTCTTGAGATATGCTAAGGGGTAGGGATTAAAATACAGACCTTTAATAAAACTTTACACTCTCCAGACTACGATGCGTTTCGATATTCAAGCTATCTTCCTCATGCAGGCTGTGCTCGTAGATCTAGTAGTCCTAGCTTCATAATTGTTTGGTCCTTGAGGCCTGCTTCCTTCATCAACCATAATACAACCCATTGGGCTACTTTTTGGAGACACTATGGCTATGCCTGGACATTGGGCACTGCAACTACTGTGCAAGTAGTCCTAGGCTAGCTTAATAGTCTTTAGTCCCTTGAGGTCTGCTTCCTTCATCAACCATAATACAGCCCCTTGGGCTAATTTCTGGAGACACTATGGCTATAGCCCACAGGTGACGGGATACGCAAGGACTGCACGGAACCACAGAGTGTTAAACAAATGCACTTTTAATACAACTGGGGGAAAAGGGCGGGAAAGGAGTGGAAGGAGCAGGAAGGTGTGCAATAGTAAATACAATATATATATATATATATATATATATACATATATATATATATATCACTATTGTGACTAGCTTGCCGGGAATGCAAGGGCTCTGAATGTCTTTAAACAACGAAATGCAAAGTCCTTATCGAGCCAAACGCAGAGTCCTTGTTTTATTTCTATTAATTGTATATCGAAATGCAGAGTTTTTTTCTATCTGTCCCAAAGGCCACGTGCACACATTGAGTATTTGATGAGTTTTTTACCTCAGGATTTGAAGCCAAAACCAGGAGTGGATGATTAAATACAGAAGTGGTGCAGGTGTTTCTATTAGACTTTTCCTCTAATTGCTCCACTCTCGGTTTTGTCTACAAATCCTGAGGTAAAAAACTCAGCAAATACTGAATGTGTGCACATGGCCTAACTAAAACAGTGCGTGCACTTTACTGCAGGTTTTACTGCGAGGTACCTCGTTGCTGTTGGGGCCCGTAATTCGCTGGCAGGAGCCTCTCGAGTTCAGTCCTTGTCCTGGATCTGTGCCTTGCTCGTGCCGTCTGGCTCCTCACTCCACATCCAGTCTCTCTAGGTCTGTGTCTTGGAAAAACGCAGAGCTCCACTCTCAGGTACTTGGACCGAATCCAGCGGGGCGGGCTGCGGCCTCTTTCTTGCAGCACATCCGAACACCCTCCTCTCCTTCTGGACCATACCATGTCACTCCCAGCAGCAGGGGTTTTGTGTCTGCTATCCCTTCTTTTGGCAGCAGGTGGCAGTATAACACAAGGAAGAGTCCACAAAGCAGTCCTTTAACCATATATATAAATGTTAACAGGTCTTACACCTGGACATTGGGCACTGCAACTACTGTAGTCCTAGGCTAGCTTAATAGTCTTTTGGCCCTTGAGGTCTGCTTCCTTCATCAACCATAATACAGCCGCTTGGGCTACTTTTTGGAGACACTATG
The DNA here is from genome assembly GCA_033576535.1 of Allobates femoralis. Classification (NCBI taxonomy): domain Eukaryota; kingdom Metazoa; phylum Chordata; class Amphibia; order Anura; family Aromobatidae; genus Allobates; species Allobates femoralis. Next base: position 132,985,121 of record JARQOC010000009.1, on the reverse strand, counting down.
GCTGTGCCTGCTCTTTAAGAACTATGCTAGTAGTCTTAGCTTCATAATTGTTTGGCCCTTGAGGCCTGCTTCCTTCATTAACCATGATACATCTCCTTGGGCTAATTTTGGGAGACACTGTGCCTGCACATTGTGCATTGGCAGAGGAACAACAATGCCAGTAGTCCAAGCTTTATAATTGTGAAGCCCTTGTGATGATGATGATGATGGATGGCTTCTTCTTGTATTAATTATCACACAGCCCCAGGGCAGATTGCTCTCTTTACACCGCTTACACACTGAGCTGTCAGAAGATCTCCTCCATCATAACTCGCTTTTTTGGCAATCATGCACCCATTTAAGCCTTTTCCTCACCCCCAGATCCCTTTTTTGGGTCCAGCAGACAATTACTGGCATTTCCTATTGACTAACATTGGACTTGCTACTCACTACGAATACCTGAGTACTCGGCATGGGTATAGAGAGTCCGAATATTTGACTACTCGCTCATCCCTAATCACAAACATTACTGCAGTTAAGACTCGAGGAGTCACACAGGGGCTATCCTGCAAGCTTGACATGCACTGCACTCCCTAATGTCACCACTCTTCAAACATGGTCTCTTACAATACCGGCGAGATATACCTGCTATATCTTATGGAATATCACGTCTCTCTATTGTTTTAAGTGCTGATGACATTGAAGTTATCTCAGGTCACACAGCGGGATTCCCTGCCGCATTATACCTGGTGTGTAACCTGAGACAATGTCAGTGAAGTCACTGCTTGTCACACTGCTGGGAGCCATGTGGTTATTTGTGCCCTTACTGACTTGGTTAATAATATCGGGTATCTGATTGATGCTTCAGCACTCCTCTGGGCATGATGTCAGCTGACAGTAACCAGTTGGCATCGACTCCAAATACCATTATCCTTTTTGCCAATGTATCAGGGAAGTGAGAGAGCTGAGGGGGAGCGCCAGGAGTGGCACATGGACAGAGTCGCCACTCCTGGGATGGCTGCAGCATGCTAACTTTTTTTTTAAAGATTTCTCAAGTTTTTAGCTGCTCAATGGGATGGATAGATACGTCGCCGTGGATTATCATCAGATGGTATGTTTGGGCTTAATAAATGGGTGACAGCAGGTTGTCTGAGTGCTTTATTTACAATAAAGGAATTTTCTCCTTGTGTTTTATTTCTAATAAAGGATTTTTCTGCAACTGTTTTTTTATCTAGTCACTGGATTGGTCATGTAGAGGTTTCATGCACACCTCAAAATTACCAATCTAGGGGTTGATGACAACACTCATCTGTCATTAACCCCTTTTATTATTACCCTATTTGCCACCACACCAGGGCAGGGGAATGAGCTGGGATGAAGCGCTTGGATATGTCACTTCCAATAAATGCGTTATTTTCTAGAGCGGCTTCAGGCTGTTATTCATACCCTGAAGGGGTGGGAGGATTAACTCTGTGCCTCCCCAGGGTAAGAATACCAACCCCATCCATGTGCTTTATCTTGGCTGGTATCAAAATTCCGGGTGGACCACATGAGAAAACAATGAAGGACAAAAATTAAAAAAAAAACTTACCAAAAAAAGAGCCAAGATCTAATTTCCATTGTACTTAACAGGACGCTGCAAGCCCCATTAAAAGGCAACGCAAGTGCATGATACAGATGCAGCAATCACTCTCAACCTGCCATAACATGGGGGAGGTGATTGGTGGTATTTATATGCACAGGGTTTTCATAGGACAGCAGTCACACAGGTATATATGATGCAAAGTGTCTGTATACAGCCTATTCTGGGGGGGACCACATGCCAATTTTTTCAATTATTTAGTTTTACAGTAATCTGATGACAATTTGGTTGCCATACTGGCATCTTATCACAGACACTGAAAGATAAGGTGGGCAGAGCTAAGTCTGACTTTAACCAATCAAGGGGGGGAAGCACTGAGGTTAATGAGCGGGCCCAGAAGCAGGGTCAAAGCGGTGCTGAAGTTTGGTAAGTATTACTGTAGGAAGCTAATGGCTGTGCCCAATCAGTGGTGCTTCACTCTAAAACGGTTTAAGCTGTGTTTGGCAGCTTGTGGGCCCCTTTGAAAGTGTTTGCCATGTCCTTGATTTTGCCTCCCATTGATTTGAATGGAGTTTGGAAGTTCAGAGAACTTTTGGCCGATCTGTTTGGCAAACAAATGCCCATTCAGCGAACCGAACCAAACACAAACTTCAAAAGGGAAACTCATCTCTATTAGTGACATCTAAAAGTTACAGCATGCAGAAGGTAAAGCATATGAAAAATACAAAATACTAGTCACTTAGGCTATAGTTTTATTTCTATTGTAAACATGTCATCTTATTATTAAAAATAACCTTAAACAATAGGTGCATTTTAATTATTTTAAGAGAGCCTGTCTGCATGATTTTGTAATGTAAAGTAAACATATGGCCATAATGGTGCTATAATACTGTTTAAATTGATACCTTTGGTGAAGAAATCCACTTTGTGATTCTTCTGTAATCATCGTTTGAAGTTTTCTGCCAAATAAATGAAAACTGTCAGGTCAAAATTCCACATGTAACTGATATCATTTTCTAATTCCTCCCTCTAAACTCTCTCTATTGATGTATTTCTTTTATTTATATTCCCCTCCTACCTTCTGTAAACTTCAAATAAAGAGAATCATTCAATCTTTCACTCACAGTGAATGATCCGCTTAGTTCTCTGCTGTCCACTCCCCATCCATAAATATGCATGTCACATCACAGCACAGGAGATCAGTGGGGGGACTGTATTCTCCTCTCTGCTCTCTGTGTGCAGCATCACAAGAGGTAAACTACAACACAGAAACTGTTACAGCACAGTAGGATATATGCTTTACAGAAACAAATGGAGTCTAGATCAGGCAGACCTGCAGTAGCTCTCTCCCTCCGTGATGATATCAACTGAACAGACCTCCTGTAAGTGAAATCTAACACTGCACTGTTAGCAGAGGGAGGAAAGAGGAGGGAGGAGAAAGCTGCTGAGAGGAAGTGCATAATTACATGACAGTTTATACAGCACAGGACTAATAATCTCTGCTTATAATGGGACAGGACTAATGCATGAGCACTCTGCAGGGTCTGACAATGGTGATAACATAGAAACTACAAACAGTACAATAATTACTTTACATGTTTTTAAAAGGTCTCCCCAGGCACTATTCAAAGGTAATATTAGCATCCTACTGAAAAATGACCTGACTGTGTCCCTTTTAAGTTTCAGTGAACCATGGCTGGACTGTACACCAGATTTTCTCCTTGTCTGTGAATCCCAAGCCCATTCTCCTCCCATCTATAATTGACCTGCCTCCTCTGTTTGTAATCTCAGCAGTGACCTGCTATTCACAGGCTGTAGACAGGCAGGCAGAAGGGCTAGAGAATCACAGACAGGGAGGAAGAGACCAGTGTACAGTCCAGCCCCTGTGCACCGAAATGGTGGTTAAAGAACAACAAAACATCTTTCTTCACCAAAAATGACAAAGAAGGTAATATTGTTGCGCCAATCTGTAATTTGTCATCGGGGGCAGGTTATTTGAATGGGAACCTCACCTGTGCTTGTTTTGCTGTCTGCACAACAAGATTTAGTGCATTTATGTTTATCTCCCTGTGTCCTCGGCTAATAAGCGGCTGTGTATAATGAAGATTTTGCTGCGTCCTTAATCCCAGCACCTTACATGTGAGTCGTCACGTGGTGGGTCCGTGGGCGTGTTCAGGACGTCATCCAAGGTCCTATTGCCCGGAGCTGCTCCATACCTCACTCCGCATAGCGGAGGAACGAATGTATTTCAAAAAGAGTAATAGGTATTTGTGTGAGCGCTGGGGAATCAACCGGCACCAAGGCTATTATGAATAATTACCTCTCGGCTTTATTTGTACAATAAAAAGGCAGGGTCCTTTAGGCCACAACGCGTTTCTACGCTCTCCAAGCGTCTTCCTAAAGGACCCTGCCTTTTTATTGTACAAATAAAGCCGAGAGGTAATTATTCATAATAGCCTTGGTGCCGGTTGATTCCCCAGCGCTCACACAAATACCTATTACTCTTTTTGAAATACATTCTTCACCAAAAAGGTATCAATGTAATCCTCATAACGGCTCCATTGCAGCCATGTTTTTACTTTACATTACAAAATCATGCTGACAAGTTATCTTTATCATATTTAGTATTTTATTTACACATTGCTTTGTAACTGAACTATAAACAATCAATTAATTTAATATTTTAATTTTTGTCTCATTCAGAGCTCATGAAAATGCTACAACAATATAAAGGCTATTGGATATTACTAGCAGCATTTTGTTTTCTTCTGGGCCTCATTTATTACCAAATTCTACTAAAGGTAAAGTAGGAATATTTTTGCACATCATTTCTTCATAGGTTTCATGTTCTCTAAATAGTGAAAAGCTCTTCACTCAGATTATCTGCATTCGAGCACTATCAGGCTGCTTTTACACTGGTATATTTTGGAATCCTTGGCCATACAGGAAAACCCTGTATGCCTATGGATTCCTACGCAACAGGCAAAGACTGTCAAGACCCCGACCACCGGTTCTCCCCGCCGTGCAATGATTGAGACCACACCAATGTATATCTTTGAATACTTTTATTGAGGACATCAACGTAACACCACTCATTTATTGAATAAAAAGGGGATGGATAGTTATATGGCCGCAGCTCACAAGAAGGCCTTAACCGCCTTACACCTGAGGGAAGAAAGCCCGATGCCTCGGCCGTCCTTGGCAGGTAGACTTTCACCAACTCCCTCTTCCACCGGCTGCGACTTGACCTGCAAAGCATCCTACTTATAGGGAGGGAGGGCAGGCGATGATGTTCACCCTGAGAGCAGAGTGGTAAGAGGCAGGATGTGCCCTGGGGGTTGCAATATGTAGCCCGGAGGTGGGCTGGAGGCACTAAGGAATGTGGCTCAGAGGGGAGGGAGAGAGAGGAGAGTGGACAGGGAGGGGGAGGCTAGGAGCCATTCCACAGCGAGGAGTAGCGATGCACAACCTGAGCTTGGCTCGTCAGTCAAATGCATTGGCATCAACCGAGGTGCTTTACAGGCTGTCAAGACCCCGACCACCCGCCGCGCAATGATTGAGACCACACTAATGTATATCTTTGAATACTTTTATTGAGGGCATCAACGTAACACCACTCATTTATTGCATAAAAAGGGGATGGATAGTTATATGGCCGCAGCTCACAACAAGGCCTTAACCGCCTTACACCTGAGGGAAGAAAGCCCGATGCCTCGGCCGTCCTTGGCAGGTAGACTTTCACCAACTCCCTCTTCCACCGGCCACAGAGTGGCGAGGGCTATTGCCCGAGCTGCGATCCCCACTCATACACCTTATAGCCTGATACACCCCATCCTGGATGTCCGACAGGAATATGTCGAGGTCTATATCATTGAGGCTAAACCCGTCCTCTAGCAGAAATCGGTGGATGTCGGCCTCCAAAATATCGTGACCGACCACTATTCACCTTCTGTCTGACACGAATCTGGCTATACGTGTGTTAATGTACCTTCTAGCCTTCTTGACCGCCACCACATTCCTTGCCCCTGGCCAGCTAGCCCTGCGGAGCATGTTCGACCAAACCAGTGATGGGCAACCTTTTGAGCTTGGTGTGTCAAAATTCGCCAAAAAACCGAGCATAAATCGGGAGGTGTGTCACCTTGAGAAAAAAAAACCTAATTTTACGATATTTATAGTTTAAATAACAAATATGTATAATTCTTTAACTTACCTGCTTAGTGACTTCTTTGTTAATCTGTCAGTTGGTTTCTTTTGTTGGTCTTGCTGTTATTTAACTTGTGTGGGGTGTCATGAACTAAGATAAGTGAGGGGCAGGGGGAATTCTTCCAGTGATGGCGAACCTGTGGCAGTCCAGCAACAGCTGGACTGCCACAGGTTCGCCATCACTGATTTAGTGACTTTTTTGTTGCTGAATTTCATTGGCTAAATCTTCAATTGAAGGTTGGTATTTTGTACACTTCAAAGCCAAGCAAGCGCTACTAAGGTTATCTGTCAAAATGTCTATTTATATTCCACGTTCTGCTTACTACCGTTTCACTACATAGAACGCAAAATGATCTGCCTTTTTTTTCTATAATGCCATACATCTCAGTCCATGTCTCTTGAAAGGGTCGGCTACTGCTACTACCACTTCCTTTACTTAACCTTGGTTTTTTTGGCTTCTCCATCAGAGGTGCAGTGACAGAAGATTTATAGATAGCCCTGCAGGCAATTCGGGGTTAACTGTCTTTTAGGAAAGGGCAGAGTTAATAAGCAGAAATAGGGATTAATAGGGTGAAATGGAGACTGTACTATGCTGCAAGATGGCATTCCTTATGTAAATCAATGGCGGGAAACGGCACCCATAGCACAGGCCTCTTCCAGCCTCCCCCTCACTTATCTCAGTAATGGCCAATCACACATTCATGTCACCCCAGATTCTGCCCAGAACCTTTCACTGGAGGATGGTTGCTGTAGTAATCACTGGACCTCCAGACAGCGATCACAGGGCCTCAGATATTCGTCCCCCGCAGCGTTCCGCTGCTCCCTGCTGCGCCAGCCAGAAGTTCCGCTTACCGGAAGTCCCAGGACTAGACGCTCTGTGCCGGAGCTCTGCTGTTCTGGCTACAGACCTCCAGCACATTTTTTTTTCCTCAGCTGTAGTTAGTGATGGGCGAGTCCTAACTCGGAATCGCTTGACTCTAGTCTAGCGAGTCCGAGCCCGGGACTCGCTACTCGTTGCTAGTCTAGCGAGTCCAATGTTAATGAATGGGGAAGCGAGTAATAGCGAGTAATGTGTGATTTACAAATCGCAGATGTCTCGGAAAGCGCTCGCATTGCCGTTTTGGAAACCCGACTCGCAACAGTTTTTTGCTGCTGTGTCTGTGTCTGTGGTTTTTATCCAAATAGCGAGTCTAGTTTCTCCGGCGGCCGCGTGTCACTGAAAATGGCTACGCGTGTCAGTGCTGACACGCGTGTCATAGGTTCGCCATCACTGGACCAAACTATCAACAAATTGCTGAAGAAACCCCCGAGCCTCTCCAGGTCTACCTGCATTATCACGAGGAGCTCTTGAATTCTGACTGACACTAGATCGTTCCCACCTGCATGGATGACTAGTATGATGGGGCCTGCTTCTAACCGAGATATGGCCACTGCCTCGGGCTGGACCTGTGCCCACGGTAGCCCCCGCATGCCTCTCCAATTTACGACTAGATCGTGGAAACCAAGGTCTCCATCTCCCGGTCTCCTGGCTTCCGCTCGCAATGCTGCCTGTGAATGGCCCAAGATCCACACGCTGGGTCTGGGCGGATCTAAAAGAGAAAGGTTATTAGCCAAGGGAAAAAACAGGGGAAGGGGATGGGGCAGGGGGTGAACTGTGTTGTTGCGCTTAAATTAAATCTGGCCTGATGTAACGGAAAAAGGCATCCGACTTCCAGCGCCCTACCCTTTTTATTTCTTGATTTGTGAGGCCAGCCCTGACGGCCTCGGTCGCTGCGCCTATGCGAAAAGAGTGTGTGCCATACTCTTTTGGCTGAAGCCCTAAACCTGCAAGGGAGGCTTTTAGCATGGCTGTGAATTGCGCGATTGTGAGCAGGGAACCATCTGCGTGCTCAAAGAAGAAGATTTGGGGGGTACGGTTATCCCAGTACCGACGCAGGACCTTGATGGGGCATAACGGTCCGGGGGATGGGAATATGGGAAACCAGATTCCCCGGCCCAGCTTGTCTGTTTTGGAGCGCCTGATTCGCACTCTGACCCCGCCGTTACACACGATGACGTCGTCGAGCAGCAAGCCGCCGGGGCGTTCTGCCGATCTGCTGACAATCTCGCTTACCCGGAGTACCCCAAAGAAGGCCAGCGCGAAAGTGGCCGCAAAAAGCTAAACCTCGTGAACCGAGGGGCAGCTGTTTGGTAGACTATCTATCATGCTGGACAGCAGTGAGAAAGATATGGGCCTTCTGCTCTCGTGGCTGACACACTTCCTTTTCCAACATTTAATGGCTTGCGTGAAAAGGAACATCTTAGTGACATCAGGCCATCCGCGTAGCCGAAAGTGAAAGGCCAATCCTGCAAGGCGCTGCTGTGCGACGTTGCCGGACACACCGCTGGCGTGCAACTTTGCGAAGTACTGGGCAACCGATTGGCATAGAATGGCATGTGTTACCTGTTGCGGCAGCGCTGGTGCTAATTCGGACCATTCTTTCCAAGCCTTACCATAGGAGCGCCAGGTAGCTGGTGCTAGCGACGCTTGCACGAGAGGCATCAGTCGTTCTCCAGGAGCTTCCACATGATCTTCGGGCACTTCGTGCCCATTCCGTCTGCTTCCGGGTTGAATGCTCGAAATGTCTGAAAATCAAAACGCGACAATGCATCAGCAATGCTGTTATCCATCCCGGGAACATGTCGTGCCCTGAACCAAATGTTGCGTTCCAAACACCTAAGCACTAGGTAGCGAAGCAGTTTGATGACCGGCGGTGATGATGATGCCAAGCAGTTGATGGCATGCACCACGCTGATGTTGTCTGTCCAAAAACAAATGCGTTTGTTTGCGAGTTGTTCCGCCCAAAGTGCCGTGGCTGCCACTATAGGGAAAAGTTCCAACAAAGTGAGGTTCTTAGTCCAGCCTACCGGGCCCCATGAATCCGGCCAGCGGTCAGCGCACCAGGTTGTAGACCCCGAAGCCACATCCCCCGGCTGCATCCGAGAAAAGCGAGATATCCGAGCTGGATATTTCGGGTTCTTGAAAACAAGTGCGCCCGTTGTAACCTGCCAAGAAGGATTTCCACACTCCTAGGTCATCTTTCAGGGTCCTAGTGATGCGTATCCTGTGGTGTGGGGCTTTTATGCCCCTTGTGGCTAGGCATAGTCTGCGGGAGAATGCCCTCCCCATGGGCATGACCTTGCAAGCAAAAGCCAATAAACCCAGTAGGGACTGCATCTGTGTGAGTGTCATCTTGTGTGCCATTAGGAAGCCATCAATCAGGGATGATACCTTCTTAACCTTGTCGGCTGGGAGGTGAAATACCATGGCGATCGTGTCAATCTCAATACCCAAAAACGAAAGCGTGGTAGTGGGGCCCACCGTTTTTGCCGCTGATAATGGGACACCGAACTTGGCTGCTATAGTTTGGAAGGCGTGCAACGCGTTGGCGCAAGCATCGGATTCCGGGGGGCTGACGAACAAGAAGTCGTCAAGATAGTGAGTAACAGATTTGTGCATAGACACGCCCCTGACGTCCCATTCAAGGAATGAGCTGAAAAGCTCGAAAAGCGAGCAAGAAATGGCGCATCCCATGGGGAGGCACATGTCGTAGAAGAAATGGCCTTGAAATGTGCACCCCAGTAGGTGGTGGCACTCGGGGTGAACCGGCAGGAGGCGAAAAGCCACCTCAATATCCGATTTGGCCAAGAGGGCCCCCTGCCCCGCTTCCCTGACTAACAAGATGGCCTTGTCGAAGGAGACATATAAAACTGCAGAATCCTCCGTCGGGATGTCGTCGTTAACCGACTTCCCGTGGGGCAAGGATAGGTGGTGGATAAGGCGGAATTCGCCTTCCTCCTTCTTGGGCACTATCCCGAGTGGAGAAATCCTGAGGTTGGGGAAGGGAAGGGTTTTAAATGGGCCCGCCATGCGGCCTAGCGCTATCTCCTTCCGCACCTTGCTGTGCAGCACTTCAGGGTGTTCCCTGGCTGATTTAAGGTTGTGTGCAAATCTTGGGAGAGGGGAAGGTATGAAAGGAATGACAAAGCCGTGGTTGAAGCCATTGGTAATAGTGGCAGCCGCTACCTTATTGGGGTAACGCTCTAACCAGGGGGCCATCTCTGTTACGATCACCGGTGTCTTTGGAAGAGGAGGATGGCTTTGGAAGTGATTGGGCGGCTGCCTTGTCACATCTGGAGGATGCGTGGCTGCCTCCGCATGATGAGCATTCATAGGCCCTGGAATTTGCAATGGCCCTCGTTGAAAAGCCAGCAGCAGCCCTGTTTTCTGGGCTGGCTGGAGTGCTGCCCTTGCCTGGAAGGAGGATTCCCTGGAAAGGACTGGGCAGTCCTTTGAGACAGCATGAGCGTGAGCCATGAATCTGTGGCCTTGATGCCCCAACCCAGGTGTTGCTGCGCGGCTAACTGACGCCTGAAATCGTCGTCGTATTTCCACCAGGCCGAGCCCCCGTGGGTCTTATACGAATTGAAGATGGTGTTGCAGTAGGTAAATAGCTCCATACACCTTTCTGGGTGTTTTTGACCCATGACCGACCCTAGAATGTGGAAGGCCTGGAGCCAGTTATGGAAGGTTTTAGCCTCTTTAGGCTTTCTGTCGGGCATGCGATCGGCCTGGCGCCTTTCTTTGTCAATGGTGCCTAGATCAGGTTTGAGCAGCGACCATATATCGATGTAATCATTGGCCCAGATTTTTAAGACAGTCTCCGGGGGAAGGTGTGACCCGGGGGGTGCGACCCTGCAGTATTCCATGTGGGAGTGCGCAGTATGCGGTATGTAAAGGGGGGCAGGCGTAGCAGCCGAAACAGACCCCTCCCGGGACCCGACTAGCTGTGACCCCCCTACCCAAGAGTTGGCAAAGCCGTACTCACCGTTTGATGTCGCCGGTAGGGGTGATGTCGACAGCTGCTGGTTCCGCAGATCTCCGTTTGTGACATCGGTCGTTCGGCAAGCCGATGCGCGCCTACTTGTTCTCCTGCTTCGAGAGCGGCTTCTCCTTGTTGTCGAGGTTGGCGAGCTTGACGAGGTGTCCCTTCTGCGCGATGATCTTTTGCTTTGCTTGGACGAGCGAGAGCGCCTGTGATGTCTCTTTGAAGAGTGGTGCGTGCATCGACGGCTCCTACGTTCTGCTGCGGGAGGTGGAAGATGATGTGGACATCCTGCTGAATCTGTGATCCGCCCCAGTGTGCTGGTGACCCAGCGGGCGGCTGATGTGTGAGGACCCTGACCGCAGCCCTACGGCTGGAGGGGCCCCCACCTCCTGATCTACAGATGCGCCTCCTTGCAGCACCTGTGAAGGCTGTGGGGTGAGGAGCTGCTGTGTACAACTGCTGCTGCTGAGGAGCTGGCAGCATGGTCGATATGCAGCGGCCCCAGGCGTTGGCTGTAGAGCTGTGAGGGGTCGGTTAGTGGCATCTGGGGTTCGCCCTGTGGCATCCCCTGATAGACTGAGGGGCAAGCCAGCTGGTCCTCTGCTGATTGAGCCAGCTCCTCCGCTGTGGAGAGGGAGCTGCCCGACATGCCCATGGCTAGGTGTGCTAGGAGGTGGTCGATTGTGGGACTGCTGGCCGTGCGGTTGGTGCGCTGCTCCTTCCCAGGCAGGCGTTCGTGGTTAATAATCGAACGCTTGACCGGAAGTGACGCGGCCGCACGTGTCCTTTGTTCTGCTGACCGCCGCTTCACAAGCATAGAAGCGGCGGCCTTATTGGCAAGGCGGTCGCCGGGCAACCGCGTCACCGTAAGTGACGTGGTGCCCCCAGGCCCATGTGACCGGCGGATGCGTGTTGTGCGCATCACTGGAAGCGACGTGGCTGCATTGAATGCATGTGACCCGTGGTCACGTGACGCCCGCGTCATCGGGAGCGAAGCGGGCGCCGGCATTGGGCCCGCCCCGCGGTCAGCTGCCGCGGCGCGCGCTCGATGGCCTCGTGACCACCCCTGGCAGGCTGATAATGTGCCCGCGCCGGTGCAAGCGTGGGAGGTGGGGTTCGCTGCAGCGGGCCACCGGAGCCGGAGGAGCCGGCCTCACAGAGCCCCGGCGGCGCTGCTGGATGGAGGGACCCCTGCTCTGATGGTGCCCTGCGCCTGTAGTGGTAAGTGCACCACTGTGCTGGGGATTTTGGGGGGTGCTTTTTGATTTGGGCCCTGTTACCTTGGAGGGGGCAGCAGTACATGGCCCCCTTGTAGGTGCAGGGCAAGCTGGCCTGGTGCTTGGCTCTGGGAGATGCGAGCCCACAGAGGGCTCTGGGGCTGTGGGGGCCCTGCGTGACCTGGTGGGTGCGGGTGGAAGCTGGGCAGCATGTCTCCTGGCTCTGGGGCTCACAGAGGGGCTCAACCTTTGCGGCGGACGGGAGGGTCTGCGAGACTTGCGCCCGCCTGAAGTAAGCTCCGAAAGAAGGGAGCCGCCGGTCAACAAGGCAGCCAGCCATTCGGCTCCCTCCCGCCCGAACTTCTGCCTTACCGCTGCTTTGAGGGTGTCCATCGTCTGGTCAGCAATGGTGATCGATGCGATGATGTTCACCCTGAGAGCAGAGTGGTAAGAGGCAGGATGTGCCCCGGGGGTTGCAATATGTAGCCCGGAGGCGGGCTGGAGGCATTAAGGAATGTGGCTCAGAGGGGAGGGAGAAAGAGGAGAGTGGACAGGGAGGGGGAGGCTAGGAGCCATTCCACGGCGAGGAGTAGCAATGCACAACCTGATCTGGGCTCGTCAGTCAGAGGCATCGGCATCAATCGAGGTGCCTTACACTGAATTGCTGCAAGCAGCATCCTTTTGCATTCTTTTCATGGATCTACAGAATTCATAATGACATGCCCCCTAGCGAATGTGTCATTAACAACTGCGTAATTCGCATGAACTGCGCATGTACACACTCATTTAAAAAAACACATTGAACAATATCCATACAATATACAATTACTACACATCTTCATTATAACATATAAAACTGGGACATTCAATCATAATTCTATAAAACAACTTCACATACATTTATCTGCATTCACAATCTCCATATTATGTCATTTATAAAAATATTCTATTTGCAAATTAGTCACAATCAATTATCTCTCATCCTATAAAATTATTCAAAATCAATAACGATATCAAATTTTATTTAAAAACATTACTGACCAATCCCTCTCCCATAGGCGAGGTGAAAAAACCCCACTAGGGAGAATAAATATCCTGCTGAATAAATTATTTAAAAACATCTATAATATAAAACCCTAAGGCCACTTCCGGAAAACCCGAAGGTTACTTCCGTGATGGCCTCTGGACCCATGGTGGTGACATCACCAGAGAGGGGTAGCCGGCCGGCGCCCGGCTACAGGGACCGGTGGAGGAACGTTCCGCTCTCGGAAGTTCCGGCCAGGAATGTTCCCTTCTGTCCTTGTGCCTCCTCTCTCCTCCGGCCCAGTCCTCCCGCTCCAGCCTCTGCCCTCCAGCCTCTCCAGTGGCGGACCGTGCACCGCCCTGGTGCAGACGGTGAGGACACTGAGGACCGGGGGGGAAGGGGGTGCTATCTATCAATCGCGGCCGCGGGAGAGAACTGGGGGGGTGCTTTTCCGCTACCGCGGCCGCCGGCGAGGATGGGGGGGTTGTGATGCGGCCGCCGGCTCCTACCTGCATCCTGAATCATGCGAGCCCCTGGGAGCCGGAGCAGCAGCAGAGGAGAGGAGGGGCGGGCTCAGCCGGGGGAAGCAGGAAGCTTCCCTCGGTTAACTCCCTCTCCTCTGGCACACTGGCACAGGGTCATGGGGGGTGGCTGGGGGCCCCCTGCAGGCTCAAGGGGCCCCCTAGCAGGTCAGGCCCTGGTGCAGCTGCACAGGCTGCACCACGGTAGTTCCGCCCCTGAGCCTCTGCCCTCCAGCCTCTGCCCTCCAGCCTCTGCCCTCCAGCCTCTCGCTTCCAGCCTCTCGCCTCCAGCCTCCCCCCTCCAGCCTCCCCCCTCCAGCCTCTTCCCTCCAGCTTCTGCCCTCCAGCCTCGCCCCTCCAGCCTCTGCCCTCCAGCTTCTGCCCTCCAGCCTCTGCCCTCCAGCCTCTGCCCTCCAGCCTCTGACCTCCAGCCTCTCCCCTACAGCCTCTCCCCTACAGCCTCTGCCCACCAGCTTCTCCCTTCCAGCCTCTGCCCTCCAGCCTCCCCTGTCCTCTGACCTCCAGGCTCCCCTGTCCTCTGACCTCCAGCCTCCCCTGTCCTCTGACCTCCAGCCTCCCCTGTCCTCTGCCCTCCAGCCTCCCCTGTCCTCTTCCCTCCTCACCCCTCCAGCCTCCCCTCTCCTCACCCTTCCTCACCCCTCCAGCCTCCCCTCTCCTCACCCCTCCTCATCCCTCCAGCCTCCGCTCTCCTCACCCCTCCTCACCCCTCCAGCCTCCACTCTCCTCACCCCTCCAGCCTCCGCTTTCCTCACCCCTCCTCACCCCTCCAGCCTCCGCTCTCCTCACCCCTCCATATGCAATGTACAGTATGTGTATATATGTGTGTATGTAGGCAATTCCGTCACTTTGTCCGCACTTCCCTCACTTTGTACACACACATACACTCCGCTATACTTACCACCGGCCCTGCGTCCGCTGCCTGGATCCTCAGTCGACATGTCGCTGCCCCCGAACTACTGGATCCAATATAGTGTCCAAGATGTCTCGCCAAACTACCCGGACGACATATTGGATCCAGTCATTCGGGGGCGACGACATGTCGACTCAGGATCCAGGCGGCGGGGAAGACGCAGGGTCGGTGGTAAGTATAGTGGAGTGTGTGTGTGTGTGTGTGTGTGTGTGTGCTGACCACTCTGCCCACGGCGCTGCGCTGACCACTCTGCCCACGGCACTGCACTGACCACTCTGTCCACGGCGCTGCACTGACCACTCTGCCCACGGCACTGCGCTGACCACTCTGCCCACGGCGCTGCACTGACCACTCTGCCCACGGCGGTGCGCTCACCACTCTGCGCACGGCGCTGCGCCCACCGCTCTGCCCACGGCGCTGCGCTGACCACTTTGCCCACGGCACTGCACTGACCACTCTGGCCACGGCGCTGCGCTGACCAATCTCACCGCACTCACTGCTAACCACTGAGCCACCGCACTCACTGCTAACCACTGAGCCACCGCACTCACTGCTAACCACTGAACCACCGCACTCACTGCTAACCACTGAGCCACCGCACTCACTGCTAACCACTGAGCCACCGCGCAGTGCTAACCACTGAGCCACCGCGCAGTGCTAACCACTGAGCCACCATGCAGTGCTAACTACTGAGCCACCGCGCAGTGCTAACCACTGAGCCACCGCGCAGTGCTAACCACTGAGCCACTGCGCAGTGCTAACCACTGAGCCACCGCGCAGTGCTACCCTCTGAGCCTCCTGTATACACACAATTAATTTCACCGCACTCCCCTAACTATTAGTAAATAAACTATATATGGATTCTAGACTACCCGATTCTTTAGAATCGGGCCGCCATCTAGTATAATATAATAAAACCATTCATGTGATTCATACTTAAAACATTAAAAATCGCTGACACACTAGTAGTGCTTACGATTCTCAACCTCTCATTCCACATTGCCACATTACTCTCATTCCTCTACATCAAATTCTTATATAATCCCTCAGGATATAATGGAAAAAGACCAAGTCATTCATGGGATTCGTACTCACGTATTTCTAATCCCACGTCTAGGAGCACTTGTGAGGTTTCCAGTGACTCAACCTCTTGATCCACAAAGTATGTAATGGATTTCTCACAAATGCTTCCCGCACCATCTATTAGGTACTAAGTGTACAAAGTCTATTAGCAAAAAATAGACCAAGAAATAATTTATTGCTACTAGTCCTGACTCCTAACCTAAGGCTGCCTTCAGATTTGCAGATGCCTCCGCAGCGTTCTCCAGAGGCATCTGCAAGCATCTGCATGCAGACCGCAGCCCCTATCTTTATAATGGAGCGCACGGTGTCTGCAGATGCTTGCAGACCGCCGTGCGCTCCCATTGCCCGCCATGAGTGATCTGTGCGCAGGCGGATGCCTGCGCACAAATCACACAGTCTCGTCCGCACCAGGGCCGCGACATGTTGCGTCCCTGGTGTGGGCGAGAGTGTGTGATTTGTGCGCAGGCATCAGCCTGCGCACAGATCACTCATGGCGGGCAATGGGAGCGCACGGTGGTCTGCAAGCATCTGCAGACACCGTGCTCTCCATTATAAAGATAGGGGCTGCGGTCTGCATGCATATGCTTGCAGATGCCTCCGCAGAACGCTACGGAGGCATCTGCAAATCTGAAGGCAGCCTTACTGCAATTATTCCTCCTAATGTCATACAGTTACAACTCCCATTGTTGGGGAATGTAACCAATGCAAAACGAGTCACAGTTTTCCTTTTGCTATCTTGTACATAATGAAATACAGATGTCATTCTTCACAGTCCGCATATATTCAGCTGCAAAATGAGACCCTCAATTTACATCCTAACCTCCAACCTCCCTGTAATCTTTCCTCCCATTGTAAGATGGTCACAAATCCAATTGCTAAGGAATACAACTACCGCAAACTGAATCACAGTTCCCCTTATTTGTCTATATTGTGCTCAATAAAACAATTGATTCTGAAAGATCTGAGATCCTTTACACAGGATAGAAAATGTGACAATCTAAACCAAGCCGAAAGGGGGGGCGATTACTACCTTGAGCCATAATAATGAGATCATTATTGAGGGAGCGGATAAAGGGGGGGATAGTGGTCATGGACCGAGATTGGTATATAATAGAGGGCCTGAGGTTTTTGAATGATAGGGTAAATTATGAAGTGTTATGTCAAGATCCCTCCTCACAGATTCTTCTCTCATATAATGAAATGATTACAACAGCAAGTTTGAGTGGCATGCTAAATAAAAATGAAAGAGAATTCTTAAGTATACATTTTTACCAAACACCATTTTTTTATTTTCTGCCGAAATTAACAAAAATAAAAATAATTACCCCGGTCGTCCAATAATTTCTGAAATCCATTCCATTACAGCAAATGTATCACATTATTTAGATTTATTTTTACAAAAATACGTGCTGGATTTAAAATCCCATCTAAGGGATTCCACCAATCTAATTAAAAATACTGAATGAGGTTGTCTGTAAGAACAACTACATTTTTTGTTCCCTTTATGTAGGATCCCTCTACTCAAATATTTCCCATTCCTTGGGTCTAGAAGCAGTTCAAGAATTTTTGACCAAGGATGAAACCCTACCGATCGGACAGAAGCAATTTCTTTTACAAAGCTTGGAGTTTATCCTGAAGAATAATCTCTTCTTGCTCGTGGACACAATCTATAAGCAATTAAAAGGCTGCGCCATGGGCACGCGAGTAGTAGCTAGCTATGCTAATCTGTTCATGGGCCGCTTAGAGACCTTACACATTGAAAATAACCCCTTTGCTACTGAATGGATCATTGTATACAAACGGTTCATAGACGATTTGTTCTTAATTTGGTGAAGAACTATTATCCTTTATTAATCAACTAAATCTTAATAAATGGGGTCTGAGTTTATCTCACACAATGTCCATGGAAGGGATCCAATTCTTGGACCTGTTTATCCGCAAAGAGGAGAATGAATATATACCTCCACTTTCTTCAAAACCATGGATGTGAATAGTTACTTAGCCTTTGATAGCAGCCACTTGCCAAAGTGGATTTTGAATGTGCCTTATGGGCAATATTGGTGCATAGAAAAAAATTGTACCCACGACGTGGATTTCCAGAAGGAATCATTAATCCTAAAGGAGAGGTTTATAGAAAAAGGGTATCTGAAGCCGATAGTGGTTGATGCATTTAACAAGACTAAAAATGAAACTCAAGAGTCTTGCTTGTCAAAAATGGATAGGAATAATGGCAAGAACAGTTAAAGTTCTAAGAAATGGGAGTTTAGTTTAATAACCACTTATAATAGATCAACAAGAGCACTAGTTAATCTTATAAAAAAAATATTGGTTCATTCTGAAAAATGACTCTGTGTTGTCAAAACACTTACCGGAAAAACCTAATATTATATACTGGCGCAACCGATCTTTGAAAAATTTGGTCGCTCCGAGCTCCACCACCAGAGATAATTTGCAGCAAATCCCGACCACTGATCAAACCAACGGTTGTTTTAGATGCGGAGTGCAAAAATGCCTCTGCTGTGCATCAATAACGCATGGTGCTACTTCCTTTACTTCTAAGGCAACAGAAGAGTCCTTCAGTATTAAACATAACCTAACATTTCAATCATCATATATAGCCTATGTTATAGAATGCACATGTGGCCTACAATATGTAGGTCGAAATATCCAGGCTATGCACCAACGTCTTAATAAACACAGACAAAATATTAAGAATGGTTTTATACAACATAGTGTATCCAAACATTTTTTGTTGGAACACCAGAGGGACTACATACAATTTAAACTATGGATCATAGATCGCATCCCTGAAATGAATAAAGACAGGTATAGGAGCCTCATAAAGAGGGAAAATTACTGGATCTTCAAAGTAGGGTGTTTGCATCCAGAAGGCCTGAATCTGATGCTTGAAAATGTGACCATCTAAATTATAATTGAATCCCATATATAGTACTAGGACTTTCTTTCTGAAGTGATTCTACTATAGATGAATTGATTATCGTCAAGATGGGGAGTAATGGTTAGGAATGGTGATAAATTGTAAAGGAAATGGGAGAACACCCTATTTGGAACACTCTCCACCACTACTTCCTCGATTAACATCACCATGAATTTTAATATATGAATTCTCCATTGAAATTTTAAGGATATTACAACCGCCAATTTTAATACCACTATGAATTTTACTATTTGATTACCCCCTCGAAATTTGAAAGTAACTACCCACTAGGAATTCCACTAATATTTCCTTTTAAATAACTGTAAAAATGGAGTAATAGGGACACTATTATTCCTAATTTTTAGTAAGATCAGTTTTTTTGAATCCTCCCTTGAAATTTAGAGGAATTGCTCATGTTTTATCAATTTTATAGGTGTACATCATTTAATATCAATTTTAATATTTCTATAAATTAAAGCATATATATATTTTTTAGAAACCATGATTTTAAATTAATAAGTTTTTCATGAATTCTAACATCTATTTTGCACGTATCCCACTTGGGTCATCACTCACACGTTGTTCATAAATGGAATGTTCCCCATTTCTATTAATTGTAATCTGTATTGAGACACTAAAGAGTTAACTGGACTGAGTAATGTCACGGGTTGATCTCTTTAAATACCCATAATGCTAGGGATCAACTTATCACCAGATGAAGGGGAGAATCCGCTGAAATACGATGCGACCGTCACCTGTTATGAATAAACAAGTAAAATATTAGAAAACTAATTTGCTCCTCTGCCCCTTTGTAGCGCCCTCAGAACCGTTAATCCTTTATTGTAATTGCCTATGTACACACTCCTGTGGTGATCGGTGAGGTGCAGCACAAGGGACTAGGAAACCTTATACAGCGAGAGAACAAGCCGACCTGGTGTGAAGGATCTGCGGTGACGTCAGCGGCACGTGACTCCCCTTGTGAGCTGCTCCCCGGCAACCGGGAAGCTGCAACAAAGCGCGCAGAGCACCGGAGGCCTACATACCAGGTATGTAGGCTGCATAACCCGATCAGGTTAGTGGACTAACCACAGACAAGAATTAAATACGAGGCTGAGCACCCGGATTTTACCTTGGGAGCGCCCTCCTGCCTCTCTCCTTTTTCTGTATGCTGATGTAGCACAGGCACAGCTTTCTTCGAGAAGTAATGGTGACTGGGCAACTGATACTGGGGACTGCAACGGTTATCAGTAGTGATGAACGAGTACTCTAATATTCAAAATCGCTATACTCATTTTGAGTACTTTGCAATAATCGCATATTCATTACGAATAGTGAGTACAATGCAAGTCAATGGGAAATGCGAGTAATTTTCTGCTGGATCCTACAAAGGGGACTGGGGGCCTTAGGAAAAGACTGAAATGGATGGGAAAGTAAGGAAACAGAATGGGAAGAGCCTGGAAAATATGCCTGTATGCATTTCTGACTCACATGTGGTTTCTGGGAATAACTTTGTGGCAGTATTATGCCACTTTTACAGATAAACAAGAACAACTACCAAACCTAACCTAAATTGCATTTAACAGATTAAAAAGGTGAAGTAACAGTTTATCCTTCATAATCACTTGTATATAAGGTTAAATAAATGAGAGAAACAAAAAAATATCACTTTTAGCATTTATTCACACGTTGTGGCTTTTTTTTGCCTTTTACATTTGGGAGGGCCCTGACTCATACATTTTGTAGGTCCCTCTGTGATACATCATTTTAGTTAGCTATTCTCCAGCAATTTACAAGGCCAGCTACAACATACTAGTAGGTACCGTATATACTCGTGTATAAGCCGACCCGTGTATAAGCCGACCCCCCTACTTTTGCCCCCAAAACCTGGGAAAACCTATTGACTCGTGTATAAGCCGAGGGTGGACCCCAGCACAGGTATACAGCCCCCAGCAGTGTGGTATACAGCAGCCTCCCCATGTATATACGGCCAGCATATTACACAAGGCATCCCCAGCAGTAATACAGCAGCCTCCCCAGTGGTATATACAGACCCCAGTGGTAATACAGCAGCCCCAGTGGTAATACAGCAGCTCCAGTGGTAATACAGCAGCCCCAGGGGTAATACAGCAGCCCCAGGGGTAATACAGCAGCCCCAGGGGTTATACAGCAGCCCCAGGGGTATACAGCAGCCCCAGTGGTAATACAGCAGCCCCAGTGGTAATACAGCAGCCCCAGGGGTAATACAGCAGCCCCAGTGGTAATACAGCAGCCCCAGGGGTAATACAGCAGCCCCAGGGGTAATACAGCAGCCCCAGGGGTTATACAGCAGCCCCAGGGGTATACAGCAGCCCCAGGGGTATACAGCAGCCCCAGGGGGATACAGCAGCCTCTGGGGTATATAGCAGCCCCATGGGTATACAGGCCCCCAAATGCTGGCACTCCGCCCCCCCTGTGTGGTAAGGACCCCTGCTGCTTAACTTACCATCCCTGGTCTTCTGCACTGCACCGCGCCGGTCTTCTGTGCTCACATACTCCATGCTCCTGTCCGGCTGCATCCGGGATCCCCGGCCGTCGCAGTTACGATGTCGTCATCGTGCGACGGCCGGGGATCCCGGATGCAGCCGGACGGGACTCGGAGCATGGAGGACGGAGCACAGAAGACCGGCGGTGCAGAAGACCGGGGATGGTAAGTTAAGCAGCGGGGGGGCCCTTACCACACAGGGGGGGCGAGTGCCAGCATTTGGGGGCCCATTACCGTATTGACTCGTGTATAAGCCGAGGGGGAACTTTTCAGCCCAATTTTTGGGCTGAAAAACTCGGCTTATACACGAGTATATACGGTATGTTGATCTTTGACATCAGAGGCCTTAGGTGGCCCTGTAGCAGGTGTTTTGGAGGGACTGCTCTTACTTAGGGCGGTCCCTCCCTCATTGATACTCAGATATTGGAATACAAATTCCATAGCAGTTTACAATGTGCCCATTGTAGTGTTGGGCTTGACCCTTTTCTAACTCCTCTTCCTTCACCCCTCCATTGCCATGTGATTCTTCAGCCCTACCTTCAAATGTTCAGAGTGCCTGCAGTAGGCAGGAAACCTAAGTTTAGTGGCCCTGTAACATACGTTTCGAAGTGTCCTCCTCTAGAACTTTTGCAGGTCCTCTTCGGTACATTTCAGAGTGCCCTTCCTTATTCATATTGTAGGGCCCTCACTCTATTATTTAACTCATGTAAGGGCAGAGACTACATGGAAAAAGGGCAAGAGACATGGAGTAATAGAAGGTAGCAGTGAGTGTGGCCTGCGATCCTCAGGTTTGTCTGAACTCTGTGAACCAGAAAAAAAAAGCTGTGGTAGTCATCTGGATGACAAGCTCAAATATATCTCTTGTGCAACTTCCAGTTTAGAAAAAGAGCAGGGCTGCACACAGGATAAAAGTGCTCATTCCATTTTAATGCATCAGGGGTGTTACAGGTGGGGGTGCAAAGGAAGGAGGAACGGGTAGCACCGATGGTACAACGAACGTTTCACGCTCAGCTGGCGCTTCTGCGGGTACAATCCTCCTGCATGAGAGGTCCCAGGGGATCCTGGAGGGATGCTGGAACTGACAGAGATGCACGGAGGGAGCGGTGGTGCTGGCTTTTGCCTGAAAACTGTAAATATCTCTTGTGCAAGTCAATGGACAAAGGATATATGGTGCCCGCTCCAGGATGGGTTGTAGACGTTTCTCTAAATAGCTCAGAGATTTTGATTGACAATATTCATCAGATTATATAGAAAGAGAACACGTCTTAATACTTACTACTTGGTCCAGTGCAAAATGTGCATCGTATTTACAAAAATAACTCCTGGGGGCTGTGTCATAGGTGCAGGAAGATACCATGACAAGGGTCTCCCTTGACAAACATTATCTACGATGGACTACTATAGTAGTTGTGGCCCTCAATTCAACTTTTTGGAGGGCCATCAGTCGGTCATCAACAGTCAGTGTAATTTTCTACTAAATATGTATCCTCTATCTCAGTCACAATGAGGCACAAGACAGGCATGGTTTTTTTGCAAAATAGGGTGAGTGACAGTAGATTTCTATTGAATATTTATCCCCTATCTCAGTCACAGTGTAGGACACCCTGTCACAAGTGCCTCCAATGACAAATAGTAGTTTGATAGGACCACTGTACATTCCAGATTTGTCCACTGCATAATGTGCATAGGGCTAATTTTTACAAACCCTATGGACTGACGCATGGTTGACACAGGAAGCCACCTTCCCAAGGGCCTCCAATCACAAATAGTGTTTAGATTGGAGTAGGAATAGGGTCCTTCCTGCTCTTGAGTCTGGGTGTCCCCTGTGTTGCCGCTGCGCATGGGAATGTGTCACTACTGTGTTGCCGCTGCGCATGGGAAAGTGTCACTACTGACAATATATGAAGACAAAAAGTAGATAGGGGGCGCAATGGTGCGATATCCACAAGTATATTGCAAGGGTGATTTATATAACGTAGTTACTAACCTATATTAGTTGTGCTACCCATGCACAACTCTGGTGTGAGCCTAATGGTTTATACGTCCTCTCCTGACCCGAGTAATTAGATGCAGCGGCGATGAGCTGCGGCTCCAGACACTCGCAGCGTCCTCGCTCCCCTCGTGTAGTTTTCCGGACTCCGCCCCCTCGCGTCTTTAGACTTTAGAGCGCCCACCAGACCGTGGTAATTGCATTATATACTACTGACAATATAGGTGGTGCAGATAATCCTTCTGTGTTTGGAGCTGGCACTTAAGCTACGTCTGATCTGCTGTTCCACAGGGATGGACCTCTTTGTGATCTGGGGACACCCTAGGTGTTTTTTCTCCTTCGGCCGATATTCTATCATATATTAGTTCTGAATGTTTGATCCGCTGGTTCAAAGAGACTATCGTGCTATGTGCTGATGGAACCTGGGATGTTTCCTCTTCTGTCTAGAAGTCTGTTGCAAAGTATCCACTTCAATATAAGGGATTGTAACATAGTGTCTCTTTTGTTACAAAGTAACCATTACTTCTCAATAACTGCTCTATTTCGAATCCTTCGATACCATAGTTTAAAATGATCTCATATAAAGCTTTATCACCTGGTTCTTTCTGGAATTTTATTAGCTAGTTCTCTCTAGAATATTTTTATTCATATTTATTTTTCATACGAAAAAAAAAATGGAAAAAATGTAATTATTCATATAATTGTTAACATATATTTTTAAATGTACAGTGTAGGTAACAAATAAATATATTTAAATCATTTAATAAAGAAATAATTAAAATCTTGCTTATAATAAATTCCGGCGAGATGTTCGGGCACATGCTCGGCTCCTCCCTGCTATTTACAGAGCCAGCCCACATGCAGGAATTAATACAAAATAAACAGTCTGTTTAGGAGCGCTGGGAAAGAAAGATAATGGAGGATTAATGATCCAAATCCTTTATTACGTCCCTCAGTGAACACACAACGCGTTTCAACGGTCAGGTAGCCGTCTTCATCAGGTGTATAAGGGTACACTTGCAAATTAATTACATATATATAGAAAAAATCTTAATTAGCAGCAACATCCTGATTGGTTAGGTGTTAAGTAGTAGGATTTAACCCCAACCTAACCTAAAACCAATTCAATCCCATATATAGTATATCCTATAGTGATTAATCCCTCCACACATAAAAGACGTATATGTGTTCAAACACTTATTAAAAAAATAAAAAAAGGGGGGGGGGCCTCTGCCTGATCCCTTTAGTGCTTCCAACAAATTTATAGACACCTACAAGCGTATACAACCACCCCCTTAAAACCAATGTTCAGTATATATCCCTTCAATTCTCCCTTCTTAAAAACACATAAGAAATGTATAAAAAATATAAAAAATATATAACAAATATATGTAAAATTTTTAAGCATATATACGCTTATTTATATATACACATACACACCTACACACATATACATAAACACATAAACATACACACACATACCTATACGTAAGTATATACACACTTTGTGTATAAAATTAATTATTCACTATCACTATTAATATAATACCACTAAAACCCATCTTTCCAACCAATCATAGTCCAAATATTTCTTAAAATCATTTGTTATCTAGATTTGGTTCCTCACTCCCCATTGGATATGTCCCCCTCTTCATCTCTATCTAACATTATTCATGAGATTTTATTTTATTCTTACAGAATTAATTGTTTAGCAACATTATCCAACGTCAAGTTATGTCCTTCTGGACTTAGGGTACCTAGTTTGAAAATCCAATAACTTTCTTTTCTAATTAGTTGAGCCAATGAATCCCGCTCTCTATTGCTAATGTGATCAATGATGGTCAGACTCAACTTTCTCGGATCTCTTTAACGTACACTATTAAAGCGCCTGGACAAACTGTGCAGCTGGTACCCAGACCTAATATTTGATCTATGTTTGTTTAATCGGGCTTGCATCTCTTGTACCGTGTGGCCCACATATTGTAGACCGCAGGTACACTCCAGCAAATATATTACAAAGGATGTCTGACAAGTCATCCTATCTTTAATTTGAAAAGTTTCCCCCGTGGTTCTGGAGCTAAAATCTTTTTCCCCATTTTTTATGACCTCACAACACAGGCATCTTGGTGCTCTACAAGCGTAACATCCCCATTTCGTTGGAATTGGGTTATCAATTGATATTTTCTGCTTCTCTGTGTTGCTTGGTGCCACCATATTCCCCAAACACTTATTTTTCCTATAGATTATGATGGGTTTGTTAGGTAAATAATCTGTAAGTACGGGGTCTCCCTTTAAAACAAAGCAGTATTTCTCAAGCAACTTCTGAATAGTCACCCTAGGCTGACAATATGTTGTTATTAAACCCCATTTTGCACAATTAGAGGTCCTCTCCCTCCTTTTATCATTAATGGACATGTTCGTCCTTGATTCAATGCATGAGCTTTGTGTAAGCTTCGATGATTTTTTGTATGCATCATGAAGCAATTTTTTGGGGTACCCTTTCTCCAAAAAACGTTTTTCCAGTGTTTTTGATTCGTTTGCGAAGTCAACATCCCTTGAACAGTTTTTACGTACCCTAAGGTATTGACCATATGGTACATTTCGGATCCAGCTAGGGAGGTGCCCACTATCAAATCGGAGGTAACTGTTCACGTCCACCGGCTTGAAGTGGGTAGATTTAGTCAACTTCCCCATCTGGTCCACATGGATCTGCAAATCCAAATATTGTAGGGATTTTCTTGAGTATGATGCTGTGAAGGACAGACCCCAATCATTATTGTTCAATTCCTCCACAAATTTTATAGCATCATCTAATTGTCCACTCCAGATAAAGAGTAAATCATCAATAAAACGACGATACATTATTATATGTTTTTGTATTTTTGAGGACTGCGCAATGTGGACGGATTCAAACAGAGCTTCACATTGCGCCCCCCCTTTCTTTTTTCTCACATGCAGGAATTGGCTGCCCCACATTTTAATGCCACAGCCATGTTGGTTGTGTCATTACAGTGATTGGCTGGCCGCCATAAAGGTCTATATAAGACCTGACCGCGCTGTGCTCGTCACTGTGACCCACAGACAGCTAGTGTAGGGAGTGGTGCTGCTGAGCTAGGGAGAGATTTGTGTGTGTCTTAGGTAGCGTAGGTACTGGGTAGGTTACAGAATCCATCTAAACAAATAGTCCTTTTAAGGATTAATCCAGCTGTATACAGGCAGTGTATATAGGCAGGCAGGGTATATAGCAGAGTGTGGTGCGTATAGCACAGGAGGCTCCAGGAGTAGGGATGAGCGAGTACCTTATTATTCGTGCTCGCTATACTCGCAACGAGTAGGTAGCGGTACTCGCTACTCGTTGCGAGTATAGCGAGTATGAATACTTTCGCAGTGTATCTATAGATACACTGCGAAAGTAGCCTAAAAGTGAGCAAAAGTTGTTAAAAAACAATAAACTTACATACTCACCTGTCCGACGCCTGCACCGGGACCGGAAAACCTCACCTCCGCTCCCTGGACAAGGACCTTTCACTACCAACCAATCAGATGGCCGGTAGCGATCTGGCCAATCAGATGGCGCCACGTCACAACTACGTCATCGCTAGCGGCCACCTGATTGGCCAGTTTGCAAGGTCCTGATAGTACATCTAGGACCTTGCAAATTGGCCAATCAGGTGGCCGCCAGCAATCACGTGGTGTGACGTGGCGCCATCTGATTGGCCAGATCGCTACCGACCATCTGATTTGCTGGTAGTGAAAGGTCCTTGTCCAGCGAGCGGAGGTCAGGTTTTCCAGTCCCAGTGCAGGCGTCAGACAGGTGAGTATGTAAGTTTATTGTTTTTTAACAACTTTTACTCACTCACTTTTAGGCTACTTTCACAGTGTATTCATAGATACACTGCGAAAGTATTAGGTCTACTCGCTACTCCCAAGTACACATAAGTACTCGGAGAGTAGCGAGTAGCCCGAATACCGCTACTATTCTACGAATACCGAATAGTAGCGAGTATACTCGCTCAGCCCTATCCAGGAAGCTTCATTCCAGTCACATCTGGGGCTGGTGTAGCCTGTTACACATATTATCCATCTCTAAAAAAAACATCCTTTTCAGGTATAATTCATATGTATAAAGGCAGTGTATATAGGCAGGGTATATAGCAGAGTGTGGTGCATATAGCACAGAAGGCTCAATTTTAGTCAAGTCTGGGGCTGCTGTAGCCTGCTTTTACACATATTATCCATCTTTAACAAAACAGTCCTTTTCAGGATTAATTCAGCTGTATACAGGCAGTGTATATAGCAGAGTGCGGTGTGTGTAGCAAAGGAGGCTCCATTCCAGTGATGTCTGGGACTGCTGTAGCCTGCTTTTACACATATTCCATCTCTAAGAAAAACAGTTTTTTCAGGATTAATCCAACTTACACCCATATCTTCTCGCCTGACCTTCCTGTCCCAATTCCTAGGGGACTGCAGCACACCACTATTAAAACCAGAGCAGTGTCAACAGGTTGTTGGTTGGATAGCGGATAATGCTTCCAGTCAGTTTGCCCCCACCACAACCACCCTGTCTTCCACACAGTCAAGTCTCAGTAGCCGTATCTGGACCACATTCTCCTCACCCTGATCCTCCATCCTTCCACCATGCCGAGTGTCCAGACAAAACTGATCCCACACTTGGACACTATGAAGAGCTGTTCACTTTTTCATTTATAGATTTGGGCCTCTTGCCCGCTGCACTTAAAGGGGGCAAAGAGGAGATTGCATGGAGTGATGCCCAAATATTTGAGCAGCCGTGGTCACACAAAGGCGACGGTGGGAAAGTGTCACAAGAGGTGGATGATGATGAGAGACAATTGCCAGAAAGTCAGGAGGAGGAGCAGAGTGCGGAAGTGGAAGACAACGTGGTGGATGATATAGTAACTGACCCAACCTGGCAGGTGGACATACAGAGTGAGGACAGCAGCGCACAGGGGGAGGGAGCCATAGCACCCCAATAGGCAGGAAGAAACAATGTGGTGGCCGCAGACAGAAGGCGGGCAACCATTCCCCGTAAAATCAACATGATGGAAGTTGCCAGTACAACTGTTAGGTCTTCCCGAGTCTGGTTGTTTTTAAGGACTCTGCTGATAATCCGAAAAAGGCAATTTGCACCACCTGCCATGCCAGCATCAGCAGGGGTAGCAAAACTATCATCACCAGCATTATCAGTCACATGGCAGCAAAGCACCCAACTTTGTGGGCTGAACCCTAGGGTCCAGGAGCAATTTCTGAGCGTGACACCACTTCTTCTTCCACTGTTGAGCATGCAAACCAATACCCTGTCCATAGTGCATGTGAAGATGCCTCCTGTCCTGCACCTGTCATTGCACAATCTGAAATACCACCATCAGCAACCACGTCTACGTTCTTGTCCCAGTGCAGCGTTCAGTTGTCCATTCCCCAGTCCTTGGAATGCAAGTGACTCACCGTAAGCCGGGTTCTCAGGTCTCAGGCGCTGTGGTCACGATTCTGTGCCTGAGGCTGTGGAGGCCCAGTGGTCAATGAAGGGTAAATAAAACAAATGGAATAAAGTTACTGTTTCATGACGCCACCTGTAGGGGTCCGGTGATGGCACTGGCGCTGCTTTGGACCTCCGGGGGATGGGCTGCAGCAAGATGGATCCGCCCGGGGTCAGGAGCCGCAATGATGGAATACAGCAGCTCAGTTGGTTCTGGGGATGAATTGGTTAATAACAGTTCTGAAAGAAGGCTTAGACACGATGCTCCTCTGCACGGGTCTTTACTTAAGCTTTACACAGTACACGGGATAACGGTTTCACTTCCAGGTAACGGACCAGGTGGTACCTGTGATGAACAGTGTCCCTCCAAGGCTCCACAATGTCTCTCTTAAAACTGACTGTCCCTTGTTACTCTTCGCTGCTTTCGTGCACCAGGTCAACATACTGAGGAACCTCTGTTGAGGACCCGAGCCGTGGCCTATCGACTCCCGATGGGTCCCCTGAACCCCAATGGTGGGTACCCCTCCTGGCACAGCTGCGGTGATGGTGGTTGTTGTGATGCGCTCCTAAGAAGCCCTCTATCACTCCGGTTTTGTAGTGCAGTGGTGGACGTCTGCACTGCCTCCGAGCCGGTATTCCGGGTGGACTGGGCTCGGGTCGACTTTTCACCCGTTACTTATTTACTTGGTTACTGGTTTACTTGGCCCCCTTCGCTTCTGGGTCACCGCTTCTTGGTGCCCTCTCTGTTAGCTGTCTGTCACGACTTCTGTTCTTGACCTTGTCTCTCCCACTTTCTAACTCTTTCTACTCCTTCCCCACTGCTACACATCTCACTCTCCTCCCACCAGGACCTGATTGGTCCTCTGACTCTAGATGTTGCATGTGGTGTATGGAGCCTTGGGATTAACTTGTTCATCACTGAGACGGAGAATACTGCACCTTCAGTCAGGGGTGCAGTACCCTCCTGTGACGCACTCGTTGCGGGGCACCACACAAGCGCAAACATGCAGCCAATGCCCCACAGGCCACACTACTGAATTTGCACATTTCGCGACTGCTTGCGCTCAAAATGTTGCCTTTTAGGCTAGTGGAGACGGAAGCATTCCACAACCTCATGGCGGTGGCTGTCCTTCAATACTCGGACCCAGTCGCCACTATTTCTCCCGGTGTGCCGTCCCCGCATTACACAAGCTCGTGTTCCAAAACATTAGCCATGCTCTTAACAATGCAGTTAACGGGAAAGTCCACATAACCATATACATGTGGACAAGTGCTTGTGGGCAGGGACGGTACATCTCGCTGACGGCACACTGGGTTAACATAATGGAAGTCAGAACCCAGTTGGACCTTGGGACGGAACATGTCCTCCCGATGCCAAGGATTGCAGGCCCTAACTCAATAAGGATTGCCTCCACAGTCTACAGCTCCCGCACGTCATTCTCCTCAGCCTCCTCTTCAGCCTCCACATCAGTCAGAAGCTGAAAGCACTGCAGCACTGCCTCGGCCAAGCAGCAATAGGCTGTGCTGAAGCC
This sequence comes from Allobates femoralis, assembly GCA_033576535.1. Lineage (NCBI taxonomy): Eukaryota > Metazoa > Chordata > Amphibia > Anura > Aromobatidae > Allobates > Allobates femoralis. The sequence goes on along the minus strand of JARQOC010000009.1, from coordinate 132,955,238 downwards.
AATATGTGACAAACTGCACAATGCTGAAGAGTTGTGGACAGCACTGAAAGAGAAAGCAGATCTGTGGCTCATGTCGAGCCCCAGGCCCTGGCGTACTCGGGTATCAGACTTGGAGGGGTTCGTGGGGATGTCACGGGTGTCGTGCCTAAGCCGTGGCCTGGGTGACACTTCAATAAGGGGTTATGTACAGGGGATAAGAGTTATTGTCACGTGACGCCACCTGTAGTACCTGGTGAGAGATCACCAGTGCCGCCATAGTCCTCCGGAGGGTGATGGTATCGCGGCAAGGATGGCAAAGCTCCCTACAGAAGGAGCTGGTCCTCTGGAGCAGCGTTCCTGTAAGTAAACAGGTTGAATTCTGTAGCACAAAGACACGGAGGCAAAGTCACTCTCCCGGGTACTTTACTGTAAACAGTCATCAGCATACAAGTCCACAGTTCTGCAAAAGTTGTTAAAGAAACAGGTAGCCCCATGGGTGGCTGCAAGTGGATGCTAGGTGGTATGGTGGTACCCGTGGTATGCCTTAGTTGACAAACCCGTGTCCTTTCTTCCCCGCCTAGGATGAGTCTATACCCACAATTACTCCTTGAAGGTAGTCTTGGGGCTCCCCTCCCTCGAAGTGAAGAAGCAGGCAGACCGCTCTGTCTGTCAGGGTGCTGCAGCCAGTGAACAGACCACAGCTGCCTGTGGACAACTTCAGAGGTGGACTCTGGCCATTTCCTCGGGTCCGGCGTTCCCGTGGTGGACTGGGGAATTCCCTGGAGTATGGTCGCTCCACGCTGGGGTTCCCCCTTTCTCTCTTGGGCTCAGAATCACATGTCAGGCACCCTCTCTCAGGATCCCCTCATGATCCCCTTTCATCTTCCCTCAGGATCAGCCTGGAGCTGACCTGCTAGACCTTCCGCCTCGCTCCACACGCCTCCTCGACTCCTCTCCAACTCTTACTCACTCTTCCAAGAGGTGCTAGATTCCTCCCGGTAACCTCCCACCACTAGTGTGAGAGTGCAGAATTGGGTTCCACCCACCAGCCCAGCATACACTTGCAGATGGGGAAAATTACACCACTTTTACAAGTGCAATACCCCACTGTGACGCCTAACCATGTGGGGCGCCACACTCACACCACTGAACCTACAGCCAGGCATGGTCATGTGTGACACTGGCCGGAACCTGGTGGCGGCTCTGAGGTGAGGTGAACTCACACATGTACCATGCCTGGCCCATGTGCTCAACCTCATGGTTCAGAGGTTTCTTAAATCCTACCTGGACCTGTCGGATCTGCTTGTCAAACTACGCCGCCTGTGTGCCCATTTTATAAAGTCCCGTACTGCTTCGGCCGCCCTTGCCGGGTTTCAGCAGCGTTTTCAGCTTCCAGCTCAAAGACTGGTGTGTGATGTCCATGTACCATCTTTCAAAACTTTGAGGACTTCACCAAAATGGTGAGCGGCAATGACATAATCATTAGCGTCACCATCCCGCTTCTCTGTCTTCTGAAACGCTCTCTGCTCAAAATCAAAGAGGATGCATTGCAGGCGGAGCACGATGAGATGGAGCAAGGAACCATACAGGGTTTGTACACACAGTCCAGCCTCATCTCATCCCAATGTGGATTGGGGACAATAAGGAGGAAGAACAGGAGCTAGTTTCATGAGCTATAGACGGCACTACCTGCACAACTGTCATACCATCTGTTCAATGTGGATGGCCAGAGGATAGGGAGGAGGAGGAGAGCATGGTCAGTTGACCTCTTGGTGAGGAAACAGAAGTTTTGCCTGTTACCAGTCTGGCCCACATGGGTGAGTTATTTTTATGTTGCCTTTCCCGTGACCCTAGCGTTCTCAAAATTTTGGGTGACACTCATTACTGGTTGGTGATACTTTTGAACCCACACTACAAGGAGAACTATCTATCTCTAATTCTCACGTGGAGAGGTCTACAAAAATGGGGAAGTATCAGAAGGCCCTTGTTGCAGATTTATTAAAAAAAATCCCATTTGAAACGCTGGCAGCAGAGGTCACAGTTCAGTGGACAACCAAGAGTATAGGCGAGAGAGACACAATTCCAATCCAGCAGAGTCAGGGGAACACTGTCAAAGTTCTGGGAGAGTTTTCTCAGCCCCTCCCATGGCACAGGCCCTGAGGCGCAGGGTACTCTCACATGGAGTGCAAAGTTTTGGAAGATGCTAAAGGAGTACCTTGCTGATCGTACCATAGTCTTTCGTGATTACTCTGTGCCTTAAAATTATTGGGTATCTCCAGAAAATGGACAAAAAGTTTCTGATCCGTGCTGCTGTTTAATGACAAGACTTCCTCTGTGCTTTAAATAGTAGATCTTTATTTCTACACATTTCGAGATCCTCCTGATCTCTTCCCAGGGATGCATACAACAGAGTCTGTTGTATGCATCCCTGAGGGAAGAGATCAGGAGGATCTTGAAACGCGTAGGAATAAAGATCTACTATTTAAAGCACAGAGGAAGTCTTGTCATTAAACAGCAGCGCGGATCAGAAACGTTTTATCCATTTTCTGGAGGTATCGAGGACCATCCATGTGGTGGAGGATCCTGCTGCAGCTGTGACCTGCTAATACCAGTTGTGGGTCTCACAACTAACTAAGGCAGCGGTCTCAAACTCGGGCTGGGTTGGTGGGCCGCACATAGGAAAAAATTTATATCGGGGGGGCCGCATTCCTTGTAGGACTAAGCGATATTTTTAGTAATACCATAAGATTTTGCTCAATGTAGTAAAGTACAAATCTTCATCCCCTTCTTGTAGTACTGTCCACATCCTGTAGTAAAGTCTGGTCCCAATATTGTAGTAATGTCTCCATCCTGGTCCTCTTCTTGTAGTAATGTCCCTATCCTGGTTCTCATCATGTAGTACTGTCCCCGATTCTGATCTCCTTTTCTAGTGATGTCCCCCATTCTGATCCCCTTTTCTAGTGACGTCCCCCATCCTGATCCCCTTTTCTAGTGATGTCCTCCATCCTGATCCCCTTTTCTAGTGATGTCCCCCATCCTGATCCCCTTTTCTAGTGATGTCCCCCATCCTGATCACCTTTTCTAGTGCTGTCCCCCATCTCAATCCCCTTTAGTAGTGATGTTCTCTATCCCGATCCCCTTTAGTAGTGATGTCCCCTATCCCGATCCCCTTTAATAGTGATGTCCCTCATCCTTGTCGCCTTTTGTAGTAATGTCCTCCATTCTTATCCCGTTTTCTAATGATATTCCCGATCCTGATCCCATTTAGTAGTGATGTCCCCATTCTGATCCCCTTTTGTAGTAATGTCCCCCTTACAAGTCCCCTTTTGTAGTGATGTCCCCATACTGATCCCCTTTTGTAGAGATGTCCCCATGCTGATCCCCTTTTGTAGTGACTTCCCCGTCTTGGTCTCCTTCTATAGTGATGTCCACCATTCTGATCCTCTTTTGTAGTGATGTCCCCCATGCCGATCCCCTTTAGTAGGGATGTCCCTCACCCTGGTTCCCTTTTGTAGTGATGTCCCCTTCCTGATCCTCTTTTCTAGCGATGTCCCCCATTCCGATCCCCTTTAGTAGTGATGTCTCTTATCTTGGTTTACCTTCTTATTGCACACTCACATATACACACTCATTCACACTCACATGCAAGCCCACACCCTCACACACACCCTCACACATACTCTCACACTACATAAACACTCACACACACACATACTCATACACACCCTCACACTTTTCTCACTTTAATGATGCATCGCTCCAGTGCAGGGGGCCGCCGTGATCCCAGCTGTGCTGACTTCCGGCCTCCGCTGTGCTATGACTTCCTCCAGCCGCCGCTTAGACAAGCTCTTTTGCTCAGCAAGATATATGCAATCTGCCAGCCAGAGGTTTGCAGGAGACGTCATACACCGCTGTCAGCTGCGGGCCTCTCATTGGCTGGCAGCTTGCATTGAACTTGCTTAGTGGCAGAGTTTGTTAGCCGGAAGTGATAACACAGTGGGGACAGCAGTGGCCCGCTGCACTAGGGCGATGCATCATTAAGTTGTTCAATGTGCCGTGGGCCGCACAGTGTAGCCCCAGGGGCCGCATGCGGCCCTTGGGCTGCGTGTTTGAGACCCTTGGACTAAGGTGAGCAGTTGCTACACTGCACATACATAGCCTATAAACGTTTTAGACCTATTGCGCCCTTGTCTACCCTTTTCTTTTAGTTATAACTATTGGGTATCCAAGCTGGACATGTAGAATGAACTGACTAGCGTTTTGTCAGAGCAGGTTTTTAGTGCCGCAGAGGAAATTATTACTGATAAGCGCACCCGCCTGTCAACTAATAATGCTGACAGCCTGACTCTTATCAAAATGAACAAGGTGTGGTTTGGGCCAGAATTCTTAACACCACCAAATGATAGGAGCGCAATATAAACTCAAGGCCAATATCTTTTTTGGGAAGTTATATTCCCATGCTCCTCTTCACCCCCGCACATGGGTATACGCTTCCTGATTTGCGCTATTTGCTCTAGTCCTCCTCCTTCTCCTCATCCTCCACCACAATATCACCAGGGTGACCGTGGTCCACGATGCAAAACCCACATAATATTTTGAAAGGGTGTTTATGGTGCCCATAATGGTACATTTACACGCGGCCACAGGAAGGTAGGAACAGGCAGGCATCGGACACAATTGTGCCTGTTGCCTTGAAAAGACCACGATGTGGCTGCGTGTAATTCAGGACTTTCCTTCCTTCAGGGAAGACACAGGAAGGAAAGTCCTGAATTACACGCAGCCACATCATGGTCTTTCAAGGCAACAGGCACAATTGTGTCCGATGCATGCCTGTTCCTACCTTCCTGTGGCCAAGTGTAAATGTACCATTAGAAGAAAAAACAATTATATTGTATATTCATGTACACCCCCCAGGGGTAAATGTTTGTCAGTCCATACTTAGTGCATGGGCATTACAAGTATAGGAGACCGGCTCCTTTGTAATGGGAACATTGTTTTAATGAGACCCTCCTCCACGTCTCTTGCAATGGTCATTGGAGTGGTTTTGGCAGCCCTGCATAGGGCAAAACTATGAGAGACTAACCTCCTAATAATTGGAACATTATTTAATGATGCCCTCACCCACGTCTTTTCTAAGGGGCATTACAGTGCCTCCCAATTTTTGGAAGCCCTGCATTGGGCAACACTATGGGAGATCCACGTCTTAATAATGGGAACATTATTTAATGAGGCCCTCCTCCACATCTCTTCCAAAGGGCATTGGAGTGTCTGCCAATTTTTGGCAGCTCTGCATAAGACAGCACTATGGGAATCCTGCTTCCTAATATTGGGAACAATATTTAATGAGGCCTTCATGTCACGCTGGGTGTAGGGAGACACCCAGTGCAGGCCGACGAGGAGGAGAAAGTAGTCCCTAATGCTAAGGAAAAAAAGGGAGATGGTGACCCCTACATAAACTAGCGCTGACACCTGGCTCCCCTAACGACCCTATACATTTTCAGAAGCAGTGTTTCCTGGGAGTCAAGGGGAATAAATAGCTCAAATGTAAGAGATCAGCTTGGTCTTAGTGACCTCCAGCTTTCACTAAGAGAGAAATGCCTCTTATGGTACCTTTACACGCCGCCACAGGAAGGTAGAAACCGCCAGGCATTGGACACAATTGTTCCTTTTGCCTTGAAAAGACCGCGAAGTGGCGGCGTGTAATTCAGGAAGTTCCTTCCTGTGCCTACGGATACCTGTGTTTGAGCCGTAATACAGAATCCTGGACAAAGTGCTTCGGTGTCCGCGCTGCTGCTCCAAAGCCAAAGAAACACAGACACGGGAATGTCTGGTACAGCTACAGCCTTTATTTTCCTCCTACGCGTTTCGGAGCCTCCTCCCGAGCTCCTTCCTCAGGGAACATCACCATTACACTGAACAGTTACACTTTTATAAGAAAAAAGGCGCCAAAAACATGATGGAAATTACATCAGCAAAAAGGGAGGATCTACCCATGACGTCACAATGTTTACAAAACAAATTGCCGTGACAGCCGATGAGAGAGATATCAAGATAAGCATAGTGTGTGTATTAATCAAGTGCATATATCACATATAATATAGATGGAAAAAAAACTGAACAAAACTCACAGCCATATAAGAAAATGGGAGAAGAAAAAAAGAACAGAAAGGTTCTTGTGTGGAATCAAACCCACAGAAATAAAACAATGATGTGTGACCAATATTTATAGTCTCTCTGCCAGGTGTGCTATATGCCAGGGCATATTAAATCAAAGTATTATTGGACTCAAAATCCTCCAAACGATTATCCATTACATAAAAATACATCTTAAAAGTGTATATAAAAGGAAAGGAAGAGTGTCTAAGATGTGCCTAAATAAATAGAATAACTATCTTAGTATCATTTAAATATATGTATATAGAGCAGAAGGAAAATTGAAGAACAGAAAATAGGACTCGATCTAGGAAAATCGAGGTGGTAAATCAATATGTGTAAACATCAATGGTATATGTGTTGTGCTAAATTGTCTGGGATTAAAAAGTGTCTCAAAAGAAGGTCAAAAATGTCTGTTAAGAAGATAATGGTGATGATTGCATATTTCTTTCAGTCATATACAGATATCCACTTTATGGACAAATGGGACAATGAAGAATAATAAAAGAGGGGGTTCCCCATCGAAAAAAGGGGAAATATAAATATATATGAATAAAAATAATATGAAAAATTATTATGAAAAAATATATATATATATCTGTATATAGAAACATATATGTTTTTCAAAAGAATAATAATGATTTTATTACTTTGTTAAAAAAACTCATCAAATAGGATGAATTTATCTATAAAAATGGGTGAGTCTTATTACATAGTAGAAGAATATATGATTAAGAAGGAACTATTAAAAACCGGACATTTCAAATACTAAAAAAGGGGGGATTTAGAAAACAGCAAGTAAAACAGGGTATCATTTAGTTGAAAATAATATATATACATATATACTCAATTTAGGAACAAAAATTCTATTCATTGGGGGATATCAACTATGGAATTAAGTTAGTATCACAGAGGATTAGAACTAGTAGTAGATAGTTGAAAATTCATTAGACAGGTCACAAAATGCTATTAAACCCATCAGCTATAAGAGCAGTTATTAAAATTTATGAAAGAATATACATTTATAATGCCAAACAAATGTTAGGGATTCATGTGGGGAAACCTATAGGTTATGTGGAGCTACAATTGTAATACAGTGCAAGGCAGATCGGCACAAGAAAAAACTATTCAGCTATAATTGTCAGCGTATGCCTGCGATAGAGAGGACAGGAGAGGAATGTTCTCAGTGCTACAATGTTGCTAGTTTTGATCAGCAGCACGCTCCAGTGATTAAGGTGACTCGTGCCAGAAGTCAGGCAAGCGTGTGTCTGTGATACAATGTTGCTATTTGTGAGAACTACCGGCACACTCCAGCAATTAAGGAGACGTGTGCCGAAAGTTCAGGCAGAATCTAAACAAATGTCACTGAAAACTCTTTTGAGGTGATGGAAAGAGTTAGTAGATAAAGAAGAATATGTGTAAATTATTGTATTAGTGAACATAAATACTTAACATGCTCAGAAAGAATGACAGGGGTGTATAAGTTAGTAGATAAAGAAGAATATGTGTAGATTATTGTATTAGTGCACATAAATACTTAACATGCTCAGAAAGAATGACAGGGGTGTATAAGTAGTTATATGGGAATATATAAAAGAGAAAAAAATAAAACTGAAGAGAGCCTTTCTTGTAAAGTTAGTAGAAGGCTAGGATTAGGTATGTACTCTGTATCAGCTAAAAGACATATATATATATATACCTCCACATGTCAGAGGGGATAATGAATATGCAGAGCAATGACTCTAACAAAAAATGGGACTTATGCCAATACAATCACCAGCATAGTGAAAAAAATTGGAGATGACACTAAACACTGAATAGATGTAGCAGAGTTGTGCTACAGGTATTCACAGAAACATCAAATGACGGGCTAAAAACACAAACTCACATTCCAGTGTATATGTCCACAGAAAAAAACACACTTCAAAGATTAAGAGATTATTTCTGACACCAAATTAAGCCCACTCGGTTTGAGAGTACCTAGTTTGTGCATCCAATATTTTTCCTTTTTATTAAGAGCACCAATTCTATTATTAATATGAGATGCTATATGATCGATTGCAGTAACTTTTAGTTTAGTGAAATCTCTGTTGTGAAAAGTATCAAAATGACTTGACACTCCATGTAATTTAAAGCCGTTTTTGATGTTTGATCTATGCTTATTTAATCTGTGATGTAATTCTTGTGTGGTAAGCCCTATATATTGCATCCCACATGGGCATTCTAGCAAATATATCACAAAAGTTGATTTACAGTTTAGACCAAATTGAATCATAAATGTTTCTCCAGTGGTTTTAGAAGTGAAATTTTTAGTGTTTTGTATATGTCTACAACATAGGCATCGTTTTCTGCCGCAATTAAAAGACCCTTTAGGAGCAGACTGTATCATTGTCTTATTGTTCAGTGGTTTCTTTAATCTGCTAGGTGCCAGTATACTTTTGATTGTAGGTGCTCTCCTATATGTAATTCCTGGTCTATTAGGTAGGAATTTTCCCAGTATTGGATCACCAAGCAATAATGGCCAGTATTTTACAAGTATTTCCTTAATTTGTTTGTGTTTTTGATTATATGTGGTGATGAAATTAAAGGTGAATTCATTAGATTTTACCATTTTATCATTTTTCTTCACTAAAAAATCACCCTGGGCAGAGTTTGCACTTATATCAATCGCATTGTTGATTAATTTATCCGGATATTTTCTTACTGTGAACCTTTTCCTGAGAATTTCTGTTTGTTCAAAAAACGATGCGTCTTCAGTGCAGTTTTTCCTTATCCTTTTGAATTGGTTAGACGGAATGTTTCTGATCCACTTGTTATAGTGTCCACTTGTGAAATGGACGTAACTGTTCTTGTCTACTTTTTTAAAATACGTTTTGGTCATAATCTGAAGGTTTTTCTGATATAAGGTCAGATCTAAAAAATCAATACAGTTTTGATCAATATGGGGTTCAAAATTCAAACCCCATAAATTATCTTGTATTCCACTCAAAAATTTATTGATGTCATCATGATGAGTGTCCCATATTATGAAAATATCGTCGATGTATCTTTTATACATCACTAGTCCCTTAGTGTGCTGATTATTATATATATGAATGTTTTCGAACAACCCCATGAATAAATTTGCGTAGGAGCACGCGACCTTCGACCCCATGGCTGTGCCTCTGATCTGGTGATAAAAATCACCCAGAAATGTGAAGTAATTATTATTTAAGATGAAATTGAGACCTTGCAAAATAAATTCTTTTTGGCTTTTAGGTATCCTCTCATCAGTGCAAAGATAGTAATCCACACACATTAGACCTATATTATGTTCGATGTTTGTATAAAGAGATGATACATCTAATGTCATAAAGCAATACGAGTCTTTCCATTTTATATTCCTGACTAAATTAATAAGTTCTGTTGAATCTTTAAGATAGCTCTCTAATGAAAACACGTGAAATTGTAATATTTTATATCATATATGTAGCCAAATTGCTGGTGAGTGAATCTATTCCAGATATGATTGGCCTGCCAGGTGGTGTCTTGAGATTTTTGTGAACTTTTGGAAGGTGGTACATAAAAGGGATAGTCGGGCTCCTGCAACATAAAAACTTTTTTTCATTGTTATTAATAATTCCGTCTTCAAAAGCTTGTTTGATCATTTTGTTGTAGATTTTTATCAAATTTGGAAATGGATCTGATTTGATCTTTTCATAATAGTTATGGTCAGACAGAATGTTATATGCCTCTTTCGTATAATCATCATAATTTTGCACAACTATACCCCCCCCTTGTCTGCACTCCTTATAACAATCTTTCTGTTTTTCTGAAGATCATGAAGAGCCATTTTCTCTTCATAAGACAAATTATTTTTCATGTTACTTTTGACTTTATCTAAGGAGCAAGATCCCTTAAGATTAGATCCTGAAATGTCTCTACTACATGTCCTCTGCTCTCAACTGGGTAAAAACTGCTCATATTCTTTAAAACAGGGTGGAGAAAATTATCCTTTGAAGTCATGTCCTGTGCATCAGTATTATGTAGACAAAAATGTCTTTTCAGGGTGAGTTTGCGTATAAATTTATGTGCATCAACAAAAAGGTCAAAATTATTCGGTTCCGACGTGGGACAAAATGAGAGTCCCCTGTTCAATAATGTGATTTCTGCTTTAGACAAAACATGGTTAGATAAGTTGATAATGTTACTGTCCTCAACCTTTTCAGGATCTAAATTGCAAATGTCACCCTTCCTTTTTTCTTTGTTTTTTCTTTTACCTCTCCCACCTCGTCTATTTTTCTTTTTCCCAATAGTGGGCTGAAAAAATTGGTAATTTGATTCTGGTGATTTGCGGTGCATAAAAAAGGAACCAAACCAGTATTGTCATTACTTGAATTGTCAATAATGATTTTCTTATGCAATGGTATATCAGGTGCATTATTTGTTCAGCAATAATCTCATTATCTGTTTTACTCTTCCTATTTCTATTGAGCCTTTTTGGTGTGTCAATTTCAATAAGATCATTTTCAACAAGCTGGGTGTCATTTGATATTACTCTGCTATTATTATGCAGGATTATGGGTTTCAAGGGTCTTTCTCTATTGATACGGTTTATTTGCTCCCTAATTTTCATAAGATGTTCCTCTTCAGATCTCATGTCTTTTTTATGCTCAAAATTACTAGTAGGTTCAGGAATCATGTCTTGTTTGTTAGTATCATGTATTAACGCTTTAGTTATCACTATGTTTTTAATACTATTAATTCCTCCATTGTTTGTGTTCATATTGTCATTGACTATAGGACTGTTAGTGCTAGTTACCGGTAGATTTAACATTTTTTTCTTCTCAAATTCAATCCTATCCCATTCTTCCTTAGTGAATGCACTCTCATTATCTGAGGAGATAGATACATCATCATCATCCTCAAAATCTTCTGTGGGGGTCTCATTGCTAGTTGCCTCAAAAGTGGAGTTATCATTATTCTCCCTTTTATGTGAATTCTCATCCAAATTCCCTTAATTTAAAATGGTTATAACAGATGTATTACAATTAATATTATTGGAACTGTTAGTATTGCTATTATTGTCGGTGGACCCTTGCACATTTGTTTGTATTAGCTTGGTAGGTGTGGTGACCCTCTCAATTGGTGATATTTTGGTTTTGTCAATTAATTTGTCTCGAGGGGCCAGTCTTCTGCTATTAGAAAAACGTCTAGTTGAATAATGGGTTATGTTCTGTCGTGTTCCAGAATCCGAGAATGATCTCCTCCTGATTGGGGTACCATCTCTCTGATTCTTGGAATCATTCTTTTCTTGTGGGTTATCTCCAGGGGTTTTCAAAGCATAATCCTTTCTGTCTCTATTCAATTTCCTGGATTTTCTCAGGATGGTATCATGTTCTATTTGTGTTAAATGTGTGCAGATGTTTGAATATATCCTCTTATATTCTGGGTGTATGTCATACTTGCTTAAATCAGCTGAAATGGATTTAATCTTATCAGTGGCTTCATCTGCCAACACATTTCTTTTTATACAAAGCAACGTTAGTAGATTGTGCATACACACTTTTAAATAGTCACTCCATTTCCTGGAGAAATCAAGATCATCAGGAAAGAGGGAATTCGAACTCAGTCTAAGTCCTCTGGGGCAGATTTCTTCATCAATATATAATGAGAGAAATCTGGCATCGATGCCATATTTGATTTCGTCCTTTAAGCTATCCTCTAGATTATGCAGAAGTTCTTTCATCTTCATAATATCCTCCTCTGTGAAGATTTCCTGGAAGCTTTCTGAGGTAGTGGGGGTGTAATTATTAACCCCAATTGTTTGTAAAATTAGTCTTTCTCTCAAAGAGAATCTGTTCTTAACATAGTCCATAATTCAAGACTCCGAGACCCCTGCTGCAATTCTTCAAAACCTTTATAACAGTGCCTGTCCACTGACACTATCTGAAGTAAAAATCTGTGAAAGAAAGAATGCGCATATAGGGTCTTATCTCAATTAAAAACTCTCACTTGTCGATGTGGAATTGCTCACCTTAGTCAGTTGTGAAACCCACAACTGGTAGAATAGCGTACAAGCAGCTGCTGCAGAGACCGCACTCTCAACGGTGACCGTGGTCGTAATACAGAATCCTGGACAAAGTGCTTCGGTGTCCGCGCTGCTGCTCCAAAGCCAAAGAAACACAGACACGGGAATGTCTGGTACAGCTACAGCCTTTATTTTCCTCCTACGCGTTTCGGAGCCTCCTCCCGAGCTCCTTCCTCAGGGAACATCACCATTACACTGAACAGTTACACTTTTATAAGAAAAAAGGCGCCAAAAACATGATGGAAATTACATCAGCAAAAAGGGAGGATCTACCCATGACGTCACAATGTTTACAAAACAAATTGCTGTGACAGCCGGTGAGAGAGAGATCAAGATAAGCATAGTGTGTGTATTAATCAAGTGCATATATCACATATAATATAGATGGAAAAAAAACTGAACAAAACTCACAGCCATATAAGAAAATGGGAGAAGAAAAAAAGAACAGAAAGGTTCTTGTGTGGAATCAAACCCACAGAAATAAAACAATGATGTGTGACCAATATTTATAGTCTCTCTGCCAGGTGTGCTATATGCCAGGGGATATTAAATCAAAGTATTATTGGACTCAAAATCCTCCAAACGATTATCCATTACATAAAAATACATCTTAAAAGTGTATATAAAAGGAAAGGAAGAGTGTCTAAGATGTGCCTAAATAAATAGAATAACTATCTTAGTATCATTTAAATATATGTATATAGAGCAGAAGGAAAATTGAAGAACAGAAAATAGGACTCGATCTAGGAAAATCGAGGTGGTAAATCAATATGTGTAAACATCAATGGTATATGTGTTGTGCTAAATTATCTGTGATTAAAAAGTGTCTCAAAAGAAGGTCAAAAATGTCTGTTAAGAAGATAATGGTGATGATTGCATATTTCTTTCAGTCATATACAGATATCCACTTTATGGACAAATGGGACAATGAAGAATAATAAAAGAGGGGGTTCCCCATCGAAAAAAGGGGAAATATAAATATATATGAATAAAAATAATATGAAAAATTATTATGAAAAAATATATATATATATCTGTATATAGAAACATATATGTTTTTCAAAAGAATAATAATGATTTTATTACTTTGTTAAAAAAACTCATCAAATAGGATGAATTTATCTATAAAAATGGGTGAGTCTTATTACATAGTAGAAGAATATATGATTAAGAAGGAACTATTAAAAACCGGACATTTCAAATACTAAAAAAGGGGGGATTTAGAAAAAAGCAAGTAAAACAGGGTATCATTTAGTTGAAAATAATATATATACATATATACTCAATTTAGGAACAAAAATTCTATTCATTGGGGGATATCAACTATGGAATTAAGTTAGTATCACAGAGGATTAGAACTAGTAGTAGATAGTTGAAAATTCATTAGACAGGTCACAAAATGCTATTAAACCCATCAGCTATAAGAGCAGTTATTAAAATTTATGAAAGAATATACATTTATAATGCCAAACAAATGTTAGGGATTCATGTGGGGAAACCCATGGGTTATGTGGAGCTACAATTGTAATACAGTGCAAGGCAGATCGGCACAAGAAAAAACTATTCAGCTATAATTGTCAGCGTATGCCTGCGATAGAGAGGACAGGAGAGGAATGTTCTCAGTGCTACAATGTTGCTAGTTTTGATCAGCAGCACGCTCCAGTGATTAAGGTGACTCGTGCCAGAAGTCAGGCAAGCGTGTGTCTGTGATACAATGTTGCTATTTGTGAGAACTACCGGCACACTCCAGCAATTAAGGAGACGTGTGCCGAAAGTTCAGGCAGAATCTAAACAAATGTCACTGAAAACTCTTTTGAGGTGATGGAAAGAGTTAGTAGATAAAGAAGAATATGTGTAAATTATTGTATTAGTGAACATAAATACTTAACATGCTCAGAAAGAATGACAGGGGTGTATAAGTTAGTAGATAAAGAAGAATATGTGTAGATTATTGTATTAGTGCACATAAATACTTAACATGCTCAGAAAGAATGACAGGGGTGTATAAGTAGTTATATGGGAATATATAAAAGAGAAAAAAATAAAACTGAAGAGAGCCTTTCTTGTAAAGTTAGTAGAAGGCTAGGATTAGGTATGTACTCTGTATCAGCTAAAAGACATATATATATATATACCTCCACATGTCAGAGGGGATAATGAATATGCAGAGCAATGACTCTAACAAAAAATGGGACTTATGCCAATACAATCACCAGCATAGTGAAAAAAATTGGAGATGACACTAAACACTGAATAGATGTAGCAGAGTTGTGCTACAGGTATTCACAGAAACATCAAATGACGGGCTAAAAACACAAACTCACATTCCAGTGTATATGTCCACAGAAAAAACACACTTCAAAGATTAAGAGATTATTTCTGACACCAAATTAAGCCCACTCGGTTTGAGAGTACCTAGTTTGTGCATCCAATATTTTTCCTTTTTATTAAGAGCACCAATTCTATTATTAATATGAGATGCTATATGATCGATTGCAGTAACTTTTAGTTTAGTGAAATCTCTGTTGTGAAAAGTATCAAAATGACTTGACACTCCATGTAATTTAAAGCCGTTTTTGATGTTTGATCTATGCTTATTTAATCTGTGATGTAATTCTTGTGTGGTAAGCCCTATATATTGCATCCCACATGGGCATTCTAGCAAATATATCACAAAAGTTGATTTACAGTTTAGACCAAATTGAATCATAAATGTTTCTCCAGTGGTTTTAGAAGTGAAATTTTTAGTGTTTTGTATATGTCTACAACATAGGCATCGTTTTCTGCCGCAATTAAAAGACCCTTTAGGAGCAGACTGTATCATTGTCTTATTGTTCAGTGGTTTCTTTAATCTGCTAGGTGCCAGTATACTTTTGATTGTAGGTGCTCTCCTATATGTAATTCCTGGTCTATT
This sequence comes from Allobates femoralis, assembly GCA_033576535.1. NCBI lineage: Eukaryota > Metazoa > Chordata > Amphibia > Anura > Aromobatidae > Allobates > Allobates femoralis. The sequence goes on along the minus strand of JARQOC010000009.1, from coordinate 132,940,122 downwards.
AGGTAGGAATTTTCCCAGTATTGGATCACCAAGCAATAATGGCCAGTATTTTACAAGTATTTCCTTAATTTGTTTGTGTTTTTGATTATATGTGGTGATGAAATTAAAGGTGAATTCATTAGATTTTACCATTTTATCATTTTTCTTCACTAAAAAATCACCCTGGGCAGAGTTTGCACTTATATCAATCGCATTGTTGATTAATTTATCCGGATATTTTCTTACTGTGAACCTTTTCCTGAGAATTTCTGTTTGTTCAAAAAACGATGCGTCTTCAGTGCAGTTTTTCCTTATCCTTTTGAATTGGTTAGACGGAATGTTTCTGATCCACAGGAAGGTAGAAACCGCCAGGCATTGGACACAATTGTTCCTTTTGCCTTGAAAAGACCGCGAAGTGGCGGTGTGTAATTCAGGAAGTTCCTTCCTGTGCCTACGGATACCTGTGTTTGAGCCGTGCTGAAAAACAGGCAGGCATAAGCCCTATGGTGGCGGCGTGTAATCCGGGCACAGACAAGGTTTTTGCATGTGCAGATGAAGTCCATGGAGCCTTGGTTAAGAGTCTACAACATGGACACCAGCCAGTTATCCCACCAGGGAAGGACCTAGCCCAGGGTATTAGTAGCCCTTAAGTCACTATCCAGCCCTTGCGAGCTTGAAGATATGGCCAGGGGTTTTCCATGGACTAGGTATCCAACCACAGACAGCTGTTTCGGGGTTGTTGCCCCTCATCAGTGTGGCGCAGGATTCTGGCTGGGTGGGAGCAATGCTTGATAGACAGACATCACAAAGCACCCACTGACCTTGTGGAGACCAGCGGAGGATAACACTGCGGTGCCCGGCTATGATTTAATGCCGGAATCGGATGCCTATTTGGCATCCGATTCCAGGCATCAGAAGGGAGCCGATGCTGTCCGATTTATATCGGACAGCATCGGCTCCCTTAAAATCGTTATGTGAAAGTAGCCTAAGGTGGAAGTCCCAAGCTGCACCGGGGACCTGGTTAATACTCTGGACTGTACCTGTTACCCTGTCATCAGTAAAAGGTACCGAAACAACAATCCCTGTCTGTCTGTGTGCCTGTCTAACCGCTGCAATTCACCGCTGTGTCAGCAAAGACTTACCTACCACTCCCCTCATCCATCCCCGCTGCCCTGAGGTAAAACTCCACCTGTGGGGAGCTGTACCACACTCTGCTGCACCCACCATCACCTCAGCGGCCGGTTTGCAGTGCCAGTACCATATTACCGAGAACTACAGGTGGCGTCACGTATCCTCTGTAAATATCCCCTTATCCCCCACCATTACCCGCTATTGAGGGTCCAGGGCACGGGAACGGGGATCGACCAGCCGTGATTCCCCATCAAAGCCGCCATCAGCCCCGATACCCGAGTACCCTATACCCTGTCAACCGCCTCAAAAAAACCTAAGATAAGTCTTCAAATTTTGATTTGTGTGCTTAGTCTGCCCATTAGACTGAGGGTGGAAGGCAGAAGAATAGGACAACTGCACCACCAATCGAGTACAAAAAGCTTTCGAAAACTTGGAAACAAACTGTAAACCGCGATCTGAGACCGCATCGGATGGAACCCCATGAAGTCTCATGATTTCACTGACAAAGACCTGTGCCAGTGTCTTGGCATTAGGAATTGCTGGCAGTGCCACAAAGTGTACCATCTTGCTCAATCTATCAACCACTACCAAAACCACTGTCTGGCCTGCAGATACAGGGAGATCTATGATAAAATCCATAGATAGATGAGTCCATGGTCTATCAGAAATGGACAATGGTAGGAGACATCCAGATGGACGGGTATGTGCAACCTTAGCGCGTGCGCAAACACTACAAGCAGACACGAAGGTAGTTACATCTCTCTGCAACCCTGGCCACCAAAAGCGACGAGACAAAAGATACAAGGTTGCCCTACTACCGGATGACTTGCCAGTACAGAGTCTCCCAGAAGGGCAGGAGATAGGGGCGTCCCTCTGAGCCTCCAACACCTCCCCCTCTAAATCTGGGTAAAGAGCCGAAACAACCACCCTTTTTGTAAAATGGGAACGGGACTCTCTTGATTATTACCATCCGGGAAACTACGTGACGCGACATCTGCCTTAACATTCTTAGCCCCCGGACGGCAGGTGAAATTAAATCTTGTAAAAACAAAGACCATCTAGCCTGCCGGGGTTGAGACGCTTGGCGGATTCAAGGTAAGATACTTTCTTATGGTCAGTGATAACCGTGATAGGATGGACAGTCCCCTCCAACCAGTGTCTCCATTCCTCAAAAGCCAACTTAATAGCCAAAAGTTCTCTATTACCGACATGATAATTTCTTTCCACCAGAAAAAGTTGCTTGGCAACCATTTACCGGGGGGACGGCCCTTGAGAGTTCACTGAATAGGTTACATAATTATCATAGAAGAGGAAAAAAAAAAACATATTTGCCCACTTACAAATATCCATTGCATTTAGCAGAATGCTGTTTGTCACTCTTAGGGGATAACCCATGTCTCCCAACACTGATGCTCAATCTCCTACAACCCTGGCATGGGAGCGATTGTAGCATGTGCGTCCATCCTTGCCACAAGGAGGAAACTGGTGGTATTAAAGTACCTTTACATGCGGCAACTTTTCTAGGAATTTCACTGGCAACTTACTGGTTGCAGTGAAATCATGAGACATTGTTCTCATCTTGTTGCTGTGTACAAATGAACAATGTGTCCATGATTTCACTGCAACCAGTAAGTTGCCAGTGAAATTCCAGAAAAATTGCCGCGTGTAAGGTACCTTTACTGGTCACGAGGTCACCCCAGGGCGGCAGCCACTCCAGGCAAAGTGAAACATAGTGTCAGAGCACAGCCTATTAGTGACACCTAGCTGTTAAACAAGGCGGGCTGTTCCGCACCAAAAATATGCTCCACAGTGACTGACGTCCCATAGAGGGCCCAGCCTTAAACTGCAGAAAGATAAAAAAAAATGCAATAAACATTTTTTTGGAAAAAAAATGTGAGGAGTTAGTTTGATATTTTGGACCAAAATAGCGTAAGCTCGTAGCCCCCTTCACGGGCCCTCACGCCTACGAGTACCTAGCCATATGTTAAACCATGACAACACTGCCCCCACTTCGGATGAATCCATCTCAACAATAAAGGGCTGAGAAAGATTGGGTTGTCAGAAGATAGGTGTGGTAGCAAAGCATCTCTTCAGGGGGGAGAAAGCATGCTGAGCGGAGTCTGACCACTTAGAAAAATCTGGCCCCTTCTTTGTCATATCCGTAAGGGGTTTCACAATTGTAGAATAATTCTTAATAAATTTACAGTGGAAATTGGTAAACCCCAAAAAGCGTTGCAATGCCCTCAGGTTTTCAGGACGATCCCAGTCCAGCACCGCCCGGAGCTTCTCTGGATCCATCCAAAAACCCGAAGGTGACAACAGGTACCCCAGAAATTGTACTTCCTGAACGGCAAAAACACATTTCTCCAGTTTAGCATACAGTTTGATGTCCCTTAAAATCTGTAGCACGTGTTTAACATGAGACTGATGTGTTGCCATATCGGGCGAGTAGATCAAAATATCATCCAAGTAAACTACCACAAATCTACCCACCAAATGATGGAGAATATCATTCACAAAGTGTTGAAAAACTGCAGGGGCATTAGGGAGTCAGAACGGCATCACAAAGACTCTCAAAATGGCCCTCAGGAGTATTAAAAGCAGACTTCCATTCCTCCCACTCTCTGATTTTAACTAGGTTGTAGACCCCTCAAATCCAACTTGGAGAACAATTTAGCTCCCACAATCTGACTGAACAAATTAGGAATCAGAGGGAGGGGATATGGATCACTGACAGTTATCTGATTTAATTTCACAAAAATCTATACAAGGACGGAGGCTCCTTTTTATTAACAAAAAAGAGTCCTGCCGTGACCGGCGAAGATGAGGGTCTGATATGTCCCTTCTTCCAGACTCTCGGCAATAAAATCCTTTATGGGATTACGCTATGTGTGACGGGGCCTTTACCTTGTCTGGCAAGAGTCCGGTGTCCGGCGATGTGTGCTGTGTAATGTGTGATGTGAGCCCTCTTCCTCTTTATAGTATGAGCAGGTGGGAGCTGATTGTGACACTTTTCGCGGTAGACCACAAGGAAATGTATTGAACCGCATGCCAATGCGTGCGCAGTGAAGGCAGGATATGGATCTAGTGCAGGGCATGCACAGTAAGTGCTTCGGGACTGTGGATGATGTGATCTGAAATATTTAGCGCTGGCTTCACTGTCGATATGCGAGACACCATAAAACCATTTCAAAATTGCATCTAGAATCAAAAGATAAACTTATTACCTCATATTAAGTTATTATGAAACAATATTAATAACTTATATGTGAGATTGATTAGTATACATGGTTTTATAAATATGAGCATAGTTAAACTTGAATGAACTTTACTGTTTTTAATGGCAATTCCCTGGGATGAAAACCTCCAGTGCATTTTTTCAAAAATTATTAGTGGTGTCCCAGGGTATCCTGATAGACTGCAAATGAGTCAGTGATTTGACAAATTCAAGTGCTTTAGAGCAGAAAATGCGTAGAGGAATGGCAGAAATGGGCGCTAATATGGCACACCTTTATTGTATCGTGGGGCAGCCAAAGCTAAGAGATCATGGAAAGACTATGTTCCCAGAAGCCTAAATGGCAATATCTCCACAGCTAGCAATTTGGCAATGTGCGAGTTTTCTATTTGTGCCTGTGGGTGCGTGGCTGGGTATTTATGCTTTTTTTCCAACCTCTCAGGCACATACAATTGGACGCTTCTCTGGGACAAGGAAGTGGATGTGCTTGATATTTGTTCTGTGTTAGCAACTGCAGCTTGTGGGCTGGAGGTACGAACGCCCCTTCCTAACAGCAGATTCAGAAGTACATAGCCCAGGCAGCATGGCAGTGGTTTCACCCGCAGACACAGGTTTGGTACCCTGGTGTTCTGCCCACCTACTGGGGTGATTGGCTGCCATGTGGATTCGCATACTTGTGGTGCTTAGGTTGCCTTTGACCTGACCTCTGCTCAACCTGGTATGACAAATGCTACAGACTACAATGTTTTTCTCTGAAGGACTTTCAGAAAAAAAATTCTATATAGTGGCTTAATGCCCCCTTGCCCTGACTTGGCGCACAGTGGGGGTGCACTTGGGAACAGTTGACCCAGTTCTCACTCTGGGCAAACTATAGCCCCTTGGTGTCTGTGTTGGTGCTACATATCCATCTTCCTCTGTGTTGCTGTCATGGCTATGTGTTCCAACGGTCCAGGTCGGATCAGTGGACTCATCATCATTGATGACCTCGTATTCCAACTCATCCTCATTCCCAGTTGACATTGTAGGGTGCAATATACTACAGGAATAGCTATTAGAAAGTAGTTTTTATTGCGTATTAAAATGTCCAGTGTGGACTATGTGTCAGTGTTACAGTGTTAGACATACACTATACATAAAATTATAAACCTCCCCCACACCCAAGAAAACACAATATCTATTGCATTATGAACGAAATGTTGATTTCAATAAATGTCACCTATGCAGTGCTTGTGTCACGTATAATTCCCAGCGGGTTGTCTGGATGTAAATCTCCAGACATAAACCGCATAGGTATTACTAGTCCGTCTGTCACTTTTAGTCACTGTTCATATGTATCACAGGCGGAGTCCCCAAATAACAATTGTATAAGGTCGGGTCTCCAAATGATACGTAACATCTATTTATCATGCATTTAAATTCACAAATTACAGCAGATGATGTATGAAACACATATGACCACCGGTTGTGATCTTTTAACGCCCAACGCGTTTCGCCTTTCATATGTTATAAAGGCTCTTCAGGGGCTTATGCATCGAGATATATGATAAGATACATCAGATGATGGACGGGTTCCTTATGATATTCAGGTAGCCCGTGTTGTGAGATCTCTCCCAGGTTACTTTCCTTATCTCAATTGGAGATGGAATGTGATCCTATATTATATATGTGGGGGTCTCACGTCCACAGAGTGTTCTTTCTGTAAACATAGGAGAAAGGTATGGTAGTCGTATTACATAAGAGCTCTCCCCCAAAGGGAGGTTTTAACTATGAAGGTTTATTTTCAAGTTTATATAGAGACCTCCACCATTACAGAGGGATGATTGTATATAGGTACATATGAACCCACTGTGTCAATATGTAATCAAAGACATCTGTGGAAATACCTTTCACATCGCCATATTCCACCTCCCTTCCCAAGGGATAACTGATCAGTTTGGATCTTGTTATGTTTCAGAAGGAAACTACAAAACAGAATAAAAGGGGAGGGGGGTGGGAATGGGGTTTCCACGGATGTTTCATAGTTAAAACCAGGGGGGGGGGGGGGTTAGAATGACAACCTGATGAGAAGGAGACCTGGCAATCCTCCGCATTAAATCCCACACGACAGCATAAAAGGACAGGAAAGGAGAGGGGAGAGGAGAGATCGGACACCCTTAGGATTATTAACCTCACTAATACCACTTTGAGTATACTAGAAAATAAAGTTTTAAACAAGGGTCTATCTTATGTCCCTACTAATAACTTTGACCCTTTTGAATGGGTCAAAGATATTAATTTGTTTGCACGAAAACTCAAGTGGAAAACCTTTTTTAAGAGACATGCTGAAAAAACATGTAGGGAGATGGGAATACTAGAAGAAGACCTAGCTATGATAAAGACCTTACAGGACTTATGAGAGAAACTAACCGACAAGATGGTTTGGGTCCGTTCACGGACTTAAAGCCACGTAGCACGAAAACCCCACCGATTACGGAACATAGCAGCATTGACATTTTCATTCAACTTGTGAGCGAGGATCTGAACAAACTTAGAGAAACAAAAACTAATTACTTCCCAAACTTAGATAGGGCAGAACGGGAAGCATTAGATGGACTCATGAGGAGAGAAGATATTATCCTAAAACCATCAGATAAAGGAGGCAATCTTGTCATCCTAGATCACGATGGTTACAAAAAATTATGTATGTCTATCCTCAAGGATAACTCAACCTATAACCTATTAAGGAAAGATCCAACGGAAGAATTCAGAAGGGAACTCAAAAGTTTACTTGATGAGGCCTTCCAAAAAAAGATCTTGAGCCTGAATGAGTGGAAATTCATGGACTCTAAATATCCGGTAATCCCAGTATTCTACGCCCTCCCGAAAGTACATAAGGGGCTTAATCCACTTAAGGGTCGTCCGATAGTCTCTGGGATAAATTCTTTATCCCAAAATTCAAGTATCTATCTGGATCGGATTTTAAGAACCATGTAACAGCGCTGCCCTCTTATTTGAGAGATACTACTGATCTCCTCACAAAATTGGAGGGTATCACAATAGATAAGGGAGTGAACCTAGCCTCGATAGATGTGGAAGCACTCTATAGTAGTATCCCCCATTGCTTTGGTTTAGAAGCAGTAAACTACTATCTAGGTATGAGGGGTACCCAATTCAGGGAACATAATCAATTTATAACGGCCCTCCTGGAATATATTCTTACCCACAACTATTTCATGTTTGATGGGAAAGTCTACCACCAGCTCAGGGGCACCGCCATGGGCAGCTCCATGGCACCCTCTTATGCCAATCTGTTCCTGGGCTGGTGGGAGGATACGACTGTTTTCGGAGGAGACCTGGAGAGAACTTGGTGGTGGCCCCAGATTTTATTCTGGGGGAGATACATAGACGACATTTTTATCCTTGGTCAGGTGATGAAACATCATTTAATAGTTTCATCAGGGAACTAAATGTGAAAAGTATCGGCATGAAATTCACATCAGAATTCCAAATAGAGGAATTGAATTTCCTTGACGTCACCATAATGAGAGGTAACGATGATCGTCTAAAAACAAGAACATACCGTAAAAAAACAGCAAGCAATGATCTCCTTCACTGGGAAAGTCACCATCCCAAAAACCTGAAGAAGGGTATCCCTAAGGGACAATATTTGAGGATTAAGAGAAACTGCTCCTCGGGACACTCATTCTATAATCAGGCTCAAGATCTAAAAAGAAGATTTGAAGACAGGGGCTATCCCGAACCAATTTTGAATGAGGCTTTTAAGAGGGCAGACGCTACCCCAAGGGAGGACCTTTTAAAAATAAAGACCAAAAAGGAATCAACTACCCTAAGGATCATAGGAAAGTTTGATAATAGATCCAGGGATGATTCGGGAAATAATTAATAGACATTGGAGAATATTAAGATCTGATCCAGACCTTAGTGACTTGATTACACCATATCCAGCCATCACATATAGGAGAGGCAGGAACCTTAGAGACCAACTAGTGCATAGCATGTATTACCCACCCAAAACTAAAAATACCTGGTTAGACAATTGACAAATGGGAACATTTAGGTGTGGCAGATGCATAAATTGCAGATTCATACGCACGGGCAAGGATTTTGTGAGTAGAAATACAGGAAAGACTTACAAAATACGCCACTTTGCAAACTGCAACACATCAGGGGTGGTATACCTTTGCAAATGCACTTGTGGCATTGAATACATAGGGAAAACTAAAAGGGAATTTAAGAAACGCATCGGTGAACACATGGGAGATATCAGGAAGAACAAAGATACACGATTGCGAGACATGTAAGAAGTGAGCATGGGGGAGATGTAACCTCGGTCTCATTTATGGGTATCGAGGTTATCACACCACCGAAACGGGGGGGGGGGGATTGGGACAAACTAATCCTCCAGAAAGAAGCGAGATGGATTCATAGATTAAAAATAGTAGCCCCACTAGGACTAAACAAGATTCAAACCTATACATGCTTTATATAATGACCCTCTTCCCGCGCCCCCCCCCCCCATCTCACCAATAAAACAAAATAAAATAACAACAGTCTCTCTCTCCCATTACTATACTAAAAGTGTTATATATAACCCTTATATATATATATACATAAAATTGGGGGAGATCAACGATGAAGTGAAAACTATGAAGTATCCCAAAAAAGATCCCCAACTGTATACCCTACCATATGCAGTCTCCTATAGAGGATGTACGGACCAAACTATGTCCTATAATCTTCCCCTCATAAATCTGTCATACCTGATTTGATATACTTTGTAGATGAAATGTTTTCATCCCTGAAACCCTACTAAATATGAGGCAATGTCCAAAAAGTAATCCCTAAAGAGTACTAATAAGAAACCAGCCCTCCTCATTGACCCAAATGGGTATAAAGGAGGAAACTTTATAAAACACGCATGGTGACTTTACCATGCCAATTATCCTAAAATGTAAACTCCTCTTACTATGAGGTAACCAGGTTACACTGAGACGAATAAACAAATAGATGGAATGGAAAAACTATATGATATGTGATTTAATCTCTATATTGAAAACCTTCCTTGGTTGTGATTTATCCTTTATCCCTCTCCCTGACTAGATTATAAATTCCCTGATCGAGAGACTGTAAGGTTTATAGAGATATATACCTTTGATGTACCTCTAAAATCCTAAACTCAAATAATTTAGCTAATATACTATAACTTAATAATCCCCCCTTTTTTTCCTAACCAACACTGATACCAGACAAACAAACACTGAGTGATCTCTCAGGTCACTCAGGGAAATCTTCCCGGATCACTGTAGTGTTTACATGGCGGAGCACTTGTGCGCAGGCAGCCGAGTCGCGGCCCGCTCCCACCTGGTGACTGTGTCTCGCACGGAGCGGACGTGGGGACGCGTTGCTAGGAAAGGGAGCGGGCGCATGCGCACTGAGAAGCATGCGTTCCGGCCCTGGAGCGCACACGCTGTGCGCATGCAAATGAGCGCCGGAAGGCGTCGCAGAAACCCTAATTGGAATCACACTATATTAACCCTGGAGTAGGGCGGCGGTTCACTTCTATCACCGGAGGTGAGGATGCTGACCGCGCCACAGACTAATGTGTGAAGCTGGACAACCAGGTTTAAGTCTCCATAGAGAAGGTAACTGAAAGGATAGGAATACAAAATAAGGGTGAAAAGTTAATATAGAAATCTATCAGGCTTACTAAATATAATGATTTGTCCACAGAGACAGGGTCGGGTGGCCTTAGCATAAGAGGGCTAATAGGACCTAGACAACAGGAGATAACTGGGGCTTCTAGTGACCATACTGAACCTCTACTAACCTTGAGACCATCTATCTAACAAGGGACATAGGATCATCACAACAAGGTATACCGTTTTTACCTATGACTGAAAGGTCATATTTATTATCATATAGGGATATATACATGTACTATATGCATGTAATCTTTTGCAGGACCACAGAGTCTATAACAATAGGGGTCTGAACTGTTGGGGGACCTTTGGAACACCTGGAGGGTATGTAATATACAGATATAATTAAGATTATACAATGTATAAGGTTCTTTTCTTTTCCCTCCTCCCCCTCCTTCTCATCAGGTTGTCATTCTAACCCCCTCCCCGGTTTTAACTATGAAACATCCGTGGAAACCCCATTCCCACCCCCCTCCCTTTTTATTCTGTTTTGTAGTTTCCTTCTGAAACATAACAAGATCCAAACTGATCAGTTATCCCTTGGGAAGGGAGGTGGAATATGGCGATGTGATAGGTATTTCCACAGATGTCTTTGATTACATATTGACACAGTGGGTTCATATGTACCTATAATACAATCACCCCTCTGTAATGGTGGAGGTCTCTATATAAACTTGAAAAAAACCTTCATAGTTAAAACCTCCCTTTGGGGGAGAGCTCTTATGTAATATGACTACCATACCTTTCTCCTATGTTTACAGAAAGAACACTCTGTGGACGTGAGACCCCCACATATATACATATAGGATCACATTCCATCTCCAATTGAGATAAGGAAAGTAACCTGGGACGAGATCTCACAACACGGGCTACCTGAATATCATAAGGAACCCGTCCATCATCTGATGTATCTTATCATATATCTCGATGCATAAGCCCCTGAAGAGTCTTTATAACATAAGAAAGGCGAAACGCGTCGGGCATTAAAAGATCACAACCGGTGGTCATATTGTTTCATACATCATCTGCTGTAATTTGTGAATTTAAATGCATGATAAATAGATGTTACGTATCATTTGGAGACCCGACCTTATACAATTGTTATTTGGGGACTCCGCCTGTGATACATATGAACAGTGACTAAAAGTGACAGACGGACTAGTAATACCTACGCGGTTTATGTCTGGAGATTTACATCCAGACAACCCGCTGGGAATTATACGTGACACAAGCACTGCATAGGTGACATTTATGAAATCAACATTTCGTTCATAATGCAATAGATATTGTGTTTTCTTGGGTGTGGGGGAGGTTTATAATTTTATGTATAGTGTATGTCTAACACTGTAACACTGACACATAGTCCACACTGGACATTTTAATACGCAATAAAAACTACTTTCTAATAGATATTCCTGTAGTATATTGAATTAAACAGATTGGATATCTTTATACCTGAAAAATCGGTGAATACAGACATTGTAGGGTGACCCGATGGCAGCTGTGTCTCATCATCGTACGCCTCCACCTCTGGAGACAGTACTTGACGTTCCTTCAAGTGGCTTTCCTCTGGCTGTATGTCCTCAAATACTTGAGCATCAATGCATGCCACCTCCTCAAGTTCCTCTTCAAAGCTGCACAGTGACTGGCCAGAGACAACCAAAGGATACAAGATACAAAACAGATCCTCGGAGTCCCCAAGCTTGGGTCATATTCTCCTGTGAGTCATAATGGTGGGAGAAAGTACAACCAGCTTCAGGATTGGATGGGCCAGCCTTCTGTGTAACAACAGTAGACTGTGTAGTCGTGGAAGATTTGTTGTTGCTTGACAAATGAATAGAGGCCTTGTCTGCTATCCCCGGAACATAGTGGATGCGGCAAGCTTCTTCTGACCTGACACACTCAGTGCCTTGTCATGCACCACAAATAATACCACATCCACACCCATGTCCCTGTCCCTTATTGACAGGCTTTTTTGGCATTTTGGGTTTGGTTGACAGATTTTCAGATGTTGATGGCACAAGCCAAGCTGCCTGTCACACCCAAAATAGTGGGGAAAATGGCCTGTTGTGTGCTTGGTAGCAGAAAGTAGGAAATGTTTGGACTACTATGTTGCAGAGGACATTAAATGCCTTTTTAAGTATAGTAATATAGACAGCAAAAGGCAGGCTATGTCCACCAAAACAGCATGAAAAGTAACCTGGTGTGTACTTCGTAGCAGGCAGTCGGAAATGTTTAGACTACTGCTTTGTGGAGGGCACCAAACGCCTTTTCAAGTGTAGTAATGTGGACAGCAGAAGGCAGGCTGTGACCACAAAAACAACAGACAAAATAGACCACTGCTTTAAAAAAAGCAGCACAAAATGATACTACCTGGGTGTTGGAACAATAGAGCTTTGCCTCTAACAAGAGCTGTTTTAAGATGGACACTGGAAGAACACTTTAAAGGGAATCCTGTCACCTCCAGAACGCCTCCTAAGCTAGCAAAACATGTCCCTGCACCATCCTATAACTAATCTCACACTTCTTTTGTCTCCTAAAAGCATCCTGTGAAAATGGAGAAAAATGTTTTAATACTCACTCATTAGTGATTATAATTAGCGGTGGCTATATTCTTTAGTCACCAGGGGGTGTTCTTTTGCAGCTCCAGGATCCAGCCCTCTCTCTGTCTGTGCTTAAGTGAAACTGAAACTGAAGGCAGGACTAATGAATTGCATTCTGTGAGTGATAGAGAGGGGGGAGGGCAATGCCTGCACATCACAACAGAACACACAGAGACAGGGTGGATCCTGGAGCTGCATAACAGCCCGCCTTGGTGACTATGAATATAGTCACTGCTAATTATAATCACTAATGAGATGAGTATTAAAACGTTTTTATGCACTTTCACAGGATGCTTTTAGGAGACAAAAGAAGTGTGAGATTAGTGATGGTATGCTGCAGGGACATGTTTTGATAGCTTAGGAGGCGTTTTGGAGGTGACAGGATCCCTTTAACCTCTCCCTACCTAATACACAGTCTCTCAACTTCAGCTATGAATAGAGCTATATTTGGTGGTACTATGTTGCTAATGACCGTCTTCTTTAAACTGTTATTGCTAGAGTATCTCTCCCTCCCTACTCTAGACTGACCTAGTGTATACTGCAGGTAGCTCTGAAAAGAGCTTTTGTGTCATCAAGAGGCCTAAACACTCTCCCTAGTAGTTAAGTGATCTCTTTATGCTTCTCCAATGCAGGATTCAGATGCAATGTGCTCAAAATGGCAGCGACAGGTCTTAAATAGACCCTAAGATGCTGCGCAGCCAGCTAATCACAGTAATGACACAACCAAGATGTCTGCGGCATTACTGCGATTGGTTAAGAAGCCTAGCATGTTTAGTGGCTGCTAAGGAGGCACCAAAATTGGAGGGCAGGACATCCGAATATAGCGAGGTGAGTACACAAATACTCACAATATATCGGGTAACCCGAATACCATACTATCTGCGCGAATAGTAACAATTACACTCGCTCATCAATATTCATCATTTTTTGGAAGCCATCTGTATCCATCAGGCAGAATTGCAGCATATCCATGGGCAATAAATTGCAGATGGTTAAATTTAAAGGTACCGTTACACGCTTCAATGTTGAAACAATATCACTAATGGTCTAGGGGGCGCGCGGTTTGTTAGGACATCGTTTAGAGATCGTTGGCGAGATGTCACACACCTAGATATTGTGCACGATGCACCAATGATCCAGCGAGCAGGTATCATTCGCACAACCCAGCCAACGATACTTGTTCACTGTCAATAGGGGAAGTTGTTAACGACATCGCTATCGTGGTATCACACAGAACGATGTAGCAGGTTGGTTTATCGTGGATCGTCTGATTTGAGAACATGTTCTCAAATCTGCTATCAACGATCCCACGATTTATCGTAGTTGTATCTCGGTGTCACACACAACGACGTGCTAACAATGTCGTTTGAACTACTCCAAACCCGTGATATTTCAGCGATATCATTCACAATCTCGTACCATGTAACTGGGCCAAAGAGGACCTGTCACCAAACCAGGCATGGTGATCTAATTACAGCACTGGATGCAGCATGTCTGCAGAATGCAGACAAGGGGGTCACCCAGCACTTGAGCAGCCCTGTACCCCGAGATAATACACTTAGAAAACTTACATGCTACAGCCACTAAGGAGGTGGCTAGGGGCTGCAGCCAGGTGCAGATTCACACCCCCTGCATGTGTAATCTGCCCACCGCTGCCAATCATTCTCTCCCTGTCTGCAGCATTTAAACAGAGTTTTTTTCTCTCTCCCAGAAAGTCCGTTAGGGGCGGGGCTAAACGGGAGAAAAAAACATGCTGCATCCAGTGCTGTAATTAGATCATCATGCCTGGTTTGGTGACAGGTCCACTTTCAGTATTATGCTTTGGGATGTGTATGAGGAAGTAATCTTTTCCGTGACCACAACTGCAGGACTTAAGGCCACGTTACACACCCAGATATCTGTGACCAACTTCTGAACAGATCTCTGGTTGCAGTGAAATCATGGATACATTGTTCCATTTGTACACAGCCACAAAATGGAACAATGTGTCCATGATTTCACTGCAACCAGAGATCTGTTCAGAAGTTGGTCACAGATATCTGGGTGTGTAACGTGGCCTTAAAGGTACCGTCAAACGCGGCAATTTTGCTAGCAATTTCACTGGCAATTTGCTGGTTGCAGTGAAGTCATGGACACATTGTTACATTTGTACACGGCAAGAAAATAGAACAACGTGTCCATGATTTCACTGCAACCAGCAAATTGCCCGTGAAATTGCTAGTAAAATTGATGCGTGTGACGGTACCTTAAGGGCTGACTGATGTGATAAAAAAGAATGGAGTAGAGTGTACCCAACAAACTGCTGCAATGTGAAGGAAGTGCAGGCACAGATGTTCTGGGGCGATGACAAACAAGTGGTGTGCTTAGTATCTTGGATCCTTTAAAACCACCAGGCATTTCCTCTTCCGTAACTCCTGAGGGTCTGTCAGTTGCCCCTATTGTAGCAGGTAAACAAGTGGAAGTCCTAGCTGGACACCTGTCGAATAATACTTGCCATGGTGACGAAGGAGGAAGAAGCAGCAGTTGCGTTTGCTGCAGCGGGTCTTGAGACCCACTAAGCACAGTTTTAGCCCAGTAAATTTCACTGAGTTACGCAAGGTGCTGGGCCATGTGGCGGTTCATGCATTCAGTAGTTAAATACCGTATATACTCGCGTATAAGCCGAGTTTTTCAGCCCAAAAATTGGGCTGAAAAGTTACCCCCTCGGCTTATACGCGAGTCACTATACGGGCGCCCCCCCCCCCCCCCAGAGGTATACAGGCCCCCCCCCCATGCTCCTTAAACCTGTAAAGGAAGATGATTATACTTATCGCTGTCCGGCTGCCGTCCCCGCTCTCCATCGCGCTCCTCCATCTGCATCGCGCTCCTCCATCTTCCGGCTTCCTGTCGGCACCGACAATGACGTCATTGTCGGTGCAGAACACAGGAAGTCGGAAGCCGGTGAATGAAGATGGAGGATCGCGATGCAGATGGAGGAGTGCGATGCAGAGCGGGGACGGCAGCCGGACAGCGATAAGTATAATCATCTTCCTTTACAGGTTTAAGGAGCATGGGGGGGGGCCTGTATACCTCGGGCTGCTGCTGTATAAAACATGGGGCTGCTGCTGTATATAACATGGGGCTGCTGCTGTGTATAACATGGGGCTGCTGCTGTGTATAACATGGGGCTGCTGCTGTATATAACATGGGGCTGCTGCTGTATATAACATGGGGCTGCTGCTGTATATAACATGGGGCTGCTGCTGTATATAAAATGGGGCTGCTGCTGTATATAACATGGGGCTGCTGCTGTATATAATATGGGGCTGCTGCTGTGTATAACATGGGGCTGCTGCTGTATATACAGTGCCTACAAGTAGTATTCAACCCCCTGCAGATTTAGCTCGTTGACACATGCGGAATTAACTTGGCATTGTGACATTTGGACTGTAGATCAGCCTGGAAGTGGGAAATGCACTGCAGCCAAAAAGATTTTCTTATTTATTAATTATTTTTTTTTAAAGCGTTAAAAGTTAATTCAGAGGGTCATTTATTATTCAACCCCTCAAACCACCAGCATTCTGTTTGGTCCCCCTAAAGTATTAAGAAGTAGTTCAGGCACAAAGAACAATGAGCTTCACATGTGTGGATTAATTATCTCTTTTCTGACTATTTAAGACCCTCCCCAAACTTGTGAACAGCACTCATACATGGTCAACATGGGAAAGACAAAGGAGCATTCCAAGGCCATCAGAGACAAGATCGTGGAGGGTCACAAGGCTGGCAAGGGGTACAAAACCCTTTCCAAGGAGTTGGGCCTACCTGTCTCCACTGTTGGGAGCATCATCCGGAAGTGGAAGGCTTATGGAACTACTGTTAGCCTTCCACGGCCTGGACAGCCTTTGAAAGTTTCCTCCCGTGCCGAGGCCAGGCTTGTCCGAAGAGTCAAGGCTAACCCAAGGACAACAAGGAAGGAGCTCCGGGAAGATCTCATGGCAGTGGGGACATTGGTTTCAGTCAATACCATAAGTAACGTACTCCACCGCAATGGTCTCCGTTCCAGACGAGCCCGTAAGGTACCTTTACTTTCAAAGCGTCATGTCAAGGCTCGTCTGCAGTCTGCTCATGATCACTTGGAGGACTCTGAGACAGACTGGTTCAAGGTTCTATGGTCTGATGAGACCAAGATCGAGATCTTTGGTGCCAACCACACACGTGACGTTTGGAGACTGGATGGCACTGCATACGACCCCAAGAATACCATCCCTACAGTCAAGCATGGTGGTGGCAGCATCATGCTGTGGGGCTGTTTCTCAGCCAAGGGGCCTGGCCATCTGGTCCGCATCCATGGGAAGATGGATAGCACGGCCTACCTGGAGATTTTGGCCAAGAACCTCCGCTCCTCCATCAAGGATCTTAAGATGGGTCGTAATTTCATCTTCCAACAAGACAACGACCCAAAGCACACAGCCAAGAAAACCAAGGCCTGGTTCAAGAGGGAAAAAATCAAGGTGTTGGAGTGGCCTAGTCAGTCTCCTGACCTTAACCCAATTGAAAACTTGTGGAAGGAGCTCAAGATTAAAGTCCACATGAGACACCCAAAGAACCTAGATAACTTGGAGAAGATCTGCATGGAGGAGTGGGCCAAGATAACTCCAGAGACCTGTGCCGGCCTGATCAGGTCTTATAAAAGACGATTATTAGCTGTAATTGCAAACAAAGGTTATTCCACAAAATATTAAACCTAGGAGTTGAATAATAATTGACTCACACTATTATGTTTCAAATTTATTAAAATTCAACTGAGCAACATAACTTTTTGGTTTGTAAGATTTATGCTTCTGTTAATAAATCCTACTCTCGTTTGCAGTTTGAAGGCTTTAACTTATTTGCATCTTATCAAACCACCTAAATCTGCGGGGTGTTGAATACTACTTGTAGGCACTGTAACATGGGGCTGCTGCTGTATATAAAATGGGGCTGCTGCTGTGTATAACATGGGGCTGCTGCTGTGTATACCATGGGGCTGCTGCTGTGTATACCATGGGGCTGATGCTGCTGTGTATACCATGGGGCTGCTGCTGTATATACCCTGGGGCTGCTGCTGTATATACCCTGGGGCTGCTGCTGTTTATACCACTGAGGCTGCTGCTGTATATACCTCTGGGGCTGCTGTATACTACCACTGGGGCTGCTGTATATACCTCTGGGGCTGCTGTATACTAACTACTGGGGCTGCTGCTGTATATACCACTGGGGCTGCTGCTGTATACTACCACTGGGGCTGCTGTATATACCTCAGGGGCTGCTGTATACCACACTGCTGAGGGCTGTATACCTGTGCTGGGGTCCACCCTCGGCTTATACACGAGTCAATAGTTTTTCCCAGATTTTGGGGGCAAAAGTAGGGGGGTCGGCTTATACACGGGTCGGCTTATACACGAGTATATACGGTAGTTTTTTTTCCTCTCCTCAATTTTTTTGGGTACAGATAATGTAAGTAGGGACATCTTTTGCTGTGTCAAAAAAGGCCCAGGCTAGGCAACCGTTGCCGCCTTTGAAAAATGCAGACACGCGACTGCTTCTGTCTAGAGTCATAGTTGTGGCTGAGGCTGCAGGGCTTGTCATGCTTGCAGCCCTTAGGGTACCTTTACACGTGGCTACATTTCTAGGGTGGCTATAGGTAACTTACTGGTTGCAGTGAAATCATGGAGACAAGGTTCTATCTTGTTGCTGTGTACAAATGGAATAATCTCTCCATGATTTCACTGCAACCAGTAAGTTACCTGTAGCCACCCTAGAAATGTAGCCGCATGTAAAGGTACCCTTACTTTGCAGACGCTGCAGGGATCTCTCCTCCTGGCTGGTGCTGACAGACTGTATCCTGTAAGGAGGGAATAGCTTTCACGCAGAGACACAAGGGAAGCAGTTCCAGGGTTTTCCAAAGCTTTACTCTCAGCTCTTCAAGTTACTTTACAGTTCAAGTACAGTTCTTACACAGTTCAAGTTCAGTTCTTAGTACACGGGCACATTCTCCCTCTCCGGGTTCCCTTTGCTCCCTGCAGCCAGGCCTCTCTCTCTCTGTGATCCCTCACACAGTCTGCAGTGTCCTTTCCGGGCTATAACGGTCTCCGTCTCCACGGGTGTGTGTGAAACGCTAGACAGTATGGCGGTGGCTCGGGCTTCTGTGAGTCCTAAGTTTGTCACTGAGCTGCCTGTCCTTTGGGTAGGGATCTCAATCTGAAACTCAGACCCCCCGTCGTGTTGTTTGGGGATGCCGGATAAACTATGGTCCCCTCTAGAGCCGACACTATACTTCAGCCCAGCCTCCAGCAGTCCTCAAGCCTGAGGCTCTACCAGGCTCCTTTCCTTCTGTTCCTCTCGGTAGATAGGAGGACTACTCCGCCTGCAGTCAGTTGCTTTAGCTGCGTTCCTAGGGCCCGGGTTATACCATCCCTCTCTGCTCTCCCACACTTCTGGGGATCCGGCTCTGGATAGGCTTTCTCTCTCCTCTGGCTCAGTACAGATTCTGCGTTCCTTCTGCCCTCACTCTTCCAGAACGTGTGGCTTTCTGTCTGCTCAGCTTCAGCTCAACCTGCTGCTGTTCTCTGGCCTTTGCATCTCAGCTTCTCTGCTGCTATTGGTCTTTGCTGTTCAGCCTACCTCGGCCTACTGAACTCCTTCACTCCTCCCCCTTCCTATATACTGTCAAGTCACCTGACTACGGGTGTGCCCAACCCACTCCTCTGAATCCACCACCCCTCAATCTCATAGTCTCTAATCTCAGGGCTGGATGTTACCTTCTCTAACACGTGGGTTATGTGGGCTGTGAGGGTGTTGGTGTGCAACAAGTGTCCTACCTGTCTGGCTGCAGTTCCCTTTGTGGCCTCCTGAACGCAGGGGCACCACACATGCAATGTTGCGACGTTTAAAGGTACCCTTTTAAGGTACCGTCACACGCAGCAATATTGCTTGCAATTTCAATGGCAATTTGCTGGTTGCAGTGAAATCATGGACACATTGCTCCATTTGAACACAGCAACAAAATAGAACAATGTGTCCATGATTTCACTGCAACCAGCAAATTGCCAGTGAAATTGCTAGCAAAATTGCCGCGTGTGACTCACCTTTAAAGGCCGCTTTACACGTCGCGATATCCCAACGCAACTACGATAAAAAGTCATGTGGGTTTTGCAGTTGATATCGTTCGTGCGTTGTGTCGTGTAAATGGGCAACGAAACTCAAAAACGATGCAACTACGATATTGTTTTTGAATTGTGCATGCTCTTCAACCGTGCAATATTGGCTTGACGATCTGGCTGGATCGTGCTGTGTGACAGCGCAACTACGATTTGGAGCGCAACTTCCCCTATTCACTACAATGTTAATTAGTCGTTCCCTGAGTTGCTCAGACGCAGTGTGCAAGAGGGGCGTACGACATCGTAGTTGCGTTGTCTGCCGATATCTCCCTGTGTAACATCTCCTATGCGATTTTGGACAAGTGCCAAAAAAGTGCGCGCTCCCGTTAAGTTGTATGCAATATCGGAACGATATTGCGACATTTAAAGCGGCCTTTAGGGTACCGTTACATGTCGCAACATTGCATGCAATTTCACTTGCAATTTGCTGGTTGCAGTGAAATCATGGACACATTGTTCCATTTGTACACGGCAACAAAATAGAACAATGTGTCCATGATTTCACTGCAACCAGTAAGTTGCAAGTGAAATTGCATGCAATGTTGCGACGTGTAAAGGTACCCTAAAGCCCCTGTTACACGGGGCGATATCGCCGTCTATTACAGAGGCGACATGGGAGTTGTGGCCTATCGCCGGCGTCAACGCCCCTACGTCGCCTCATGTAAAGGGGCGATGTCGCCTGTGCCGGGCGGTCGCCTGGTTTCAGAGCAGTGCTCTGAAACCAGGCGACCATCATGGGGCAATGTGCACACATTGCCCCAGGTAACCGGGCGCCGACGACCTGTCAGGCGATGGGAGCCATAGGCTCCCATTGTCCTGCATCGCCGCTGGGGTTTCCAGAACCCCAGCGGCGATGCCGCCTGACAGATTGCCGGAGCGGGGCTGGTGATGTCGCCCCGTGTAAACGGGGGACGGCGACGCTGGCAGGGCGCCAAAAACATGTGCGCACCCACCAGTCGCCACCAACATCCCCAGCCCCGTCGCCTGGTGTGACGGGGCCTTTAGGGTACCTTTACACGTCGCAACATTGCATGCAATTTCACTTGCAACTTACTGGTTACAGTGAAATCATGGACACATTGTTCCATTTGTACACGGCCACAAAATAGAGCAATGCGTCCATGATTTTACTGTAACCAGTAATTTGCAAGTGAAATTACATGCAATCTTGCGACGTGTAAAGGTACCCTTAGTTACAAAATGTTTTGGAGTTGGATCTGGGGACAGAGGAAATATAGTCCCAGCAGAATCCAGACACTTGTCACCAGATGTTAACCCCCAGGGGTGGAGGTGATGATGTTGGTGATGATGATGATGATGAGACTCATAGCTGACGCACACCCACACTGTACTTTGTGTTAAGGGCAGGGAGTGGAGGAGGGTGATTCACATGGTGAGGAGTGGGACAACAGAGAACATGATGAGGTTCTAGATCCGACTTGGAATCAAACCAGAGTGATGCAGCTGAGTAGCTCAGCAGAGCAGGAGGAAGACGAGGTTAGGTTGCATGTTCCTGCACAGACACTAAGGCTATGTGCACATCTGACGTTTGTGCATCTCTGCAGTCCGTCCAAAAACCTGGGTTTTTTTAGCAGAAACTGAGTTTTCTGTGCTCAGCAGTGTCCCTCGTTTTTTGCTCGTTTTCCGCCCGGTTTTACAGCGTTTTTCTCGGCGGTTTTCTCGGCGGTTTTGAAAACTGAGTTTTTTGTGCACTTGATCAGCTGAAACCGCTGGAAAAACGGTGGAAAGAAGTCACTTGCTCTATTTTTGGAAAAACCGGTGGAAAAACTCAGTTTTGACTGAAAAAACTCAGTTTTGACTGAAAACGACCAGCAGAAAACCGTTCTAGTGAAGACAGAGTTTTCTAAAATCCATTGACTAGCATGTTAATCCAACCGCTGGTTAGGATTAACATAAATTAACATAAAACGGCGCGGAAAACGCCGACGGAAACCGGGACAAAGCAGCCCAGAAAACGTCTAATGTGCACATACCCTAAAGGCCACGTTACACAGATATATTGGTTACAGATCTCTGGTTGCAGTGAAATCATGGACACATTGTTCCATTGTACACAGCCACAAAATGGAGCAATGTGTCCATGATTTCACTGCAACCAGAGATCTGTGACAAATATATCTGTATGTGTAACGTGGCCTTAAGGGTAGCTTTACACGTCGCAACATTGCATGCAATTTCACTTGCAACTTGCTGGTTGCAGTGAAATCATGGACACATTGTTCTATTTTGTTGCTGTGTACAAATGGAGCAATGTGTCCATGATTTCACTGCAACCAGAGATCTGTGACCAATATATCTGTGTGTGTAATGGTACCTTTACACGCCGCTACTGGATGGTGGCAACAACCGGGTACTTCACGTGCACGAGTACGCACAAACGGTTGCAAACGGTAATCGCACCACCTTTACACGCCGCAACAAGGTGCGCTACAGTAGGTTACATCTATCTCTGGATACACCACCGGGTGTCTCAAGTTACCTTCTGCAGAGCACCTTACCTCATTTACACACCGCTACAACAAGCTAATATGGGAAGACCTGGGGCAGCAGGGACAGCACATAGGCGTGCCACAATTGTGGATTACGAGAATTCCATACGCTGATAGGACAAAGCAATAACATCATGATTGGGCAGCCAGCGCAGGAGACTGACTAATACATGACGCTCGAGCAATTGTGTAGTGTGACTGGTCAGCTCCTTAAATATGCCTCCCTATGCAGCGACTACCAATCGTAACGCAGGAGCTTCCTCCAATGATCGCTGATGGGGCGCGGTAACCCGGAGGCTGTGTCACGCCCTAGCTACATACCAGGTACATAGCATGGTGTAGAAACAACCCTTCTGTTCCTTCTTTACACGTCGATTCAGGTCGCTACCATCGGCTGGGTAACCACCTATTTTAGGGCAGTGCTCAAACAGGTGCCGCTACTGGCGGTGGCTACAACCGTCTTCACACGCCGCTACCACGGGATGAATTGGCGGTGCAAGATACATTTCTCTCATGTACCCGGTTGTTGCCACCATCCAGTAGCGGCGTGTAAAGGTACCATAAGGCTGGCTTCACACAGCAGTTTTTCCCTGATCAGGTTCCATCCGGTTTGTGTGCCAAAACCAGAAGTGTCTCCAAAACTCAGAACAGGTGTCAATCTTTCAATTATAGCTTTTCACTGCAAGTTCCTCTCTTGGTTCCTCTCCAGGTTTTGGCTCACAAACTGGATGGACACTGATCAGTGAAAAAACTGCAGTGTGAAGCCAGCCTAACATGGCCTTTAGTGTCTGTGCAGGAACATGCAACCTAACCTCGTCTTCCTCCTCCTCTGCTGAGCTACTCAGCTGCATCACTCTGGTTTGATTCCAAATCGGATCTAGAACCTCATCATGTTCTCTGTTGTCCCATTCCTCACCATGTGAATCACCCTCCTCCACTCCCTGCCCTTAACACACAGTACAGTGTGGGTGTGCGTCAGCTATGAGTCTCATCATCATCATCATCATCATCATCATCATCATCACCAACATCATCACCTCCACCCCTGGGGGTTAACATCTGGTGACAAGTGTCTGGATTCTGCTGGGACTATATTTCCTCTTTCCCCAGATCCAACTCCAAAAGATTTTGGGCATCGGTGTACATAGTTTTAAGGTTGAAGGAAGACTTTAAGTCCATCTTGCCTCCTCTAGATTATGTGAATTTTTTGAGCCGTCCTCTTATGCCCATCGAATAGAATGTGTGAACATCTCTGCAGAATTACCCATCTTTGTTTTCCCACAATCAGTTGTGTGGTAAAGAGTTGTGACACAGGGTGACGCCTTGGTAATTGGGGTGCCACCTCTGAAGACTACTGTTTGCGATATTGAGGTCGAGAAACAAGAGGATAGACCACTTGATGCAGCACTTGCCATTAGCAAAAGCTCTTTCTGGGCCTCATTCACAGCTCATATCACACTGCTGCTGGGAAATAAAGAGACTGGAGTAGGCTGTCACTTCGTTTGGGATACAACAAGCCAATGTTTTGTCAGTACTGCTTTCAGTAACATTAACGGTAGCACCTACCCCACGTACACCTGAACACCAAGCCTTCTCCCCTTCACAACAACCTTTTTCTCTCCTTCCCACCACAATCTCAGAATTTTCCACTCATGTTTTATGCACACAGATTTGGAAAGTACTTGTTAAAGGTCAAACACAGCTTTTATATAGACAGCCAACTGTTTTGGCAATTAACAGGTTTGAGGCAAAAAAAATGCCTTTTTTGTAGTATAAATTGAAGTAGTTGACAATCACTGGTTAGAGGCCCAAACAGTCTTTTTAGTGGTGTGAGGTAGCGCCCCTCAGGGATCTCGCTTGGCAGCACAATAACATCATTACAAGTGTTAACAGTGCATCAAGTGTCTAAATGGTTTATTATGAACGGCATAAACCGGGAACCAAAGACACTTACATTACATAGTATTTACATTTCCCATAACATACCATTACCATCTGTACATTACAGGACATTCCAACACATTATTTGCACTATATGTACATTTCACATTATACACTTTACACATTATTGCAGTGATCCACAACCTACCCCTAGGGAGTCTCAACCTACGTTATACCATGAACGCTAATCCCCGGGTCCCTACTCGACCTGACAGCCAGTCCCATGTTACATGTTGCGTCCCCCATTATTACGGAGAATCTCTACCTATTTCAGGGAGCTCACCCAGTTACCCTGTGATAACTCCATGCATAGCCTTTTCTGCATCTGCCATCATGACTCACCTACGTTACACTTCACAACCATCACCCAGGGTACTTTTGCATACGCCCTGTTGATCCATCACATACATCAACAGAACATTAAGGAGTTCCCCACCTGCCCTTACAGACCCCAGTCTGGTTCTAATTGCGGTTATAGCCACCTGGCCTTCCTTCACACTTGGATACATCATATGGTACTTTTGTATACACCACTATCATTCACCCAAGCACATATACATGGTACTTTTGCATACACCATTATGATTACACATTTGTCACCGGGACCATATCACAAATTCACAGTCAGTCCCAATGGCGGCTATGAACGCCTGGCCCTTGAGCCATCCTCGGTCTCCATATGACACCTCCACAGACTCCAGCCCGTCACAGGGCCCATACCCACATGCAACCACAGTCCCTCATGGACATCAGCCTTTCCGGTCAGAGGGCAGGTGTCTCCGGCATGGAGAGCCAGGGTTCTCGCCTCACATCCTCACATCTTGCAGTTCCCATCTCCAGTCTGACTCTCACACAGACACCTGGCAGGGTGCATGCACACGATCAGTGTACGCAGCATTTTGCACGCACCATCTTGCCGCTGTGCCCAAAACGGTACATATTACAGTATAAGCATAGTGGATGTGATTTCAAGAAATCCCATCCTCACTATGATTAACCCGCCCGCAGTCCGCTCCTCTGCAGCATGTTAATTTCATTCTGTGGAGTTGGAAGCGGCTCCCATCGGGTGACTGCAGGGAGAAGCCACCCCGCACCCGCTGCACATGGTGAGTACAGGGCAGCTGTGGTCTTTCTGTGGCCACCCGCGGCTTCACTCAAGTCCGGAGGAGCTGCATCCAACACACAGCTCCTCCGGACCGTGAGTATGCAGCTTAAGTCCTGCTCGCCACACCCACACCTGGGCTGTTAGCAATCAGCACACATTGCTCTCTCTGTCAGCCACTCATTGGTCTCATCAACCTCTCAGATCTTAACCCATTGTGCACCAGTTCAGTCTTACAGCACTCACACTTGGTGAAACTGGCTCATGTGAACAGACACCTGTGCTGCAAGCCATGTGATGCACCCCGGCCATGGGACCACGACGGCGGTGCCTCAAATACTTGTTCAGACCAGTAAGGGGATGAACACAGTCTTAACACACAGTTCCTCGTACTCCGGGTTTGGAGGCACTGACTTGGCGTCTTCGGCACCCCACCGGGTCGCCAGATACTTTGAGTGCGTCGTCTTTGTAAGCTCTCCGGGCAACCGGCAAGATGCTGGGGTGCGTTGTGATGTTGCCTATAGCAACCAAGTTCATATACAAGCACCTGCACAATTGTCCATATAAGGTGCCCCTGCACCATTACTGTTAGCAACCAAGTCCATCTACGGTGTACCTCACCGTTACCCTTAGCAACCAAGTCCATCTACGGTGTACCTCACCATTACCATTAGCAACCAAGGTGCACTTGCCATGCCTGCATTCTCCACCATATATGAGTATGCACCCCTGGGGGGTCTCGCTTGGCAGAACAATAACATCATTACAAGGGTTAACAGTGCATCAAGTGTCTAAACAGTTTATTATGAACGGCATAAACCGGGAACCAAAGACACTTATGATGAGCACAGGGAAAGGGGTACTCAGACATCGGGATGGGTTGATGGCTGTGATGGGGAATCACGGGTGGTCGGGTTCCCGATTCCGTGCCCTGCCTGTCATTTGTTTGGTGGGGGAAATATTTACAAGGAATTAAAAAGTATGTGACGCTGCCTGTGGATCCCGGTAATTTGGATACCGGCGCTGCAGGCCAGCCGCTGAGGTGATGATGGGTGGATCTCCCACAGGTGGCATCACATACTTTTTAATTCCTATATAGGATCCCTTTAGCTCACCCGGACACCAGAGTCCGACCCTGCAGGAGAAACACTGAAGCAGGAAAAAGCCCGGAGGAACCAGGAGGATCTATTCCCCTGTGGTACTAACTTAATAGAGACACTCAAATTAGACCAAGCACAAGACAAGGGACTGTATATAGGATCCCTTGTCCTTTTTCCTTTCTCCTCCACTGGCCTCCATCCCTCTCTCTGGGGTGTCCACAGCGGGTCAGTGTCCCTTGGTTCTAGGCCTTGCTTTTTCCAGCAACCAGGTCTTTCGAGCACCTTCTCTAGACTGTCTCACTGGACTAACTGCTCTCTTCACTGCTCAGAGCAGACTAACTGACTCCTCCCCTCAGGCCTGGATACTTATAAGGGGAACTTGCTTAAGGCAGCAAGTAGAGCTCCCCCTGCAGGTCTGGGGTGGAAGGTGTTGTGTGCTGTGTGTACCAAAGTGCAAATCTCTCCTTGCACCGGATGGGTCCTGTGGCAATCCCCAGCAGGGGTGCCACACTAAGGGTACCTTTACACGCCGCTACAACAGGCTGGATACAACCAGCTACACGCTAAAAATGTAGCTTGCGTCGTCAATATAGCCCGTAGTAGCGGCGTGTGAAGACGGTAGGAGGCAGCCGGCAACAGATACATCTGTTTCCGAGCACTGCTCTGAAACAGGTGGCTACAATGCCGATTGCAGCGAGCTGTATCGGCGTGTAAAGAAGCTACAGAAGGGATGTCTATACACCAGGCGATGTACCTGGTATGTAGCTGGGGCGTGACACAGGCTCCGGAATACCGCCCCCCTTCAGCGATCATTGGTGGAAGCTCCTGCGTTACGATTGGTAGTCGCTGCATAGGGAGGCGTATTTAAGGAGCTGACCAGTCACACTACACAATTGCTCGAGCGACATGTATTAAACAGCCTCCTGCGATGCCTGCCCAATCATGGATTTCTTGCTTTGTCCTATCAGCGTACGGACGTCTCGTAATCCATAATTGTGGCACGCCTATGTGCTGTCCCTGCTGCACCAGGTCCGCCCATATTAGCTTGTTGTAGCGGTGTGTAAATGAGGTAAGATGAGCTACAGATGGCTACTTGAGACACCCGGCGATGTATCTAGCTATAGATGTAGCGTAGCGTAGCGCACCTTGTGGCGGCGTGTACAGGTGGTGCGTTTCCCGTTTGTAACCGTTTGGGCGTGCTCGTGCACGTGAAGTAGCGGGTTGTATCCGTCCTGTTGTAGCGGCGTTTAAAGGTACCCTAAGGCTGCTTCCACACTGCAGTTTTTTCACTGATCAGTGTCCATCAGATTTGTGTGCCAAAACCAGGAGTGACTCCAAAACTCAGAACAGGTGTCAATCTTTCAATTATAGTTTTTCTCTGAAAGTTCCTCTCCTGGTTTCTCTCCGGGTTTTGGCACACAAATCTGATGGACACTGATCAGTGAAAAAACTGCAGTGTGGAAGCAGCCTTACATTACATAGTATTTTCATTTCCCATAACATTGCCATCTGTACATTACAGGACATTCCAACACATTATTTACACTATATGTATATTTCACATTATAGACTTTACACATTATTGTAATGATCCTCAACCTTCCCCTAGGGAGTCTCAACCTACATTGTACCATGAACGCTTATCCCCGGGACCCTACTCGACCTAAGAGCCTGTCCCACGTTACATATTACATCCCCCGTTATTACAGAGAGTCTCTACCTATTAGAGGGAGCTCAACCCATTACCCCGTGGATACCTCATGCATGGCCTTTCCTGCATCTGCCATCATGACTCACCCACGTTACACTTCACAACCATGACCCAGGGTACTTTTGCATACGCCCTGGTGATCCATCACATACATCAACAGAACATTAAGGAGTCCCCCACCTGCCCTTACAGACATCAGTCTGGTTCTAATGGCGGTTACGACCACCTGGCCTTCCTTCACACTTGGATACATCATATGGTACTATTGCATACACCACTATGATTCACCCAGTCACATATCATACATTGTACTTTTGCATACACCATTATGATTACACATTTGTCACCGGGACCATATCACGACTTCACAATCAGTCCCAATGGCGGTTATGATTGCCTAGCCCTTGAACCGTCCTTGGTCTCCATAGTGGAAATACTAAGATTTGGCAATCACTTGCTGTATGCAAAAATTGCGGCTTTGGCTACGCACAAAGGTTTAGGAATCACAATTGTTCTCAGCAAAAACTGCCTATGTCCAGACGGACTCTCTCACCCTCCTATCTTAAAAACAATCGAGTAGCTTGTTATCTAATTGTGTAACATGGACGGAGTAGCATGAAGCGGCAGCAGCACTGTCCCTAGCAGTAACACTCAGAAACTGGCGATAACAGCAAATACCGCTTCTTATATCCCAAGCGACATTTGACTTTGTCAGCAATGAAACATGCCAGCCAATAACACATGCCCTTGTGTCAATGTGTGGATGTTTTATGCATTCTTATAGGCTACAGACCAAGAACATGCACACAGAAAATACCTGGAGAAAAAAAATGGAGTCCGACAGTTTTCTGACCTCTCCCCACCCACTCCTCCTATCAAACTTGTCCCGCCTGCTATACTACTTTGTCAGAAGGTAGAAGAAAAGCATCAGTTAAAGCATCATTTTTCAGTATGATACTAATATTACCCTTGAATAGAGCCTGGGCAGACCTTTTAAAAACATGTACAATCATTATTCTACCGTTTGTAGTTTCCATGTTATCAGCATTGTCAGACCCTGCAGGGAACTCCTGGATTAGTCCTCTCCATTATAAGCAAACAGGAATAGTCTGGCTGCTGTATAAACTGTCATGTAATTATGCACTCCCTCTCAGCAGCCTCTCCTCCATTCTCTCTCCTCCCTTTGCTAACAGTGCACTTAAAGGAGGTCTGTTCTGTTGAGGACATGGGGAGAGAGCTATTACAGGTCTGCCTTATTTAGACTCCATTTGTTCCTCTAAGCAGGTATCCCTGCTGTGACAGTTTCTGTGTTTTACTTGACCTCTTGTGTTCCTGCAAACATAGAGAGCAGGGAGAAGAATACAGCCCCCCCCACAAACACACTGATGTCCTGTGCAAATGGGGAGTGGAGAGCAGAGAACTAAGTGGATCACTCACTGTGAGTGACAGATGGAATGAATCTCTTTATTTGAAGTTTACAGAAGACAGGAGGGAAATATAAATAAAAGAAATACATAAATAGAATGAGTTTAGAGCAAGAGATTAGAAAATGGTAGCAGTTACAAATGGATTTTTGACCTAGCAACCTTCCTTTAAACGCAGCAATGCTTTTTTTTATCTGATCAGTTTCCAAAAAATTTGGTGAAATTGCTTGTGTTTTTGATCCCAGAATCAAATGTGCAATGTTTGTGCTGAATTTTAAATTGACGAACATGTTGGGGAAAGTTCGCTCATCTCTAGTTGTATGTCCTTCTAAAGGCCCAGTTACACGGCACAACAGTGTTAATGATATCACTTAAACGTCACGGGTTTGGAGTCGATCAAGCGACTTCGTTACGACCTCATTGCGTGTGACTCTGCAATGTTGTAACGATAAATCGTTGGATCGAGGATCGCTGGTTTGAGAACATGTTCTCAAATCTGAGAACATGTTCTCAAATCAGACGATTCCCGATCAGCCAACCTGCTGTAATCGTTGTGTGTGACACCGCAATAACAATGTCGTTTATGACTTCGCCCATTCATAGCAATGACCAGGTATCATTCCCTGGGTTGTGCGAACGATACCTGCTCACTACATCGTTAGTGAGTCGTCCATGATATCTAGACGTGTGACATCTCACCAACATTGTCAGAACGATGTGCAAACGACCGTGTGCCCACGAGATCGTTAGCGACATCGTTTCAACATCGGGCCGAGTAACGGTGCCTCTTTCACACATCTGTGCCTACGGCATGTATGCAGTACGTGCCGACACTTGCCGGAGGCACGGACATATGGGGACATGAAGTGTTGGCCAAAGGTATTGACACCCCTGCCATTCTGTCAGATAATACTCAGTTTCTTCCTGAAAATGATTGCAATCACAAATTCTTTGCTATTATTATCTTCATTTAATTTGTCTTCAATGAAAAAAACACAAAAAGAATTGTCTCAAAGCCAAATTGGATATAATTCCACACCAAACATAAAAAAGGGCATGGACAAAAATATTGGGACCCTTACAAAAATCATGTGATGCTTCTTTAATTTGTGTAATTAACAGCACTGTAACTTACCTGTGGCACCTAACAGGTGTTGGCAATAACTAAATCACACTTGCAGCCAGTTGACATGGATTAAAGTTGACTCAACCTCTGTCCTGTGTCCTTGTGTGTACCACATTTAGCATGGAGAATAGAAAGAAGACCAAAGAACTGTCTGAGGACTTAAGAAACCAAATTGTGAGGAAGCATGAGCAATCTCAAGGCTACACGTCCATCTCCAAAGACCTGAATGTTCCTGTGTCTACCATACAGTGTCATCAATAGTTTAAAGCCCATGGCACTGTGGCTAACTTCCCTAGATGTGGACGGAAAAGAAAAATTGACAAGAGATTTCAACACAAGATTGTGCAGATGGTGGATAAAGAACCTCGACTATCATCCAAACAAGTTCAAGCTGCCCTTCAGTCCAATGGTACAACAGTGTCAACCCGTACCATCCGTCGGTGTCTGAATGAAAAGGGACTGTATGGTAGGAGACCCAGGAAGACCCCACTTCTTACCCCGAGACATAAAAAAGCCAGGCTGGAGTTTGCCAAAACTTACCTGAGAAAGCCTAAAACGTTTTGGAAGAATGTTCTCTCTTTTTGGGCAAAGGCATCAACATAGAGTTTACAGGAGAAAAAAAGAGGCATTCAAAGAAAAGAACACGGTCCCTACAGTCAAACATGGCGGAGGTTCCCTGATGTTTTGGGGTTGCTTTGCTGCCTCTGGCACTGGACTGCTTGACCGTGTGGCATTATGAAGTCTGAAGACTACCAAACCAAATTTTGCAGCATAATGTAGGGCCCAGTGTGAGAAAGCTGGGTCTCCCTCAGAGGTCATGGGTCTTCCAGCAGGACAATGACCCAAAACACACTTCAAAAAGCACTAGAAAATGGTTTGAGAGAAAGCACTAGAGACTTCTAAGGTGGCCAGCAATGAGTCCAGACCTGAATCCCATAGAACACCTGTGGAGAGATCTAAAAATGGCAGTTTGGAGAAGGCACCCTTCAAATATCAGGGACCTGGAGCAGTTTGCCAAAGAAGAATGGTCTAAAATTCCAGCAGAGCATTGTAAGAAACTCATTGATGATTACCGGAAGCAGTTGATCGCAGTTATTTTGGCTAAAGGTTGTGCAATCAAGTATTAGGCTGAGGGTGCCAATACTTTTGTCCGGCCCATTTTTGGAGTTTTGTGTGAAATGATTAATGTTTTGCTTTTTGCTTCATTCTCTTTTGTGTTTTTTTCATTGAAGACAAATTAAATGAAGATAATAATACCAAAGAATTTGTGATTGCAATCATTTTCAGGTAGAAACTGAGTATTATCTGAGAGAATTGCAGGGGTGTCAATACTTTTGGCCAACACTGTATGATCCCCTATGGCCCCCTTCAGACATCCGTTATTCGGCACGGACCGTGTCCCCTTGTGGAGCAGATCTGTGTTCGGGTGCTCCACACGGGACATGTCCATTTTTTGCCGGCACCATGGATCGTTTTTGGCCACAAACATCCATGCACACAGATGTCATCCGTGTGACATCTGTGTGCACAGACCACGGCCAAAAGTTAAATAGTGTAAAAATAAAGAGTTTCATACTCACCTTTCTCCTGCGCTGACAGTTCCTCTCACTTCTGGCCCCGTTCATTAGGCTAATTAATATTTACTTCACTGAGCCAAACAGCGGACCGGAAGTGAGAGGAACAGCGGCGCTGGAGGGAGTGAGTATGCAATGACAAGCTGTCCATGGATAGCACACGGACAGCACACAACTGTCACACGGTGCGTGACACCACAGAAGCACCGCCCCCAAATACGGCCTGTCTCACATGTCCATGGTTTCCATGGATGTGTGAAACAGGCCTAAAGGCCCCGTCACACACTATGATATCGCTAACGATATCGTTGAAACGTCACAGGTTGGCCGTTAGTCAAACGACGTCGCAACGACGTCGTTCATTGTGACATGTCCAAATGATCAACGATAATCGGGCAGATCATTGATGGGAGGTTGGTGAACCGGACCTTAAACCAAATGATGATCGTACGTTCAACCTGCAGCATCGGCGAGTGAGACACCTTGATAACGATGTTGTTAACAACTTTGCCTATTCAGGACATAGGAATATAGACATCCAAACGACTGCTAATATCGTTCGCTTGTTGCAGAGTCGTTGCAGCGCCGTTAAAGGTATCTGTACGTGTGCACTTCACTAGCGATCATTGAACGCCGTTCCAGCGATCTAATGCAAGTCGAATCGTTGATCGGATCACTTGGATGTTGAAGTGTGTGATGAGGCCTTTAGTGACTGATGCCTTATAATCTAATAAGGCCCCTTTCACATCTATGCGTCTGCTGCGTTTTGCTTCATTTGCGTTTTCATGCGTTTTTACCGCAAAAACGCATCAAATCGCATGCGTTTTTGTCCCCATTGATTTTAATGGAAACACATGAAAAACGCATGCAAAAACGCATGTAAAAATGCATGTGTGTTTGCAAAAACGCAAAACACATGCGTTTTTGCAAACACAGCCCAAAACGTTGTGAAATGCGTCTAGCGCGGCGTTTGGTGTTTTTGCATGCGTTTATACATGCGTTTCCATTAAAATCAAATGGGCCAAAAACGCTAGCGTTTTTATGCGTTTTTAGCGCTAAAAACGCCTAAAAACGCACCTTTTGCAAAACGCACACAAACCTTAGATGTGAAAACACCCTCTGTCTTTAGGCCCAGTTACACACAAAGACAATTGTGCAGAGATTGTTTGCAGATCTCTGGTTGCAGTGAAATCATGGACACATTGTTACATTTGTACACGGCCACAAAATGGAACAATGTGTCCATGATTTCACTGCAACCAGAGATCTGCAAACAATCTCTGCATAATTATCTGTGTGTGTAAGTGGGCCTTTTGGCTCTGTTCAGACCCCAATTTGGATAGTGTTGTTTTTTTAGTCTTGCACCTACCACATTGCTTTCTGTGTCATAGGAATCCTCATGCAAACAATTTATCTTTGCCCTTATGAGTACCCCACAGGTATACCTCTATAGGTACCTTCACACGCCGCAATATCGCCTGGGAATCCTAAAGGCAATACGTCGCCCCGCAGCAATCGGCGTGAAATTGCCCCACAGTTGCGGCGTGTGATTGTGGAATTTCGCAGCGATAAATCGCCTCTCGGCTGTCGCCTGATTCCTGAACACTGCTCTGAAATCAGCCGCAATCATGAAGACGATATTTCTGTGTGGTGGCGTGTGATAGGGCAATAGTGATGGAATCAGCGTCGCCTATAATTTCCCGTAGGCGTGCCACAGCGTGCTGTAGTCCACGCCCCGTGTGAACTGATTGGTGTGGGCTACTGTGTTCCCATTGGCTGTCAATTGATACCGCTCCATATTTGAAGAGCTGTCTGTCCAGCACCACACAATGGCAATGGCATCATGTATTAGCCAGCCTTCCAAAGCAGGCTGACCAATCTGAACGCTGTTGCGTTTTCCAATGAGCGCGTATGGGGCACGGTTTAAACCACTGCGGCACACTTATCTCCTCGCTGCGCTGAACATGTACGCCCACATTGCCTTTAAGATTGCGGCGTGTAAATCAGGGATGGGATTAGGTAGGACTGCTTCCGCTGTACGTGAGGCAATTTCCGGAGCGACACATCGCCTCACTTTCAGGGCGCAATTGCGGCATGTGAGGCCGCCATTGGCGATCTGAGGTGACCATGAAAAACGTGCACATGCACGTTAGATCGCCTCATATCGCCAGCCGAGATTACAGCGTGTGAAGGTACCTTAATAGTGTCTTTTGCATGACACAATTTGGAATTTAGAATCGTATTGCCTGAGATGGTTTGACAAAAGGTACTTGTCTGAATACTATTATGCTCAGGAGAACAGGTCATGACAAGATCTTGGAAATTAATTCTGTCCTTTTGCCAGTGATGAGTAAACCATAAATTATATGGATTTTTATTCAAGGATTGTAAACAACTCGATACAGTTTCCACTCATCGAATTAGACAATAATGCAATCATATATATACTAGATGGCGGCCCGATTCTAAAGAATCGGGTATTCTAGCCTATGGTTAACAGGGTATACGGGACTCAGTGGTTAGCAGACTATACAGCGGCTCAGTGGTTAGCAGAGTATACGGAGGCTCAGTGGCTCCTAGTCTGCTTCAGGGCAGAGTGGAGTGGTCAGGGGCAGAGTGGAGTGGTCAGGGTCAGAGTGCAGTGGTCAGGGTCAGAATGCAGTGGTCAGGGTCAGAGTGCAGTGGTCAGGGTCAGAGTGCAGTGGTCAGGGTCAGAGTGTATTTGTCAGGGGCAGAGTGTATTGGTCAGGGGCAGAGTGCAGTGGTCGGGGCAGAGTGCAGTGGTCGGGACAGAGTGCAGTGGTCGGGGCAGAGTGCAGTTGTCGGGGTAGAGTGCAGTGGTCAGGGGCAGAGTGCAGTGGTCAGGGGCCCGATGCAATTGCATCGGGAGCGCGGTGAAATGAATTGTGTGTATACAGGCGGGTCAGTGGGTAGCTGAGTATACAGGGGGCTCTGAGGGTAGCAGATTATACAGGCAGCTCTGTGGGTAGCAGAGTATAGAGGCGGCCCTGTGGGTAGCAGAGTATAGAGGCGGCTGTGTGGGTAGCAGAGTATACAGGCAGCTCTGTGGGTAGCAAAGTATAGAGGTGGCTCTGTGGATAGCAGAGTATGATGTGGCGGGAGGCTGGAGGGGTGAGGAGAGGTGGCGCTGGAGGGGTGAGGAGAGGTGAGGCAGGAGGGGTGAGGAGAGATGCGGCTGGAGGGGTGAGGAGAGGTGCGGATGGAGGGGTGAGGAGAGGTGCGGATGAAGGGGTGAGGAGAGAGGAGACTGGAGTGGTGACATCACCGTTCGGCACACCTCTCCTCCTCCAGGCTGCACACCTATCTCCCTCCCTCCAGGCTGCACACCAGCTGGCTCCGTATCCCCAGGGCCACTTGGCCTCCTGCTCGGCGTCCGGCACAGGGCTGACCCCCAGAGCCTCGGCCCAGTCCAGGAGTGAAGGCCGGTCCGTGCGGCCGCCATTCCGCTGAGAGCCGTCAGCAGCCACGGGCAACGGAAGTGAGGGGGAGGACCCTGCAACTGTGAAACCGGATGGAGCGAGCGCGAGGCACCCGGGAGACGACCGGCATTAGCCGGTCATCTCCCGAAGTGGTGTGTGGCAGGCGGGAGACGACCAGCGGGAGACGACCAGCCGGCATGTTGGTCCACCCTGGATGGGTGTAGCGCTGTGGTGACATCACTTTGGCGATGACAAAGTGACGGAAGTGCTGGCTAAAGTGACGGAAGTGAGCCTTCTGATTTTATATATTAGATATAGCAGCGCTATGGTATATGGCGGTACATTACAGTACATGTATAGCAGCGCTATGGTATATGGTGGTACATTACATTACGGGTCATTCCATGTCAAGTGAACCAATGATTATTACCTCTATATTTTTAATTCTTTTGAGATTTTGTTATTTGATAATAGCATGTCAGACAATGCAAAATGTGAAGAGAAAAATTTTTTAAAAAATTTATTTTTTTTTTAAATGATTTTCAAAGTTCGGAAAAAGTGTGAATTTCGCTGTTGCCTGCCTTTACGTTTCTCCTCATAACTCAGGCTAGGAATAAGATAGAGAGACAAAATAAACACCAATCTACTCAGAACTATACAGGCTTTCATCAGATATGTCACAAGAGGATCTTTGTTAATATTTTACCCATGTGATCGCAAGCGCAAAACTTTAAAACGTATTTCCGAAAAATCGGCGCGCTTTAAATATTTCAAAAACTTCCCATGTGTCTGCTTTGCTCTTAGCCACATCTGTACCAAATTTTAAGTTGGGATCGCAATGGGATCATATTTTAACATATTTTACTATTAATAGCGTCAATGGGTCATTCCATATCAAGTGATCTAAATATGAATATTTTTTTTTACCTGACGTCTTTAGATTTTTTTTTTTTTTTTTTCCTTTATGAAGTACTACTTTAGTTAATTACAAATTAAAAGTTTGGAATTTTTTTCTTCATCAGTTAATTTTTTACAGATTTTTAAAGTTTAAAAAAAGGGTGAATTTTGGCCTGGTATGACTTTACATTTTTTTTATCTCGGGCTAGAAATAAGATAGAGAAACAAAATAAACACCATTCTACTCAGAACTGTCCAGGCTTTTACCAGATATGTCACAAGAGTATATTTGTTAATTTTAATTTTTTACCCATGCGAATGCAAACGCAACATTTTGAAACGCATTTTCGAAAAAACGTTTTAATAAAAATTTTCCAAAACTGCCCATGTGTCTTTTATGCTCTTAGCCACATCTGTACCAAATTTCAAGTTGGGATCGTGATGGGATCATATTTTAAAATATTTAACTATGGTTAATCTCATTTTCATTACATTTTGAAAAAACATATGAAAGACATACATTCAATCTTTTAACAAAATCTTGAGACATATAAAATATACAAAAAGAGAATTCACAAAGTTATTAGTAACTTTAAGATAAGCTGCAAATTTACTTTTGCGCTTATCTCTGGTGCAATATATACTACAATCTAAATATAATTCCAAACTCAAGTATACAACCTTTCTCAGGGTTTTGAGATGTTCTGATGTCAAGGGGACAAGCAGCCCCAGCAGAATGATTTTTATCACTTGGCCCCTTCTAACAGGTTGACCACGTAAGTGGGTCATTACCCGTTGAGGCCTAGTTGGAATAGTCTATCGACTGGTGTACCGGAAAAGAAGGCCGAAATATTAATGATCTACTCACAGCTCAGAGTTTCCGATACCTGTCTAATGTTCACTAGAATTCTGAAGGTATAGGTGTAGAAAGGAAATACCTAGACTGAATGTATCAGATGGGAAGAAAAGAGAGATAGAAAAGAAGAGAGAGAGAAGAGAAACAAAAACCATTAGAAAAAGTTATACTGGGAAAGAAAAGCCATGTAAGGGTCATTCCATGTCAAGTGAACCAATGATTATTACCTCTATATTTTTAATTCTTTTGAGATTTTGTTATTTGATAATAGCATGTCAGACAATGCAAAATGTGAAGAGAAAAATTTTTTAAAAAATTTTTTTTTTTTTTAAATGATTTTCAAAGTTCGGAAAAAGTGTGAATTTCGCTGTTGCCTGCCTTTACGTTTCTCCTCATAACTCAGGCTAGGAATAAGATAGAGAGACAAAATAAACACCAATCTACTCAGAACTATACAGGCTTTCATCAGATATGTCACAAGAGGATCTTTGTTAATATTTTACCCATGTGATCGCAAGCGCAAAACTTTAAAACGTATTTCCGAAAAATCGGCGCGCTTTAAATATTTCAAAAACTTCCCATGTGTCTGCTTTGCTCTTAGCCACATCTGTACCAAATTTTAAGTTGGGATCGCAATGGGATCATATTTTAACATATTTTACTATTAATAGCGTCAATGGGTCATTCCATATCAAGTGATCTAAATATGAATATTTTTTTTTACCTGACGTCTTTAGATTTTTTTTTTTTTTTTTCCTTTATGAAGTACTACTTTAGTTAATTACAAATTAAAAGTTTGGAATTTTTTTCTTCATCAGTTAATTTTTTACAGATTTTTAAAGTTTAAAAAAAGGGTGAATTTTGGCCTGGTATGACTTTACATTTTTTTTATCTCGGGCTAGAAATAAGATAGAGAAACAAAATAAACACCATTCTACTCAGAACTGTCCAGGCTTTTACCAGATATGTCACAAGAGTATATTTGTTAATTTTAATTTTTTACCCATGCGAATGCAAACGCAACATTTTGAAACGCATTTTCGAAAAAACGTTTTAATAAAAATTTTCCAAAACTGCCCATGTGTCTTTTATGCTCTTAGCCACATCTGTACCAAATTTCAAGTTGGGATCGTGATGGGATCATATTTTAAAATATTTAACTATGGTTAATCTCATTTTCATTACATTTTGAAAAAACATATGAAAGACATACATTCAATCTTTTAACAAAATCTTGAGACATATAAAATATACAAAAAGAGAATTCACAAAGTTATTAGTAACTTTAAGATAAGCTGCAAATTTACTTTTGCGCTTATCTCTGGTGCAATATATACTACAATCTAAATATAATTCCAAACACTCAAGTATACAACCTTTCTCAGGGTTTTGAGATGTTCTGATGTCAAGGGGACAAGCAGCCCCAGCAGAATGATTTTTATCACTTGGCCCCTTCTAACAGGTTGACCACGTAAGTGGGTCATTACCCGTTGAGGCCTAGTTGGAATAGTCTATCGACTGGTGTACCGGAAAAGAAGGCCGAAATATTAATGATCTACTCACAGCTCAGAGTTTCCGATACCTGTCTAATGTTCACTAGAATTCTGAAGGTATAGGTGTAGAAAGGAAATACCTAGACTGAATGTATCAGATGGGAAGAAAAGAGAGATAGAAAAGAAGAGAGAGAGAAGAGAAACAAAAACCATTAGAAAAAGTTATACTGGGAAAGAAAAGCCATGTAAGAAAAAAAGAAAAAAAGGAGGGGGGGGGACGGGTGAGGTATGGGAAGGAGAAAGGGTACTCATCCCACTGGCTCCCCATCAGCCAGAGGTCGAGCCATATTATCTGTGCTGGAAAAGATACTCCTAAATTCTGCAGAGTCGTGAAAAAGAATCCATTCAACCCAAATCCCTAAGAATTTGTTCCGAGATCTCGACGCATCAGCTGCGAGCTCCTCCATTCGATATATGTCCATCAATTCTTTGAACCAATCAAGTAGAGATGGAGCCCGGCTTGATTTCCAGAACCTCGGGATCACAGCACGAGCAGCCGAGATGCAAAAGCGGAGAATATCCCTCTTCTGTAGCCCAATAGGACCTGGAAAAATGGATGACATTGCCGATTCTGGGCAGCATTCGGCTTGTTTACCTGTTATCCGGGCGTATGCATTGAAAACCTCAGACCAGAACCGCCGGATTTCCCCACAACTCCACCAAATGTGTATCATTGTACCCTTCTCTTCCCCACAGCGCCAGCAGGTATCAGGGGTTCCACGGAACATGTTCCGGAGTGTCGTCGGGCACAAGTACCATCTAGTGAGCAGCTTATAGCTTCTTTCTTGTGCAGAACAAGCGCTAGCTAGTGAGTGAGTAAATATAAAGCATTTCTGCCAATTAGCTTCTGAAATGCTACACCCCAATTCCCTCTCCCAAGCACGTTGGAAGTAAAGGGTGCCCTGCTCTCTCATGGACCCTAAGGCCTGGTATAGAACTGATATTTTGCGCCTCGGTGGAGCCTCCAGTTGGAATAACCTCTCCATTACGTTGGGCGTCAATCTTACCCTGCAAGAATGGTCAGCTGAATATAAGTATGCTCTGTATTGGAGAAATTCGAATCACTTAAGAGGTCTCGTAGGTTCTTTGAGTTGTAGCTCTGCCATCGGGGGCAAACCACCACTGGACAGAGTCTGTCCTACTCGGGTGTCATCCACAATCCGCCAACATAAAAATCTCTGCCTGTCAAATCTGGGTGGGAAAGATGGGTTGGAAAAAAGGGGAGTCAAAGGGCTAAGTCTGTCGTTTAAGTGGAGGGTTTTCGTCACTAGGTGCCATACCTTCAAGGTGTTTCTGGTCATGTCTGTCAAAGGTACTAGGTCTGTGGAGTCTTTAGGGGAAATCCAAAGCAGGTATTTCAGCGGAATCCCCAAACCCTCTTGCTCCACCCCTACCCATTTTTTGGAGGACGCATGATAATGCCAATCTAGAGCTCTAACAAGAGAGGAAGCCACAAAGTACGCTCGTATGTTGGGTAGTCCAACCCCTCCTCTGGTCTTGGGCAAGGATAGGATATTCATTCGCAATCTGGACCTCTTGCCCCCCCAGACAAATCTAAGGATCATAGATTGCATTTTGGAGAGGAAGCCTCTATCCAATAGAACAGGAACTGTCTGAAAAGTATATAAGAGTCGGGGCAAGACATCCATCTTGACTACGTTTATTCTCCCGAACCAGGATAGCTTTAATTGTCTATAGGAGGTAAATGCCGATTCCGCGTTAGTCAAAAGGGGTTGATAATTTAAATTGAATATTTGTTTAAGATCTTTTGGTATAAGGACTCCCAAGTACTTAATGGCTTCTACTTTCCATTTAAATGGGAACTGTTTAGATAGATGAGAAACCAATTCTCCAGGCAAAGAAATATTGAGTGCCTCGGTTTTGGAGCAATTCACTTTAAAGTTGCTCAATTGTCCGAACCGTTCAAACTCCATTAAGACCAAAGGGATGGAGACCAGGGGCTGGGAGATGTAAAGTAGCAGGTCATCTGCAAATAAGGCTAATTTGTGATGACTCTGTCCCAGCTTGACCCCATGGACGCATTCATTGGACCTAAGTGCAAAATATTTAACTATTATAGTGTCAATTCAAAAATCACCAAGAACACAATCAGTCATTTTTTCACAATTGCCCGTCAATAGTTTGAATTTGATATAAAGAAACATAGTCTTGTAACATCTCAAATAAAAGCTGTTACCGTTCTGAGTAAAATGATGCCTCTCCCACTTCATTATCTTATTTCTAGCCTGAGATAAAAAAATGTAAAGTCATACCAGGCCAAAATACACCCTTTTTTTAAACTTTAAAAATCTGTAAAAAATTAACTGATGAAGAAAAAAATTCTAAACTTTTAATTTGTAATTAACTAAAGTTGTACTTCATAAAGGAAAAAAAAAAAAAAATCTAAAGACGTCAGGTAAAAAAAAATATTCATATTTAGATCACTTGATATGGAATGACCCATTGACGCTATTACTAGTAAAATATGTTAAAATATGATCCCATTGCGATCCCAACTTAAAATTTGGTACAGATGTGGCTAAGAGCAAAGCAGACACATGGGCAGTTTTTGAAATATTTAAAGCGCGCCGATTTTTCGGAAATGCGTTTTAAAGTTTTGCGCTTGCGATCACATGGGTAAAATATTAACAAAGATCCTCTTGTGACATATCTGGGGAAAGCCTGGACAGTTCTGAGTAGATTGGTGTTTATTTTGTTTCTCTATCTTATTTCTAGCCCGAGATATGATAGAAAATGTGAAGCCATACCAGGCCAAAATTCGCACTTTTTTAAAACTTTAAAAATCTGTAAAAAATTAACTGATAAAGAAAAAAATTCAAAAC
Organism: Allobates femoralis; assembly: GCA_033576535.1. Taxonomy (NCBI): domain Eukaryota; kingdom Metazoa; phylum Chordata; class Amphibia; order Anura; family Aromobatidae; genus Allobates; species Allobates femoralis. The sequence goes on along the minus strand of JARQOC010000009.1, from coordinate 132,898,220 downwards.
TTTTTTTTTGTAATTAGATGAAGTTGTTCTTCATATAGAAAAAAATTTTAAAAAATCTGAGGACGTCAGGGAAAAAAAATATTCATTTTTGGATCATTTGACATGGAATGACCCTTACATGTATAGCAGCGCTATTGTATATGGCGATACATTACAGCACATGTATAGCAGCACTATAGTATATGGCAGTATATTACAGTATATGTAGAGTTGCACTATAGTATATGGTGGAATTTTATAGCACATGTATAGCAGCACTATAGTATATGGCGATACATTAGAGTACATGTATAGCAGCACTATGGTATATGGCAATACTCAGTTCCCCCCCCCCTCCTCCTCCAAAAAAATTAAATGGAGTCGGCGGGGGGGCAGGATGGAGCTGGTGTGGGGGGCGGCAGGATGGAGCCGGCGGGGGGTTAGGATGGAGCGGGTGGGGGGGCAGGATGGAGCCGGCAGTGGGGGGGGGGGCAAGATGGAGCCGTCAGGGGGGCAGGATGGAGCTGGTGTGGGGGCGCAGGATGGAGCCGGTGGAGGGGGTGGAATGGGCCAAGGGGGGGGCAGGATGGAGCCGAGGGGGGGGGCAGGATGGAGCCGGCGGGGGGGGCAGGATGGTGGTGGCAGGGGGAGGGTCAGGATGGATGCGAGGATACTTACCCATGTGCCGGCTCGCAGGACCTGTCGTTGCCTGGGAAACCGATCAGCTGATCGGTTTCCCAGGCAACCACAGGTCCTCAAGCCATGGAGGTAGAAGACGTAGATGGAGCGCGCCGGCGGACCGGTGAGCATCCTCTATGAGGCTGTTTTTATTTTTAGTAGAACCAAGCAGTGGGGGAGCCGCTGGGGGGCCAGGCGGAGCCGCTGGGGGGCAGGAAGAGCCGCTGGGGGCCTCAGGAGCGGGGGAGCTGCGGGGGGGCAGGAAAAGCCGCGGGGGACCTTAGGAGCGGGGGAGCCGCGTGGGGGGGGCAGGAAAAGCGGTGGGGGGCCGCAGGATCGGGGGAGCCATGGGGGGGCAGGAAAAGCTGTGGGGGGGCCGCAGGAGCGGGGAGCCACGGCGCTTCCGCGCCCACCGCTCGAGGGTCTGGTGGGCACCAGCTTGACAGCGGCTCGCGGTGGGCGCTAAAGCGCCACCGCTCGCCGCCATCTTGGATCACCCTGAGCGGGTGTAGTGCCCAAGCCACTTCCGTCGTGTGACGTCATTTTTGTCCCTTGAAGACGGAAGTGGCTTCGGCTTTTATATGTTAGATGTTGTCTCTGAAAAGCAATATGACTATATTAATGTTGAATTTCCCAAAATTCCAGTGTTTCATTTGTTACCCAAAATACACAAAGAGCGCTTTTCTCACCTATGTGCCCTATTGTAGCTGGCATAGGTTACCTGAATGAGAACCTAAGCCAGGGGGTTAATTCTTCTACAGCCACTTTAGCCACTGGATGCTGGTTTCCTTTGTGACACAAAACATGTTCTCAATGTCATGAATAAAGTAACTTTTCATTGCCATTATTCTTGCTTGACTTGTGATGTTGAATTCCCCACAATTTGGGTCTAGAGCATGTTAAAGATTTTTGGACAAGGACTCTCTATAAAGCCCTGACCTAAAAAGTTTTATTAAATCAGAATTGCAATATTTCTTATCTCATAATTATTTTTGTTTGCAGGAGATTTTTATTTGCCATTACTTGGTGCCCCAATGGGCCTTCCGCAAATATTTCCGTTGCAATGTGTGGGGAGTATTTGATTTTCTCTTCCATCAATTCTTTTTATCAATCATTGTTTTCTGGGAGTTATATAGATGATTGCACTATTGTCTGGTGATGTGGAAACCGCATTGAGTTTTATGCAATGCTTGAATAATAAGCCATATAATTTATGGTTTACTCATCACAAGCGAAAAGACAGAATTAACTTCCTAGATCTTGTGCTGACCTGTTCTCCTGAGATAATGAGCACTCAGACATGTACCTTTCACAAACAATCTCAGGCAATACTATCCTAGACTCCAAATCGTGTCATTCTAAACACATTATTAGAGATATACCTGTGGGGGAACTCAGGCCGGCTTCAGACTGCGTGTCTGATCCGATCCGTAGCTGTCCGCTTGAGGCAGACAGCCGCGGACCGGATCAGCACACAGGACGGGGGGCTATTATGCCCTCTGATCCTGTGTGCAGCCGCACGCAGCTGAACCAGCTGACAGGTCAGGACCGCGGCGCCCGCGGTCCTCACCTATTAGCATCGGGAGCTGCGTGCGGCTGCACACAGGATCAGAGGGCATAATAGCCCCCGGTCCTGTGTGCTGATCCGGTCCGCGGCTGTCTGCCTCAAGCGGACAGCTACGGATCGGATCAGACACGCAGTCTGAAGCCGGCCTCAGACAGGCTAAAAGAAATTGCTTGCAGGAGGATTCCTATGACAGGAAAGCAATGTAGTGTGTATGAGACTAAGGCCATGTTCACACACAATTTGCGTTTTTTTTAGCACTCCTAAAACCACTTGCGTTTTTTAAGAGTGCCAAAAAATGTGCCTTGTGTGTGTGAAAGCATTGAAAACGTTTTTGCACATAGTCATTTTTTCACCAAACACCCAAATAACAAAGAAACGCATGGCATACAAATGTGTGTTTCTGCTGAAGGAATTTTTTTCCGTTTTCCTGCCGACCAAGGGGGGTGCTATCATAAAAATTTTTATTTCATTTTCCTGCTTATATAGGGGGGTGCTGATGAAAAAAAAAAAAATACACAAACTGCTGTGCCGTTAACGCATGTGTCTGTATGTGCCAAGCTTTAACGCTCAAATGTACCCTGCGTTAACGCACCTGCGTTTTTTTTAACAGTGCAAAAACGCAGAGATGGGCAAAAAAACGCATGTGCGTGAACATGGCCTAAAAAACATTATCCAAATTGGGCTCTGAACAGTGCCAAAGACAGTCAGGAATGTCAATAGAGAGGATTTATTAGCCTATAAAACATCAGTCTTTAAGGCCTGTTTCTGTGACTAGAAAACGTCAGTCATTGAGAAGGGCACACATCCTTCTGGTGCACCTAGTTTTGTCACCTCTTTTAGTAGAGAACTTTCTTATATGAAAAGCATTATAAATAAACTAGCTGTGAGCCCGATGCAAATGCATCGGGATTCTAGAACGTGCATTAATTTGATTATAGTAGTTATAGCTGTTAGCCTGATGCAAATGCATCGGGTATCTAAAATATGTTTATTGTTTTTTAAAAGATTTTTAAATAATAATCGCATCATCAATAGCAATAATATAAGCCATAGCATTATTATTAGCAGTAATAGCATTATTAGCAGTATTATGAGCATTAATAACAGTATTAATAGCATTAATAGCATTATTATTAGCATTAATAGCATTATTAATAGCATTATTAGCATTAATAATAGCATTAATAACATTATTAATAGCATTAATAGCATTATTATTAGCATTAATAGCATTAATAATAGCATTATTAGCATTAATAATAGCATTAATAACATTATTAATAGCATTAATAGCATTAATAGGATAAATATTAGCATTAATAGCATTATATAATAGCAATAATACCATTAATAGGATAAATATTAGCATTAATAGCATTAATAGCATAATTAATAACATTAATAGCATTATTAATAGCATTAATAGCATTATTATTAGCATTAATAGCATTAATAATAGCATTATTAGCATTAATAATAGCATTAATAACATTATTAATAGCATTAATAGCATTATTATTAGCATTAATAGCATTAATAGCATTATTATTAGCATTAATAGCATTAATAATACCATTAATAGGATAAATATTAGCATTAATAGCATTAATAGCATAAATAATTAGCATTAATAGCATTATTAATAGCATTAATAGCATTATTATTAGCATAAATAGCATTAATAATAGCATTATTAGCATTAATAATAGCATTAATAACATTATTAATAGCATTAATAGCATTATTATTAGCATTAATAGCATAATAATAGCATTATTAGCATTAATAATAGCATTAATAACATTATAATAGCATTAATAGCATTATTATGAGCATTAATAGCATTAATAGTATTATTAATAGCATAATAGCATTATTAATAGCATTAATAGGATTAATAGCATTATTAATAGCATTATTAATAGCATTAATAGCATAAATAATAGAATTAATAGCATAAAAAATAGCATTAATAGCATTAGTATTAGCATAAAGAGCATTAATAGCATATTATTAGCATGAATAGCATATTAATAGCTATTATAGCATTAATAGGATAAATATTAGCATTAATAGCATAATTAATAGCATTATTAATAGCATTAATAGCATTATTAGCATTAATAGCATTAATAATAGCATTATTAGCATTAATAATAGCATTAATAACATTATTTAATAGCATTAATAGCATTATTATTAGCATTAATAGCATTAATAGCATTATTATTAGCATTAATAGCATTATAATACCATTAATAGGATAATATTAGCATTAATAGCATTAATAGCATAAATAATAGCATTAATAGCATTATTAATAGCATTAATAGCATTATTAATTAGCATAAATAGCATTAATTAATGCATTATTAGCATTAATAATAGCATTAATAACATTATTAATAGCATTAATAGCATTATTATTAGCATTAATAGCATTATAATAGCATTATTAGCATTAATAATAGCATTAATAACATTATTAATAGCATTAATAGCATTATTATTAGCATTAATAGCATTAATAGTATTATTAATTATAGCATTATATAGCATTATATTAATAGCATTATAATAGCATATTAATGCATTAATAGCATAAATAATAGAATTAATAGCATAAAAATAGATTAAATAGCATTATATAGCATAAAGAGCATTAATAGCATTATTATTAGCTAATAGCATTAATAGCATTAATAGCATTATGTAAATATAGCATTAAGCTTATAGCATAATTAATAGCATATTATGCATTAATAGCATTATAGCATTAGCATTAATAGCATTATTAGCATTAATAGCATTAATAATAGCATTATTAGCATTAATAATAGCATTAATAACATTATATAATAGCATTAATAGCATTATTATTAGCATTAATAGCATTAATAGCATTATTATTAGCATTAATAGCATTAATAATACCATTAATAGGATAAATATTAGCATTAATAGCATTAATAGCATAAATAATAGCATTAATAGCATTATTAATAGCATTAATAGCATTATTATTAGCATAAATAGCATTAATAATACATATTAGCATTAATAATAGCATTAATAACATTATATAGCATTAATAGCAATTATTAGCATTATACATAATAATAGCATTATTAGCATTAATAATAGCATTAATAACATTATTAATAGCATTAATAGCATTATTATGAGCATTAATAGCATTAATAGTATTATTAATAGCATGAATAGCATTATTAATAGCATTAATAGGATTAATAGCATTATTAATAGCATTATTAATAGCAATTAATAGCATAAATAATAGAATTAATAGCATAAAAAATAGCATTAATAGCATTAGTATTAGCATAAAGAGCATTAATAGCAATATTATTAGCATGAATAGCATTATTAATAGCATTAATTGCATTAATAGGATAAATATTAGCATTAATAGCATTAATATGCATAATTAATAGCATTATTAATAGCATTAATAGCATTATTAGCATTAATAGCATTAATAATAGCATTATTAGCATTAATAATAGCATTAATAACATTATTAATAGCATTAATTAGCATTATTATTAGCATTAATAGCATTAATAGCATTATTATTAGCATTAATAGCATTAATAATACCATTAATAGGATAAATATTAGCATTAATAGCATTAATAGCATAAATAATAGCATTAATAGCATTATTAATAGCATTAATAGCATTATTATTAGCATTAATAGCATTAATAATAGCATTATTAGCATTAATAACATTATTATTAGCATTAATAGCATAATTTTTAGCATTAATAGCATTATTATTAGCAGTAATATCATTATTATTAGAATTTTTTTTTTAATTATTATTTTTTATTTAATTATTTATTATTTTTTATTTATTTTTTTATTATTTTTTAATTATTTTTTAATTATTTTTTTTATTATTAAATTTATTTTTAGGCTGAGACCCAGTTCTCTTTCAGGTCCGCTGAAAGGGCTGATATAATTAGCATATATTTAATTATTTTATTATTATTTTTATTGAATTATTAATTATTTTTAATTTATTTTTTTTATTATTTTTTAATTATTTTTTAATTATTTTTTTATTATTACATTTATTATTTAGGCTGAGACCCAGTTCTCTTTTCAGGTCCACTGAAAGGGCTGATATAATTAGTATATATTTAATTTTTTTATTATATTTTTATAGAATTATTTATTATTTTTAATTAATTATTTTATTATTTTTTAATTATTTTTTAATTATTTTTTTATTATTAAATTTATTATTTAGGCTGAGACCCAGTTCTCTTTCAGGTCCGCTGAAAGGGCTGATATAATTAGCATATATTTAATTTTTTTATTTTATTTTTATTGAATTATTTATTATTTTTAATTATTTTTTTTATTATTTTTTAATTATTTTTTAATTATTTTTTATTATTAAATTTATTATTTAGGCTGAGACCCAGTTCTCTTTTCAGGTCCACTGAAAGGGCTGATATAATTAGTATATATTTAATTTTTTTATTATTATTTTTATAGAATTATTATTATTTTTAATTAATTATTTTATTATTTTTTAATTATTTTTTAATTATTTTTTTTTATTATTAAATTTATTATTTAGGCTGAGACCCAGTTCTCTTTCAGGTCCGCTGAAAGGGCTGATATAATTAGCATATATTTAATTTTTTTATTATTATTTTTATTGAATTATTTATTATTTTTAATTATTTTTTTTATTATTTTTTAATTATTTTTTAATTATTTTTTTTATTATTAAATTTATTATTTAGGCTGAGAGCCAGTTCTCTTTCAGGTCCGTGTATTTGTTATTTATTTTTTTATTATTTTTTAATTATTTTTTAATTATTTTTTTTATTATTAAATTAATTGTTCTCATTGAAATACATTAGCGGTGTGTCGGCGATTTTATGGCTGGCCAGCTGGTTCTATTTGTCGGCCCTAAAATCGCGGACACACCGCTAATGCATGTCTATGGGCAGTGAGCTCGAATTCTGATTGGTCTGCGTCCAATCCGAAATCGGGCGGAGTGCCCATAGACATGCATTAGCGGTGTGTCCGCGATTTTAGGGCCGACAAATAGAACCAGGTGGCCGGCCATAAAATCGCCGACACACCGCTAATGTATTTCAATGGGATCTGAGGTGCTCTTCTGATTGGCTGAGGGCATTAGAGAGCGACCAATCAGAAGAGCAGCTCACATCTCATAGAGATAGAATGGCGGATTTTGCGTCTATTGCATCTTAATGAGAAGTGAAGAGGACGTCGGAGATGGAAGTTGGCGGAAAGAAGACAGAAGACCCCGGGGGCCGGACGAAGAGCTGGAGATGGCGGAAAGAAGAGAGAAGAGCGGCGGGGCCGGAGGAAGAGGACGGCTGGCCGGACGAAGGGATTGTGGATCGGACGGACGATCAGATGACTAAGAAGGCATGTAAGTGATCGACGGGGGCGTTAGGTTAGGGGACGGCGGGGGCTTCGGGTGTAGGGCCTTAGGTGTTAGCGACGGGAGCTTAGGAGGCGGCGGGGCTTAGGGGATAGGGGCTTAGATGCGGCGGGGCTTAGGGGGCAGGGGGGGGTAGGGGTTTAGGTGCGGCTTCGGGGTAGGGGGTTAGGTGCGGCTTAGGGGGTAGGGGCTTGCGGCAGAGGGTAGTGGGTCCGGCTGGGTAGTGGGTTAGGTGCGGCTTCGGGGGTGGGGGATTAGGTGCGGCAGAGGGTAGTGGGTGCGGCGGGGTAGTGGGTTAGGGCGGCAGGGGGTAGGGGCTTGCGGCAGAGGGTAGTGGCTGCGGCGGGGTAGTGGGTTAGGGGGGTAGGGGCTTCGGCGGCGGGGTAGTGGCTTAGGGGTTAGGGCGGCAGGGGGTAGGGGCTGCGGCGGGGTAGTGGGTTAGGGCGGCAGGGGGTAGGGGCTTGCGGCAGAGGGTAGTGGCTGCGGCTGGGTAGTGGCTTAGGGCGGCAGGGGTAGGGGCTTCGGCGGGGGTAGTGGCTTAGGGGTTAGGTGGGCAGAGGGTAGTGGCTGCGGCGGGGTAGTGGCTTAGGGCAGCAGGGGTAGGGCTTGCGGCAGAGGGTAGTGGGTGCGGCGGGGTAGTGGGTTAGGGCGGCAGGGGGTAGGGGCTTCGCGGCGGGGTTGTGGTTAGGGTTAGGTGCGGCAGAGGGTAGTGGCTGCGGCGGGGTAGTGGCTTAGGGCGGCAGGGGGTAGGGGCTTGCGGCAGAGGGTAGTGGTGCGGGGGTAGTGGTTAGGGCGGCAGGGTAGGGGCTGCGGCAGAGGGTATGTTAGGGCGGCGATAGAGGCGGCGGGGCTTAGGATAGGGGCTTAGGTGCGGCGGGCTTAGGGGGGGGGGGGTAGGGTTAGGTGCGGATTCAGGGTAGGGGTTAGTGCGGCTTAGGGTAGGGGCTTGCGGCAGAGGGTATGGGTGCGGCGGGTATGGGTTAGGGCGGCAGGGGTAGGGCTTGCGGCAGAGGGTAGTGGCTGCGGCGGGGTAGTGGCTTAGGCGGCAGGGTAGGGGCTTCGGCGGCGGGGTAGTGGCTTAGGGTTAGGTGCGGCAGAGGGTAGTGGGTGCGGGCGGTAGTGGGTTAGGGCAGCAGGGGTAGGGGCTTGCGGCAGAGGGAAGTGAGTGCGGCGGGGTAGTGGCTTAAGCGGCAGGGGTAGGGCTTCGGCGGCGGGGTAGACGGTGGTAGTGGCTTAGGGGTTAGGTGCGGCAGAGGGTAGTGGGTGCGGCGGGGTAGTGGTTAGGGCAGCAGGGGGTAGGGGCTTGCGGCAGAGGGTAGTGGGACGGACTTAGGGGGTAGAGGCTTGTGGCAGAGGGTAGTGGGACTTCGGCGGCGGTGTACAGCGCGATGGTATACTACAGTCCCATGGGCATACGCGTGTTAAGCGCCAGCGAACATTGCGAGTCGTTGGCGCATGGGACTGAAGTATACTATAGCGGTGTACACTACAGTCGTATGCGCTTCTGTGGCTTGGTTAGCGTTGGGTGGCAGCGACTCGCAATGCTACGCGGCCACGGACAGAGTCCAGGATAAGAAACCTGGACTCGCTAACCAAGCCACCGGAAGTCGCGCCGCTCCGACGGAAGTCAGTTACGGCAATTATATAAATATTCATTCTTGTTTTATAATGGCAGGGGATGCAATTTCCCTTCTAGAAGGGCTCCACTTTGTAGAATATGCTGTCAGCGAGTTTTTTAGTGCAACCAAGACATAATGCAGCGACGTGACTGAGACCCACAGGTTTCTGTAAATGTGGACAAGAGAAATGCTGTAAAAATCAAGAGTGTTTGCAATTTGATAGATGATGGCAAACACAATCTCCAGTATTTCATGAACTGTATCACAGATCATGTGGTATACCATGAGGGTTGAGATAGATAGAACTTCTATTACATTGGTTGCACCACTCGTAAATTAGAGCACAGGATTACGGAGCACATCAGAGACAAGTCAAATCCTGCAGTGGTTAATCCTTCAACTGTGTCTAAGCGTTTTTTAAATGAACATGCTGGTAATTTGGCTTCTTTTTCATTTAGTGTTATAGAGAAAATGTAAAAAAACAATGAGAGGAGGGGAATGGCGACGTGCTGCCCTAAATAGAGATGAGCAAACTTTCCCCGAAAGTGTTCGTTCACCATTCACCAATTTCAAATTCAGAATGAACATGGCAGATTTTATCAGGATAGGAAACACAAGCAATCTGACAAAAAATCTGCATCCATGGATTTGTTCATAGATTGATTGGATAAAAAAAAGCATTACTGCATTTAAGTGATACTTTTCTTCTACCTCCTTAACAGTGTAGAATACCAAGCGGGACGTGTTTAATGAGGGTAAGTGTGGGGATAGGTCAGAGTAGGATTAGACTCCATTTTTTTCCTAACACTTTCCAGCCAATCAGTGCACATAAAACATCCACAAGGTGAAGACACAAGGGATTATGTCATTAGCTGGCTTGTTTAATCAGCTGCCAAAGTCACATGTCACTAGGGATATAAGAAGCGGCCATTTACCATTGTTCCCAGTGTTACTGCTAGGGACAGTGCTGCTGCCGCTCTGTGCTGCTCCATGCTCCTCCATCCGTATCACACAAATAAATAGCTACGCCATCGCTTTTTAGAAAGAATAGGAGGACAAGAGTCAGGGCCAGCTCCAGGTTTTTGTGGGACCTGGGCAAAAGCATATCAGTGGGCCCCATACTGACTGTATATATTATATATATATAATAATGTAATATATAATACTAGCTGTGAGCCCGATGCGATTGCATCGGGATTCTAGAATCTATGTATAGTTTATTTATTAAGAGTTTAAAATAATAATCCAATTCTTCCATAATATCTTTCCATGAACTACATATGTTTGTATAGGCCACTTCACACACACAGATATCTGAGTCCAATATCTGAACAGATCTCTGGTTGCAGTGAAAACATGGATACATTGCTCCATGTTGTACACAGCCACAAAATGGAGCAATGTATCCATGATTTCACTGCAACCAGAGATCTGTTCAGATATTGGATTCAGATATCTGTGTGTGTGAAGTGGCCTTATGGTGGATATAATTTGTGGAAAATTGAAGTATTATGTTGTAAGGGTCTTAGAACACAAAGTAGCAATACGTGTTAATTTCTCAACTGGTTTGTTTGAGAAATCAATATTAGTATTCTGCGTATTAGCCAGTTTGTGTCAGCCCACCAATCACGGCAAGATGCCCTTACGTCTGGTGGGTCCCTACTCTAACTAAATCCGAATTGATATTACTTTGATATTTTTTACGACTGCTTTTTTCTTATATTTTTAGAGGATGTAGATTAAAATAATAAAATTTTCAAATTTGATACTGAAGGAGTTACCGACAACAGACTTGCAGCAATTTCCGTGCAATGACTAAAAAACTTGCAGTTAACCTGCTGTAAATGGAGCGAACGTGGCTTCGGCAGGTGCAGGAAATACAGTCACTAACTAACCACAGATGACTGCAGTTGATGTGGCTGACACTGCCGCAACTACGTTGTGTGCACACACCGCAAGTAAACTACAAATTGCATACATGCAATCTTGGAAATTACAGCAAGTGTGTTGTAGGTTAGTCCTTAGTGATCAACTGTTAAAATTTAGTATGTTCCTTAAAAATGTACAAAAATATGAGAAAAATGCCACGGTAAAATGTACCGTATATACTCGTGTATAAGCCGACCCCCCTACTTTTGCCCCCAAAACCTGGGAAAACCTATTGACTCGTGTATAAGCCGAGGGTGGACCCCAGCACAGGTATACAGCCCCTAGCAGTGTGGTATACAGCAGCCCCAGAGGTATATACAGCAGCCCCAGTGGTAGTATACAGCATCCCCAGAGGTAGTATACAGCAGCCCCAGAGGTAGTATACAGCAGCCCCAAAGGTATATACAGCAGCCCCAGTGGTAGTATACAGCAGCCCCGAGGTGTATACAGCAGCCCCAGTGGTATATACAGCCCCAGTGGTAGTATACAGCAGCCCCAGAGGTATATACAGCCCCAGTGGTAGTATACAGCATCCCCAGAGGTAGTATACAGCATCCCCAGAGGTAGTATACAGCAGCCCCAGAGGTAGTATACAGCAGCCCCAGAGGTAGTATACAGCAGCCCCAAAGGTATATACAGCAGCCCCAGTGGTAGTATACAGCAGCCCCAGAGGTAGTATACAGCAGCCCCAAAGGTATATACAGCAGCCCCAGTGGTAGTATACAGCAGCCCCGAGGTGTATACAGCAGCCCCAGTGGTATATACAGCCCCAGTGGTAGTATACAGCAGCCCCAGAGGTATATACAGCCCCAGTGGTAGTATACAGCATCCCCAGAGGTAGTATACAGCAGCCCCAGAGGTAGTATACAGCAGCCCCAAAGGTATATACAGCAGCCCCAGTGGTAGTATACAGCAGCAGCCCAGAGGTAGTATACAGCAGCAGCCCCAGAGGTATATACAGCCCCAGTGGTAGTATACAGCATCCCCAGAGGTAGTATACAGCAGCCCCAGAGGTAGTATACAGCAGCCCCAAAGGTATATACAGCAGCTCCAGTGGTAGTATACAGCAGCAGCCCCAGAGGTATATACAGTTAGGGCCAGAAATATTTGGACAGTGACACAAGTTTTGTTATTTTAGCTGTTTACAAAAACATGTTCAGAAATACAATTATATATATAATATGGGCTGAAAGTGCACACTCCCAGCTGCAATATGAGAGTTTCCACATCCAAATCGTAGAAAGGGTTTAGGAATCATAGCTCTGTAATGCATAGCCTCCTCTTTTTCAAGGGACCAAAAGTAATTGGACAATGGACTCTAAGGGCTCCAATTAACTCTGAAGGCGTCTCCCTCGTTAACCTGTAATCAATGAAGTAGTTAAAAGGTCAGGGGTGGATTCCAGATGTGTGGTTTTGCATTTGGAAGCTGTTGCTGTGACCAGACAACATGCGGTCAAAGGAACTCTCAATTGAGGTGAAGCAGAACATCCTGAGGTTGAAAAAAAAGAAAAAATCCATCAGAGAGATAGCAGACATGCTTGGAGTAGCAAAATCAACAGTTGGGTACATTCTGAGAAAAAAGGAATTGACTGGTGAGCTTGGGAACTGTAAAAGGCCTGGGCGTCCACGGAAGACAACAGTGGTGGATGATCGCCGCCTACTTTATTTGGTGAAGAAGAACCCGTTCACAACATCAACTGAAGTCCAGAACACTCTCAGTGAAGTAGGTGTATCTGTCTCTAAGTCAACAGTAAAGAGAAGACTCCATGACAGTAAATACAAAGGGTTCACATCTAGATGCAAACCATTCATCAATTCCAAAAATAGACAGGCCAGAGTTAAATTTGCTGAAAAACACCTCAAGAAGCCAGCTCAGTTCTGGAAAAGTATTCTATGGACAGATGAGACAAAGATCAACCTGTACCAGAATGATGGGAAGAAAAAAGTTTGGAGAAGAAAGGGAACGACACATGATCCAAGGCACACCACATCCTCTGTAAAACATGGTGGAGGCAACGTGATGGCATGGGCATGCATGGCTTTCAATGGCACTGGGTCACTTGTGTTTATTGATGACATAACAGCAGACAAGAGTAGCCGGATGAATTCTGAAGTGTACCGGGATATACTTTCAGCCCAGATTCAGCCAAATGCTGCAAAGTTGATTGGACGGCGCTTCATAGTACAGATGGACAATGACCCCAAGCATACAGCCAAAGCTACCCAGGAGTTCATGAGTGCAAAAAAGTGGAACATTCTGCAATGGCCAAGTCAATCACCAGATCTTAACCCAATTGAGCATGCATTTCACTTGCTCAAATCCAGACCTAAGACGGAAAGACCCACAAACAAGCAAGACCTGAAGGCTGCGGCATTAAAGGCCTGGCAAAGCATTAAGAAGGAGGAAACCCAGCGTTTGGTGATGTCCATGGGTTCCAGACTTAAGGCAGTGATTGCCTCCAAAGGATTCGCAACAAAATATTGAAAATAAAAATATTTTGTTTGGGTTATGTTTATTTGTCCAATTACTTTTGACCTGCTAAAATGTGGAGTGTTTGTAAAGAAATGTGTACAATTCCTACATTTTCTATCAGATATTTTTGTTCAACCCTTCAAATTAAACGTTACAATCTGCACTTGAATTCTGTTGTAGAGGTTTCATTTCAAATCCAATGTGGTGGCATGCAGAGCCCAACTCGCCAAAATTGTGTCACTGTCCAAATATTTCTGGCCCTAACTGTACAGCCTCATTAGTGCAATGAATATGCACGGCATCCCCCCGTCCATCAGCGGCGGGGGGATGCCGTGCATATTGCACTACACAGCCCCCCCCCTCCTTATTATGGTCCCCCAGTAGTAATAAACAGCCCCCCCCTCCTTATCATGTCACCCCCCAGGCTGCGGCAGCTGTCAAAATAACAAACACTTTATACATCACCTTCCGGCGCAGCTCTCCGCTCCTCCGGTCCTCCGCTCCTCCGGTCCTGACTTCTTCTTCTTCTTGTGCCGGCTTCTGTGACCGCGCGCAGGAAATTACGTCATCTCCTGCGCCCGGTCACATGACACCGGCACAAGCAGGAAGAAGAAGCCGGCGAGCGGAGGAGCGGAGGAGCGGAGAGCTGCGCCGGAAGGTGATGTATAAAGTGTTTGTTATTTTGACAGCTGCCGCAGCCTGGGGGGGACATGATAAGGAGGGGGGGGGGCTGTTTATTACTACTGGGGGACCATAATAAGGAGGGGGGGGCTGTGTAGTGCAATATGCACGGCATCCCCCCGCCGCTGATGGACGGGGGGATGCCGTGCATATTCATTGCACTAATGAGGCGGCCCCACGTGACCGCCTGCGGTCACCGCGGCCCCTCCTGCCTCCTCCAGCCCCCGGTCACAGCCCCCCCCCACAGCATACCGTATGACCCGTGTATAAGCCGAGGAGGGGACTTTTCAGCCCAATTTTTGGGCTGAAAAACTCGGCTTATACACGAGTATATACGGTAATTTTGAATTTATGTATGTCCCTATCTATCTAAATGTGCAGAACACACCTTGCAAATGAGATGTGTGTGAACAGCCATCCCACCTGTCTCTTAGCTGTTCACAAAAACCTCTCCCTATGCAAAAAAAGAAACAAATTTCTCAGCACCTATAGTGCTGGAGTTTAAAACAGTGGTTTCTATCATCCAGTGCAGAAATTTGGATGATACACATCTCTTATGTTCTCAAAAGTGTGTTCATAAGAATATAGTATGAAAAATGTAACTAAAAGAAGAAATTTTAAAAAGACTAAGCTAATTTTTTTGTGTTATTTTCTTTTTTTATAAAAAAAAAAAAAAAAAAAAAAAAGTATAGTAAAAGGCAAAAGTTCAATCTAAAATATTCCTGTACACAATATTTTTTGTAAATACTTTTTCAAAATTAGGCAGCAATTTGCCTTGAATGGGTGTATCCACCACTTTGACCTTTACATTGCATCGTCTTTTGACTCGTGAAAAAGCCACATATAATTGTCCATGTCCAAAAACGGGTTCTGGCAAAAAAATCCCTACTTTCTCCAGTGTTTTGGCCTTGGGATTTGTTGATGGTCATGGCAAAAGCAGGCTTCAGGGGATATTGTCGACGTCTTAACTTAAAAGGTAAGCCAGTCTCTGATGGAGACAAATCAATCCTTGGAATGAAGACGACATTTCCTTCTGCAGACCCAGTAATGACTTTTGCTTGAATCATATTGTGAAACAAAGCGGTGACTATTAAGCGAGTCCCATTGCAAAGACCTTTTCTGCTGTTGAAGTTGCGCAAAAGCATGACAATGGTGCCGATTTTTAATTTGAGGCGATGAGAAGGCATTCCCGTTGGTGTGAGTGAATTTAAAAATTCCACAGGATATTGATCTGGATCTTCAGTCTCATCAGGATCAATGGAATCATCACTAATGTATTCAGTGTAATCACCAGCAATGCAATCCATGACCTTAGAGTTGACCAAATCCACATCGTCATTTTTAGGGCAAAGAATGGCATGTGATGCAGCAATCTGAATGCTTTCATTGTTATTTACATCAATTAAAATGTATTCACCAAATATATCAAATATGAGTGAGAGAGTGCAGATCATGTCTTGCGGGATTTCAATGATATCATCTCCAAGGTTGAAATTATTGGACAAATCACCATTTCCCAGTTGAAGTAACCAACTGCTATAATCAGGATCAATAGAGCGCATGTTGTTGAAGAGTGGCAATTGAGTGAAAAGCTGCCATTGTCGTGAGTATTTAATACAACTCTCTATAATGTCAGTTCTTGTACCATGAGGGATGATAGGCAGACACTGTCGAAAGTCTCCTCCCAGAACAATGACTTTTCCTCCAAAAGGTGTTGTATTTTTCTTGGAGATATCTGTTGTCATGACATCCCGTAAAAGTTGATCTATCACATGCAATGCATATTTAGATAACAGAGTGGACTCGTCAATAATGAAAAGTTTGGTACTTTTCAAATGTTGTGCAGCATCTGTATCATTTTTAATTCTGGAAACGGATGTTTCATTTATTGGAATTGGTATTCTGTAAAGCGAATGGATGGTTCTACCTCCTTGCAGTAAGTTAGCTGCAATCCCTGTACTGGCTGCAGGTGAGACAATTTCTCCTTCTCCTCTTAGTTCATGAATTAATAAATCATAGAGGTATGTTTTGACACTGCCACCTGGACCGTCGATGAAAAAGCACTTAGGTTGTAGACTTCTATCTTCTAAAGCTTGATGTATAGCATTATAGGCTAAAAGCTGTTGGTCATTTAAAGTAGCTTTCATTTGCTGAGCTCTTCTTAACTCATCATCCTTGTTGTATAGTGGAGCGATGTGTGGCTTTCTTTTTGGTCGTGGTAGATTAAAATCAGTAAATCTTTTGGCATGAAATTTTAAAACATTTTGGACATCTGTCATTGCATATCCTTCACAATTCTCACACTCCTCAGTGTTGGAGTGGTATGCATGGCAGTAGTCTTGTATGAAGTCTTGTTTAAATTCTTGCCACAACTCCAATGGATGAGCTGGAGGACCAAAAATACATATATATGCAAACATATCACGAAGCTGTGCAGGCATGTTTAGAACACAGGCATCCAATAAAGTATTTTTCCAAACACTATCATCGAATAGCAATCCAAGGGCTAATGCCGCCTCTTTAAAAGTTGGGTATGTGACTTCATTAACAGTTTTAGGCTACGTTCACACATTGCGCATTTTGCTGCTTCTCTGCGTTTTTTGCTGCATTTTCTGTATTTACCTGCGTTTTTTGCTGCGTTTTTTTACGCGCGCTTTTTGCAGTGAAAACGCAATTCTGGATAAGCAGCCCAGCCAAACCTATGGGTTTTGACACAATCCATTCACACACTGCATATTTGTGCTTTTTTTTACGCGCCCGTTTTCACTGCAAAAACGCGCGCGTAAAAAGAATCACCATGTCAATTCTTTCTGCAGTTTTTCTCTGCGTTTTTCCATTGCTCACATGATAAATGGGCTCTGAAAAAGCACAGAGAAAAATGCAGAAAAAAACGCAGTGTGTGAAAGGAGCTGCGTATTTTACAAAATACGCGCGTAAAAAAGCGCAGCTGCGTAAAAATACGCAGTGTGTGAACGTAGCCTAAATGTTGTTAAAACTTGTTGCTCCTTTGACATGCAGTAACAACAACCTTAAATAGTACCGTTCTTGTTCTTTCATACTGACAGTATACATTCTTCCAATCACTGAAGAACCTCCTCGCTTTCTAATTTCCCATGCACCTTCTTTCCAAACATAGTGCTCAGGAATTTGGCGGTATAAGTAATCATGAGCATGTGGGTCATTCTCATTGAGCTCAAAGTAGGCCATAAGAGTGGATTTTCTGTGCATTGTGTAACTGATGTTGTCAACAGAGTCATTCTCATGAAAATATAGTGGTTGAGAATGTGGAAGATGTAACGCAAGGCGAATAATGCTGTGAGATTGTCTATGCATTGGGTAAGCAAAGATTCGCCAAGCTGCCTCCGGTGCACTTACATATCTTGAATCCATGAATAGGTGTGTTTCATCATGTGGATATTGGTTTGACAAATTTCCAGATTGGCTTTATCATGTCCTTTGTAGACATATTTGAATAGGTATTTGACACTTTGAATGGAAGCACATACTTCAACATTAATATGACATTTGAATTTTAATAGTAGGAAAGGGTTATAGGGAACAACCCAAGAATTATCAATCATCTTGTAATGGTGTGGAAAGGATGGTCCTAAATTTCTTTGATAAGTAGGATAGGCATCCTTAGCTATGACTGTTTTCGGCTGGAATTTTTTTTGAAAACCTTTTTTACACTTTCCAAGATCCATACAGGGCGAATTAGGGTTGTGTTGTCCACAGGGTCCATGAATCATGTGTTGCATCACAATTTGATGGAGCAGAGGGTAGTACGCAGGATCGGGAATTTCAGCCCACACTGTATTGTCTACTTCAACCTCAGTTCTTAATTTGGAATTGGTATGTAGAATAATCAAAATGTGAGCGTGTGGTAGGCCACGCTTTTGAAATTCAATGACATGAACCATTGCACAAACTTTGCCAAATAATCCAGTGTTAATGTCTTTTAATAGGGCTTCAAGTTTAATTCTGAAGACACGGGCGACTAAATCAGGTCTATGTTCCACACGCTGCCATGGCTCTAAATTGTTTATAATCTCACTCCATTTTGGATTACAGGTCATGGTTGCAAAAAGATCCGGTCGTCCAAATTTAGTCACAATAGCCATGGCATCCTGATAGCGTTGCTGCATGTTTCTTGGACTGCCTTCAAAGGAAGATGGTAAAATGACCGTTTTGCCAATGGGGATACCTTTTTGTATAGATTTTTTCTGTAGATGTTCTTGGAGTACGCAGTAATCCTCCACTTTTAAATCCTTTTGGTGCTGACGAATAAAATTTAGGCGATTAGCCTCGATCTTCACATACGCATCCACTAAGTACTGCTGCGTTAGTTTGCCACCATTTAGGACAGGATTGAACTGATTACGTACAGACAGCAAATAGCAGTAATACTGGAGCTGTGTAACCCTGCGTGGACTTTGGCCTTGATGCTTGAGTCCCTCATGCCAGCCTTGTTCTCCATGAGGGAAAAATAAGGGATAGAGTAATGCATCTAAATTGCTATGTAGAATACTGACTTGCTGTGTTTTAGGGGCCAAGGAGTTATTTGGGTCAGGTTTCAAATGAATTAAAATGTCTCTATTGAATGGTGGCTCTCCATTGTCATTTTCAAAAACCACAGTGACTTCATTCACAGTAGGATTGTTATACCGTCTTGGGTCTTGATGTCTATCTGGTTTAATGGCCATGGTTATATTTGGCATGACGGTGCCATTTTCTACTGCCTTCTGTTGTTCCTCTAATTCAACGTCACGTAGCATTTTGTAGGCCGAAACAAAGGGATTAATATCATCCAATTGAAGAGCAATGATACTCATCAACGTAGGATGACATTTTAAATTTTCGGGAGACTGTAGCCGTTGTTCAATAGCGCTTGCAGTATCCAAAATGTACAGTGTTGGCCAAAAGTATTGACACCCCTGCATTCTGTCAGTTAACACTCAGTTTCTTCCTGAAAATGATTGCAATCAAAATTCTTTGTATTATTATTTTCATTTAATTTGTCTTCAATGAAAAAACACAAAAGAGAATGAAGCAAAAAGCAAAACATTGATCATTTCACACAAAACTCCAAAAATGGGCCGGACAAAAGTATTGGCACCCTCACCCTAATACTTGGTTGCACAACCTTTAGCTAAAATAACTGCGATCAACCGCTTCCGGTAACCATCAATGAGTTTCTTACAATGCTCTGCTGGAATTTTAGACCATTCTTCTTTAGCAAACTGCTCCAGGTCCCTGATATTTGAAGGGTGCCTTCTCCAAACTGCCATTTTTAGATCTCTCCACAGGTGTTCTATGGGATTCAGATATGGACTCATTGCAAAGCAACCCCAAAACATCAGGGAACCTCCGCCATGTTTGACTGTAGGGACAGTGTTCTTTTCTTTGAATGCCTCTTTTTTTCTCCAGTAAACTTTATGTTGATGCCTTTGCCCAAAAAGAGAGAACATTCTTCCAAAACATTTTAGGCTTTCTCAGGTAAGTTTTGGCAAACTCCAGCCTGGCTTTTTTATGTCTCGGAGTAAGAAGTGGGGTCTTCCTGGTATCCTACCATATAGTCCCTTTTCATTCAGACGCAGACGATAGTACGGGTTGACACTGTTGTAACCTCGGACTGCAGGGCAGCTTGAACTTGTTTGTATGTTAGTCGAGGTTCTTTATCCACCATCCGCACAATCTTGCGTTGAAATCTCTCGTCAATTTTTCTTTTCCGTCCACATCTAGGGAAGTTAGCCACAGTGCCATGGGCTTTAAACTTCTTGATGACACTGTGCACGGTAGTCACAGGAACATTCAGGTCTTTGGAGATGGACTTGTAGCCTTGAGATTGCTCATGCTTCCTCACAATTTGGTTTCTTAAGTCCTCAGACAGTTCTTTGGTCTTCTTTCTTTTCTCCATGCTCAATGTGGTACACACAAGGCTGCAACTGGCTGCAAGTGTGATTTAGTTATTGCCAACACCTGTTAGGTGCCACAGGTAAGTTACAGGTGCTGTTAATTACACAAATTAGAGAAGCATCACATGATTTTTCTAAGGGTGCCAATACTTTTGTCCACCCCCTTTTTATGTTTGGTGTGGAATTATATCCAATTTGCCTTTAGGAAAAATCTTTTGTGTTTTTTTTCATTGAAGACAAATTAAATGAAGATAATAATACCAAAGAATGTGTGATTGCAATCATTTTCAGGAAAAAACTGAGTATTTTCTGACAGAATTGCAGGGGTGTCAATACTTTTGGCCATGACTGTACAGTTGTGCATACGCTGGAACTTGATCTTGAGCGGGATGGAGTGTTCCAGTGCGATGATAAATTTGCCCATGAATACGGAAACAGTAAGGGCCGTGTCCAGATGGTGGAGAAACATTGGCACCCATGGAGGCAAAAGCAAAAGAACTATTAATGCTCTGGATGTTCTCCATGAGATTTTTGCTGTATTCACTCTGTCCTTTGAGCAAACGTTGGAAGACCTCAGGGTATTGAGGTAAGGGTACCTTGACTTTTCCCTTGTGACAACAGAGAGTGAAATGTTGATCAGCTGGGCGTTTGGCGGAAAAATGTAGAGCTTGACAATGTTCACATATGAACTTCATAAGACCACAGCTATGTTCTAAAATAGCAGTATCATCATCCGTAAAGCCGATAGGATTTAGAAGAAGAGTTGAAGGTAACAAAACCTGACGTTTTTTCTGTAAGCCTACATAGATCAGGCATTGAATAGACGGACTGTCGACACTTTCAATAAATGAAGAAGTGGAAGGTAGATTCAACGCCGGCTCTTGAAATGTTGAAGTGGAAGCTGTCTGTTCGCGTAGTTGACGACGATATTTAGCAAGATTGGTCAAGCGGACTTGTTTAGACTTCGGAGACTCATTGCGTCTACGTGTCTGTAAAGCAGTTTTACGCTTCATAATATCACAGCGTTTGGTGTATGGCGTGTCTTAAGCACAGTGTTTGCGCTTACATGTGGCCTTGCGAGGTGGTAAAGGCTGTTCAGTAGGGGTTAATTGAATAGAAGAAGAGATGGAAGCAGTATGATTGGCAGACAGTTCTCCAAAGGGGCATGACCTTTTGTTGTTTGCGTCTTTCATGCGCAGCCATCGCTTTTTTGGCCAATCGGTTGCTTCTTTCTTGCGAAGACTCTTTAGAAATGCGTCTCTTAAAAGCAGCCTTTGCATGATCCAACCGAATGCGCCTATCTTCGGCGCTCTCCTCAGCACGCTTCTTCCGCATACGTGCAGCATCCTTGGCCACATTAGCCTTGTTTTGTGCCTGTGAGCTCATGTTGGGCATTAGGCCGTGCAAAAGATGCAATATCAGCTACAGTAAGTTAGTTAAGGAAGCAATCAATAGTGAGTGTGTATAGATAGGCAATAGCCTATAAAGTAATAGTGTGATTGTTGGTGAAAGAGTAAAATCAAAGTACACACTTATTGGTATTGACAATGAAGCAGTTACGTATAGGTAGTGTAAGTAGGTGTAAATAGAAATGAGTGTGTGTTCCAATGACATAAAATGAGACTTGAAGGCAAGAGATATGGATCTAAGTAGCATATATAGGTAAAAATGTCACTGTACCAATATATAGCAGGTATAGAAGGAGTTAATGTCCTCCCGGCCACAACTATAACCCACTGGAAAGTTAGACTAACATGCAGAGAGGTGTTAAAGGGATTAATGTATTAAAGACTTTAGAACAACACAGTAATAATTTTGCAGTTTATCCCTAATTGGATAAAAGGTGTTAATGTACCCCTGGCAATACTACTACACACTCCTAAGTAGGAGTTGGATGGAAAATGGTATGTAAGGGGTTAAATTACCATTGGGATTACTACAACACACTCCAAAGTTGGAATTATATGGCAAATGGATTGTAAGGGGTTAATGTAGCACTGCCATTCTTACTACACAGTGTGAAAGAGAAAAATAGTACAAAAAGGCATATGATGGTGGGGTTACACGTCCCGATATCGCGGCGATATCGGAGACAACGCCGCGGGAGCGCGCATTTTTTCAGCTCTTTTCCCGATATCGCATCTCCGGTTTACACGCTGCGATATCGGGAAACAACGTCCCTCCGATGTGTACGCCCACCAACCCAGTAACGACCATTTAACATGGGAGTTAATGGGTGAGGTGCGAGTACAGATCGGAGTTGGGCTGTCACATGCTGCGATGCTGGTACAACGGCCTTGCGATATCGGGGAGTTGAATAGCTCTGCTATTCAACTCCGATATCGTTTTGGCATTGTTCCAGCATCGCGTTGTACACTGAAACCGTACAACGCGCACCCGATATCGGCTCCAACTCGCAACCCACGTGACTTTTTGTCGGAGTTGGGTCGGAGTTGGACGCCGATATCGCGGCGTGTAAACCCACCATAAGGGGTTAGGCCACGTGCACACGTTGATTATTTGATGAGTTTTTTACCTCAGGATTTGTAACCAAAACCAGGAGTGGGTGATAAATACAGACGTGGTGCAGGTGTTTCTATTATGGTGGGTTTACACACACCAATTTATCTGTTCAACTTCTGAACAGATCTCTGGTTGCAGTGAAATCATGGACACATTGTATCATTTGTACACAGCCACAAAATGGAGCAATGTGTCCATGATTTCACTGCAACCAGAGATCTGTTCAGATATTGAACAGATAAATTGGTGTGTGTAAACCCACCATTAGACTTTGTCTCTGATTGCTCCACTCCTAGTTTTGTCTACAAATCCTGAGGTAAAAAACTCATGAAATACTCACCGTGTGTACATGGCCTTAATGTCCAAATGCCATTAGTACTATGTGGCGCCCCGCAACGAGTGCGTCACAGGAGGGTATTGCAGCCACAAATGCAGCCGCAATATCCTCTGACTCAGCAATGATCCGGTTAACATAGAGATCCAACCCAACATGCAACACCTAGAACAGGGGACCAATC
This sequence comes from Allobates femoralis, assembly GCA_033576535.1. Classification (NCBI taxonomy): domain Eukaryota; kingdom Metazoa; phylum Chordata; class Amphibia; order Anura; family Aromobatidae; genus Allobates; species Allobates femoralis. Next base: position 132,874,883 of record JARQOC010000009.1, on the reverse strand, counting down.
ATAGGTCCTGGGGGGTGGAGTGTTAGGGTAGTGGAGTAGAACACACAATAATCTAGAGAACAGAAAGAAAGGGATCTAGAACCTGACAAGAGCAGACTAGAGCTTGGAGAGGAGCGGGGGCTCCGCACCCCGTGCGGGCCCCTGGGCCGTCACCGGTCGGGTGTCAGCACCTGAGGCCTTAACCACCGGGACTGGGCATATCTACACGGGTTCCCAAAAGACTCCCGTGCCCACAACTTACAGCCGGTTCACTGGTACCAAAGCTGGCAGCAGTTCACCTCTGCCACGCGAACCAGAAGAGTGGAGGATCAGCTTTACAGGAGCACCCCACCACCAGCCAGTTTCCAGTCGTCTAACCAGCGGTGTACCCACTGAGGGATCCAAGGCTCCCCAAAGCATCCAGAACGTAAATCATGGATAGGGCATTGAAGCAGCCTCCCCGTACCCGACCTGGTATTCCTGGGCGACGCTGGCAAAAGAAACTAAGTAGGTAGAATGGAGGAACACTGCGGATCTCTGAGGGACATCGTCATTGCTGAGTCCACCCGGTCTACTACTCAACCACTGTATGCCATGTACTGCCTGCTGGTTACAGTAAAGACCCGTTATAGAGACTTTCTGTGTCCGTGCTTCCTTATGAACTGTCCGTCCGCACAACAAGGTAACCGCAGCTGCCGCACAACATCTTGAGCAGCTCCAGCCCCCGGGGATCACCGCTCAGCCTGTGGGGAGCGTAACATCTTGCTGCTGTCCATCCCCCGGGGGTTCCGCAGCGTCGGTAGCCCTTACCGAATCTTCTCATAGGTGGCGTCACGAATAAATTAAAACCCCCTTAATCTGTTCCACCAAGACGTCTTCACTTTTGATCTGCACTACACCGGGCCCCACTACCGGCAGGCGCGGTCCACCCGTGACAAGGAGGAAGGAAGCATCGCCTGTAGCAACCGGAGTCAGCCGGCCGCGGTGAGTCATACTACCCATTGTTACATATGAATGTAATGGAAAATGAAATAGAAGGGGTTAATGTCATAGTGTTAATACAATGAAAGACTGTCCAATCGTTATGATTTGAAATATGTTATAGAAGGGGTTAATGAGTTAACTGGCCTTATTAATCTAAACTCTGAAGTTAAATTTTAATACCAAAAATGAGATCTTAGGTTATATTGTACTGAAAACGATCCTGACCTTGCTTCCAGACGTCCCTCACAAAGGATAAGGAAAGCAGGAATGATGTGTGAGGGAAATTTTCAAAATTTGCGGTGTAAAATGGCGGGGGTGAAATTTGAATTCATAAAATGGCGGCAGGCGCGAGGCGATCTTCTGATTGGCCGCTGGCATTTCGCAGCGACCAATCAGAGAAGCAACTAGGCGCACAGGAACAGCGGCATGTTGAATGTGTTAGAGTTAGACTTCATAGTGTGTAAAAAATGCTGCCTGTATTCCGATTGTGGTCGTCTTTAGAGGAGGCGAGGAGTGAGCGTAGCGGAGATCATCGGCGCAAGGTTGAGGCAGCGTAGCGGAGATTAGCGGCACTTGGTCGGGCCAGCGTATTGGAGATGAGTGGTGTTGACTCTGCTCACCATAGCGGAAATCAGTTGTGTCGTTGGGGGCTCCGGAGCGTGGATCAGAGGTGCTCGGTCTCTGCTCCGGAGCGGAGAACAGCGTCGCTGGCTGCGGTTAACAGAGCGGAGAGGAGCGTCGCTGTGTCCGGCTACCATAGCGTGCATCAGCGGCGCTTCTCTCGGGCCAGCGTTTGACATAGTAGAAAACATGCAGGATATTGTTTTTCAAATGTGGCGCTGGATGTGAGGCGCTGTGCTTATTGGTCGCGGCGCGACCAATGAGCTTTGCACCTCACGTCCGGGCGTGCAACTTGGCGGCATATTGAAAAAGGATATTTTGAGTTCAGGGTAGGATGCGCCGCCCCGGTCTTTTGATTGGGTGGCCGTAATTTCAAAAAGATAGCGCCATGACTCTGATTGGTCGGCGGTCTGGCGGCGACCAATGAGAGTGGCGAAAGCGCTATGGAGCTCAGCGGGGAGACCACAGAGTTCTATGCCGAGGTACGTGGTTCTGTTTTGGGCCATGGCGCTCGGCTCTCGTCGGTCGGAGTACCGAAGTGTGTAGCTCCGCCCCGCTTTCTTCTCATTGGTCGGCGCAGCTGGCGGCGACCAATGAGAGTGCCCATAGCGGTACGGTGCTCTGGAGCTGAGCGCCGACTGGGTACGGCATGGAGCTCAGCGGGGAGACCGCAGAGCTCCGTGGGCAGGTACCTGGGCGTGTGTCCGACCACCGCGTTCGGGGCTTGGAGCGCCGAAGTGTGTGGGCGCTTGGAGCGCCGAAGCCTGTAGCTGGAAGAAGACCGAAGGTCTTCGGCCAGCTATGTAGTGGTGGATCCGGACATCGACGCTCGGCGCTGCTTGCTACGTGGGTCCGCCGCTTGGTCTGTGCCGATGTCTGTAGCTGGGCGTAGACCTTCGGTGTTCGGCCAGCTAGCTTGGGGCTCCTGGCGGGGTTGAGGGGCGAGCAATGGCCGCTGCGCAGGCATTGGTCGCGCTGCGCGGTGCAGGGCCGAGCAATGGCCGCTTCGCGGGCATTGCGAGTGAGTCGCGTGGGCGCGCCGCTGGCTCCGGTCAACCGAGCGGTGAGGAGCGTCGCTGTGTCCGGCTACCATAGCGTGCATCAGCAGCGCTTCTCCTCCGGCCAGCGTTTGACATAGTAGAAAAGATGCAGGACATTGTATTTCAAAAGTGGCGCTGGATGTGAGGCGCTGTGCTTATTAGTCGCGGCGCGACCAATGAGCTTTGCGCCTCACATCCGGGCGTGCAACTTGGCGGCATATTCAAAAAGAATATTTTGAGTTCAGGGCAGGATGCACCGCCCCGGTCTTTTGATTGGGCGGCCGTAATTTCAAAAAGATAGCGCCGTGACTCTGATTTGTCGGCGGTCTGGCGGCGACCAATGAGAGTGGCGAAAGCGCTATGGAGCTCAGCGGAGAGACCACAGAGTTCTATGCCGAGGTACGTGGTTCTGTTTTCGGCCACGGCGCTCGGCTCTCGTCGGTCGGAGTACCGAAGTGTGTAGCTCCACCCCGCTGTCTTCTCATTGGTCGGCGCAGCTGGCAGCGACCAATGAGAGTGCCCATAGCGGTACGGTGCTCTGGAGCTGAGCGCCGACTGGGTACGGCATGGAGCTCAGCGGGGAGACGGCAGAGCTCCGTGGGCAGGTACCTGGGCGTGTGTCCGGCCACCGCGTTCGGCGCTTGGAGCGCCGAAGTGTGTGGGCGCTTGGAGCGCCAAAGTCTGTAGCTGGAGGAAGACCGAAGGTCTTTGGCCAGCTATGTAGTGGTGGATCCGTACATCGGCGCTCGGCGCTGCTTGCTACGTGGGTCCGCCGCTTGGTCTGTGCCGATGTCTGTAGCTGGGCGAAGACCTTCGGTGTTCGGCCAGCTAGCTTGGGGCTCCTGGCGGGGTTGAAGGGCGAGCAATGGCCGCTGCGCGGGCATTGCTCACGCTGCGGGGTGCAGGGCCGAGCAATGACCGCTTCGCGGGCATAGCTCGGCGGGGTGTACGTGGGGCTTCTGGCGGGGTTCAGGGCCGAGCAATGGCCGCTCCGCGTGGTTTTAACGTAACTTCATTCTTTCATGAGTTATTTACAAGTTTATGACCATTTATAAAATGTGTTCAAAGTGCTGCCCATTGTGCTGGATTGTCAATGCAACCCTCTTCTGCAACTTTTGACACACTGATAGCAATACAGTAGAAGAAATGCTAGCACAGGCTTCCAGTATCCATTGTTTCAGATGCTGCACATCTCGTATCTTCACAGCATAGACAATTGCCTTCAGATGACCCCAAAGATAAAAGTCTAAGGCGGTCAGATCGGGAGACCCTAGTGGCCATTCAACTGGCCCATGATGACCAATCCACTTTCCAGGAAACTGTTCATCTAGGAATGCTCGGACCTGACACCCATAATGTGGTGGTGCACCATCTTTTTGGAAACACTCAGGGAACGTGAACTCTTCAGTGCATAAAGAGAGCACTACACCATCATATAGCAATTTCAGATATTCAGGAGCATTGAGGTTTCCATTGATGAAGAATGGCCCCACTATCTTTGTACCCCATATACCACACCATACCATCAATTTTTGTGTTCCAACAGTTTTGGAGGGATCTATCCTCTTCACCATTAACAAAAAAGTTTGCCTCATCACTGAACTTAATGTTCTGTGTAAACTGAGGGTCCTGTTCCAATTTTTGTTTTGCCCATTCTCAAAATTCAGTGCGCCGATCTGGGTCATCCTCGTTGAGATGCTGCAGCAGCTGGATTTTGTACAGGTGCCATTTGTGAGTAGCTAATATAATTGTGGCGCCCCGCAACGAGTGCGTCACAGGAGGGTATTGCAGCCATAAATGCAGCCGCAATATTCTCCGACCCAGCAGTCATATGGTTAATTGAGAGATCCAAACCCTGCATGCATCACTTAACATAGAGGGCCAATCCAAGGTCCTGGTGGGCGGAGTGCAAGGGCAGTGTTAGGAGTAGGAGTAGGAGAAGAGAGGAGTCGGGTCTAGACAAGAGAGAGACACAGACTTGAACTTGGAGTAGGAGCAGGGGCTTTGCACCCCGTGCAGCCCCTGGGCCGTCACCGGTCGGGTGTTAGCACCTGAGGCCTCAACAACCGGGATCGGGCATCACCAACCACGGGTTCCAAAATACCCCCGTGCCCAACTCACAGCCGGTTCACTGGTACTGAAGCTGGCAGCAGTTCACCTCTGCTACGCGAAGCAGAAGCGTGGAGGAGCAGCTTCACAGGAGCACCCCACCACCAGCCAAATTCCAGTCGTCTAACCAGCAGTGTACCCACCGAGGGATCCAAGGTTCCCCAAAACATCCATAACGTACATCTTGGATAGGGATTGAAGCAGCCTCCCCGTACCCGACCTGGTATTCCTGGGCGACAATGGCAACTACTTAGCTAGAATGGAGGAACACTACGGATCTCTGAGGGACACCTATCACTGCTGAGTCCGCCCGGTCTACTACCCGTTAACTGTATACCATGTACTGCCTGCTGGTTACAGTAAAGACCCGTTACAGAGACTTTCAGTGTCCGTGCTTCCTTATGATTGCATCCGTCCGCACACAAGGTAACCGCAGCTGCCACACAACATCTTGAGCAGCCCCAGCCTCCGGGGATCACCGCTCAGCCTGTGGGAGCGTTCCATCTTGCTGCTATCCATCCCCCGGAGGTTCCGCAGCGTCGGTAGGACTTACCGAACTACTCATAGGTGGCGTCACGAATAAATTAACCCCTTTAATCTGTTCCTACAAGACATCTTCAACTTTTGATCTGCACTCAACCGGGCCTCACTACCGGCAGGCGCGGCCCACCCATGAGAAGGAGCAAGGAGCTACAGCCTGTCTAAACCGGAGTCCCCGGCCACGGTGAGTCACGGTGAGTCATAATGATAATATAATATCCACTGAAGGGATGTTCGACTGATGCCACTCTACAGTGACATGCAGTGAGTGGTACGCTGTGGGCTCTTGCTGAATGAAATTTAAATATCAGGAGAACAACAGGAGTTTTTTTGTGCAAAAACGTATTAAAATGTATTCAATTAGACATCATATAAAATTCTTCACAGAAATTACATAAAGTACAAAGTCACAATTCAAGGACGATGCATTTGGTGAACACATAACATTAAAAGAGCCTGGTATAATAAAATTCTCTGAACATAAAAATAGAGATAGCACAAGGTTTGGTACAGTGACCACAACGAGAGAGACTGTATAACAAACCGTAAACCACAAGTAAGGTTGTATATCTTTAGAGGGCTGTTCACATTAGTGTCATGTAACCGCCCCTGCGCTGTGATTGGCTCACAGCGGCGATCACATGACACACTGGCCCTGCGTTCTCATTGGTGCAGGGCTGACCTGGGCGGGGATGAGCAGGAGGAAGCAGGAAGCTTCCCCATTGCCCGGAGCCCGCACCGACCCGTTACCGGCCTGGGGCACAGCAGGAGGACACCAGCGGGCACAGCACCGGCCAGAACAGCGGGGACAGCACCGGACAGGAGTGCAGGGACGGCACTGGAGCAGGTTGTACATATTGCGCAGAGCTCCACCCCCCCCACCCAGATAACGCCCAGTCGGCCAGATTTTTAAAAGTTTATAAAGATATATCTTAGCTTTTACAAATCCATTTTTTTAGCAAAAACTAGTGCCCCATATGTGTCTGCAGGGTGTATGGACACATATTAACAGTCTGGGGGGGTCATTTGGGGTGGTTGGTTCCCTTTAAATATAAAGAGAAAGGTTTCTCCAAACTGTAAACATTCAAAGATAGTTACCCATATTGTCCAATGCTTGTGGGAAGAATACCAGGTTCAGGACAGACACAAGGACAAGACAGTCATCCTACACATGTTTCGCTACCACAGTGCTTGCTTCCTCAGGGAAAAGGTTTTCCCCCTGTGCCTCTTCTCCCCTGTGCACTAGTGGTTGTTTAGTATTGAAGAGAGACGTATATAGATATCTCTGAAACCATATTGGGTGGAACTAATGTGAACAGCCCTCTAAAGATATACAACCTTACTTGTAGTTCACGGTTTGTTATACAGTTAGGGCCAGAAATATTTGGACAGTGACACAATTTTGGCGAGTTGGGCTCTGCATGCCACCACATTGGATTTGAAATGAAACCTCTACAACAGAATTCAAGTGCAGATTGTAACGTTTAATTTGAAGGGTTGAACAAAAATATCTGATAGAAAATGTAGGAATTGTACACATTTCTTTACAAACACTCCACATTTTAGGAGGTCAAAAGTAATTGGACAAATAAACATAACCCAAACAAAATATTTTTATTTTCAATATTTTGTTGCGAATCCTTTAGAGGCAATCACTGCCTTAAGTCTGGAACCCATGGACATCACCAAACGCTGGGTTTCCTCCTACTTAATGCTTTGCCAGGCCTCTACAGCCGCAACCTTCAGGTCTTGCTTGTTTGTGGGTCTTTCCGTCTTAAAGGGATCCTGTCACCCCCAAAACACCTTTAAACCTATTAAAACCTGTCCCTAGAGCATATTAACACTTTCCCTACACTCCTTTTAGCTCCTATATGCACATAATCAAAGTGTATAAAAACGTTTTATAAGTACCTCATTAGTGATGATAATGAGTGACTATGCTATTCATAGTCACTCATTCAGGCTGCCCCTCTTCATACTATGACGCCTCCATAGGCGTGATCTTCATGAGAGATCCCTGCGCGCCTCCCCGCTGTGGCTTGTGTCGGCCGGGCTTCAGCGTGGGGCTGTATGACGCGATCCGCGTCATTTCCGGCGCCGGGTGACGTATACAGCAGCGCCGCTCTGTCAGCTTAAAAATGCGCACTGCGCATGCGCAGTGCGGGACTTGAAGCCAACAGCGGCGCCGGTGTAAATACGTCACCCGGCGCCGGGAATGACGCGGATCGCGTCATACAGCCCCACGCTGAAGCCCGGCCGACACAAGCCACAGCGGGGAGGCGCGCAGGGAGGAGGGAATTTGAATTTCTCATGAAGATCACGCCTATGGAGGCGTCATAGTATGAAGAGGGGCAGCCTGAATGAGTGACTATGAATAGCATAGTCACTCATTATCATCACTAATGAGGTACTTATAAAACGTTTTTATACACTTTGATTATGTGCATATAGGAGCTAAAAGGAGTGTAGGGAAAGTGTTAATATGCTCTAGGGACAGGTTTTAAAAGGTTTAAAGGTGTTTTGGGGGTGACAGGATCCCTTTAAGTCTGGATTTCAGCAAGTGAAATTCATGCTCAATTGGGTTAAGATCTGGTGATTGACTTGGCCATTGCAGAATGTTCCACTTTTTGCACTCATGAACTCCTGGGTAGCTTTGGCTGTATGCTTGGGGTCATTGTCCATCTGTACTATGAAGCGCTGTCCAATCAACTTTGCAGCATTTGGCTGAATCTGGGCTGAAAGTATATCCCGGTACACTTCAGAATTCATCCGGCTACTCTTGTCTGCTGTTATGTCATCAATAAACACAAGTGACCCAGTGCCATTGAAAGCCATGCATGCCCATGCCATCACGTTGCCTCCACCATGTTTTACAGAGGATGTGGTGTGCCTTGGATCATGTGCCGTTCCTTTTCTTCTCCAAACTTTTTTCTTCCCATCATTCTGGTACAGGTTGATCTTTGTCTCATCTATCCATAGAATACTTTTCCAGAACTGAGCTGGCTTCTTGAGGTGTTTTTCAGCAAATTTAACTCTGGCCTGTCTATTTTTGGAATTGATGAATGGCTTGCATCTAGATGTGAACCCTTTGTATTTACTGTCATGGAGTCTTCTCTTTACTGTTGACTTAGAGACAGATACACCTACTTCACTGAGAGTGTTCTGGACTTCAGTTGATGTTGTGAACGGGTTCTTCTTCACCAAATAAAGTATGCGGCGATCATCCACCACTGTTGTCATCCGTGGACGCCCAGGCCTTTTAGAGTTCCCAAGCTCACCAGTCAATTCTTTTTTTCTCAGAATGTACCCAACTGTTGATTTTGCTACTCCAAACATGTCTGCTAACTCTCTGATGGATTTTTTTCTTTTTTTTCAGCCTCAGGATGTTCTGCTTCACCTCAATTGAGAGTTCCTTTGACCCCATGTTGTCTGGTCACAGCAACAGCTTCCAAATGCAAAACCACACACCTGGAATCCACCCCTGACCTTTTAACTACTTCATTGATTACAGGTTAACGAGGGAGACGCCTTCAAAGTTAATTGCAGCCCTTAGAGTCCATTGTCCAATTACTTTTGGTCCCTTGAAAAAGAGGAGGCTATGCATTACAGAGCTATGATTCCTAAACCCTTTCTCCGATTTGGATGTGGAAACTCTCATATTGCAGCTGGGAGTGTGCACTTTCAGCCCATATTATATATATAATTGTATTTCTGAACTTTTTTTGTAAACAGCTAAAATAACAAAACTTGTGTCACTGTCCAAATATTTCTGGCCCTAACTGTACGGTCTCTCTCTAATTGAATAAATTTTGATACGCTTTTGCACAAAAATCTCCTGTTGTTCTCCTGATATTTAAATTGATGCTTTGGAGGTGCTATATAAGACTAGCCGTATATAATGTTGATATTGGACCCTATGTATTTACCTCTTGCTGAATGAAGCTAATGTGGCACCCTGGCACCTGTTGGGCACCACAGAAATCCTTAGGGCACGAATGGAGTTAACAGCAAAGCAAAACTCACCAAAACACCAAACAACACAACAACACCTTAGAACACCTGGTTTCACCCCGAGCCTCTAGGGGAGCTCCACTGGTCACTTTGAGCCAGTTCCCCCTATAAATAGAGTCTTGGAGGGAGAAACACCAGAGTGTGCAGACGCTACAAGAGCTGCAGGTTGTGGATGATCTCAAGCTTATGAGACACACACCAGGCCTAGTCAGCCTAGCTTGCAAGTGAGGAAATCCCTGCAACTGGGGTTAGAAGAAGAAGGAGAACACCTCTCAGGAAAACAGAGTTATTCTGACTCTTTCCTTACAAACCGGTTACTGGAACCGAAGCTGTGAGAGCTACCCAGCCACCACAGAGAACCAGCACATCTAACAGGAGGTTTAGCCACCTGTTCCACCTGATGCACCTACCCATGAGAGCCCAGAGAAGAGTACTGATCCTGCTCAGACCCTTTTACAGTGCCCTCAGTGCTGTTAACCAGGTGAAGCAAGTTCCATTGAACATACTGCCCGGTCCGGCATCCCCCGGAGACCCGAACAGCGCTGGTAAAGTTACCAGAACACCCGCAGGTGGCGTCACGAAGACAAATCATCCCTACTGTTCCGCCATTTCCCCTTTTGATCTGGACCACCGGGCCTACACCACCGCAGGTGCGGTTCCGTGACTGGAGGAGAATCAACGCCCGCTCCATGTACCCCCGGCTACGGTGAGTCAGAATTTGGCGTCACGAACAGGATACGAGCAGGCCCGTTATCACGAATATTGTGTGCTATTTATTGACTGTAAATATCGAACTGTAAATTTGAACCGCCATTGCTGCGCGAAAAGGCGGGAAAAGAAGGGGCGTGACTGTGAAAGGGCGCGAAGATTGGCCCCGCCCCCACGCTCTGACGACTTCCCCTGTACGCAGCAGGAACCGGAAACTCCCGTAGTGCCTCACTCCTCACCGCGAGGCCGACACTTCCGTTTGAAACCGAGGGAAAGGCTACGCTTAACTAAGGGGGAGCGACCATGAGTAACCCTTTTCCCAACAAGCGGTACCTCAAAACATACCTTTTGATGGACAGCAACAAGCCGGCGGTATGCCACCGCAACCCGCTCTGATTATGCCGATGTCTCTACCCTACGTTCCTAATGCGACCTGGTTACCTAAGTACAGTGGTGTACCCAGTACCTTGGAGAACTTCCAGAGGAAGATATGCCAGACGCTGGACATGTACCCTATGACCGGTAAGCAAAGAGCTTCAGTTATTATGGGACAGTTAACCGACGCAGCTGAACTGCAGAGCCGCAGCTGGCCTGTAGAAACTCAGGAGTCTGTGGAGCAGATTTTCGCTAAATTAACCCGGGTATTTGAGCGCCATACTGAAGCTGAATTAAGACTGTCATTCTATCGTTGTAACCAAGGGGCACAAGAAAGTGTCCTAGATTATTCACTGCGCTTGCAGAAGCATTCAGACTGTTTAAACAAGTTGATCCTGAGGGTGTCAGAGATGAGAACAAAGCGTTAATTGGACAATTTATTGTGGGCCTTAGACTATCTGAGGAGAGAAAGCAAGCAAGCTGGTGGTTCATACAAAATCCTGGCGCAGAGTTTGATACCTTGAGAGACTTAACAGTTTGGGGACAACGGCTCGCTGAAGTACCTGATCCCGCTTCACAGCAGCAGCAGTATGCTGACACCCCTTCCGTGCCGGCAGCAGCATCTCCAATCCCTGCGATTCAGTCCAGTGCACAGACTGTAACACCTGACCGGTTTGAACAACTGTGTGCTAATGTTGAACAGCTGATGAAAGACGTGGCCAAGCTACAAGCTGGGAGAAGACCCAAGACAGATGCAAGGTCATCGGACAAGATTCAACTCGCCGACAGCCCTGACGACGTCCCGTGGATGAGGAGAAAGACACAGCCGTCGCGAGGAAAACCTGCAGACCGCCGCAGTCCTGACAGACGCCGCAACAGTCAGCAGAACGACTTAGGAGGACGTATTCAACAGTCCCATCCTTTAAACGGGCAACCCCTGGGCGAGAAGGGCCAACCCCAGGAGTAGACTGTCCAGGCCCTACGTCCAGCTGGGAATACAAGTATGTTGGAGACTGTCCATACTTACCAATCGTCATCGATGGCATCGCTATATCCACCTTGATAGACACTGGATCCCAGGTGACATCCATTCCCAGTACCCTTTACAAACAGTTCTGGCCTGATGTTAAGCTAGAACCCCCAAATCCCGATATGAACCTTCAAGCAACTAATGGTTTGCTAGTTACAATAGAGGGACAATGGGAAGCTACAGTAAAGGTGGGAAGGGTCCAGCTGAAGAACCAGGGTATCTTAGTAGTACAGGATAAACCTAACAACAAAGATCCGTATGTAATACTGGGTACTAATGTTATGGTTAAATGCATCGATGAAGTGTTGTTTTTACTCCAACAGAGTGTTGAAGCTGGTAGACCCAGAGAAGGAGAGCAATCCAAAAACAGTTTCCGAGCTCTGGTTTTTCAACAACAGGTAACATTGTCTAATGGTGAAATTGGCAGAGTGCGGGTTACAGATCCCATTCCAATTGTGGTACCACCCAGAAGTGAAATGATGATCTGGTGTCGAGCAGCCATAGGCCTCAGAGGGCAGGACTACCAAGCTGTAGTAGAACCTGTAATGTCTGATAGTAGTCCTACGCTCTTGACAGCCAGAGGGTTGGTCAATGTGAGAAAAGGGAGGTCCCCGTACGCATATTGAATTATGGTGATGACGAAGTCTGACTGCCAAGATATGCAACTGTCGCAAAATTGTACCAGGTAAAAGATGATGCTGTAATTGATGTAAAATCCTCAAACCAAACAGTCACTGATGAACCCCCTCACTCCAAAGATCAGTTGGAGAAATGGTGTCAGGAGCTCAGTGTAGGAACTGACAATACACCCTCTCACCAGAAAAATGGAGTATACCGGGTAGTTCGGGAGTATGAGCAAGTGTTCAGCAAACACCCACTTGACTTTGGGAGGATTAAAGGGGTACAACACCATATCCCCACAGACAACCATGCACCTATCAAAGAAAGGTACAGGCCTATACCACCCACTCACTACCAAAAAGCAAAAGAGATGCTTCAGGACATGAAAAATGCAGGAGTCATTAGGGATAGAAGTAGTCCCTGGGCCGCACCACTAGTCCTGGTTAAAAAGAAAGATGGTAGTATGAGGATGTGCGTAACTATAGGCAAATAAACAAATCACACACAGATGCATACGACACCATAGAAGTCACTAGCTGCACTCAAATCTGCCAACTTACTTCTCCACATTAGATCTTACTAGTGGGTACTGGCAGGTTGCCGTTGCAGAGGAGGATTGTGAGAAGACAGCCTTCACTACTCCTATGGGCTTATGCAAGTTCAACAGTATGCCTTTTGGGTTGTGCAATGCCCCAGGAACATTTCAGAGACTTATGGAGTGTTGTTTGGGCCACAAAAACTTTGAGACTGTCTTGTTATACCTTGATGATGTCATTGTATACTCTCAGACCTATGAAGATCACCTCCAGCACCTGAGTGAAGTGTTGAGTCACTGTCCAAGTACGGGATGAAACTAAAACCGTCCAAGTGCCACCTGCTGAAACCCAAGGTCCAATACCTAGGATACGTGGTCAGCGCAGAAGGCGTAGCACCGGATCCAGATAAAGTCACCGTCATCAAGGACTGGCCAGCACCAACCAACCACAAAGAGGTACGTCAATTTTTAGGACTGGTCGGGTACTACCGACGATTCATCAAAGGATATACCAAGATAGCAGCACCCATGCAAGATCTCTTAGTAGGTCAATCCAAAAACGGCAAGATCAGGGGACCCCCGTTCCACTGGGGCCCAGAACAGGAACAATCCTTCCAAAAGCTGAAAGACGCTCTCACTGGAGAAGAAATCCTGGCCTACCCCGATTACAATCTCCCGTTTTTACTGTATACCGATGCAAGTAATGAAGGTTTAGGAGCAGTCCTAGCTCAACGCCAGCAGGGCAAGGAGAAGGTGATAGCCTACGCCAGCAGAAAGCTCCGTCCCACGGAAAGGAACCCGGAGAATTACAGCTCCTTCAAGCTGGAGTTCCTGGCCCTGGTCTGGGCAATCACAGAGCATTTCAAGCATTACCTGGCCTCCGCCCCGTTCACAGCTTTCACAGACAACAATCCTCTAACACACTTAGAGACTGCAAAGCTGGGAGCCCTAGAACAGCGTTGAGTAGCAAGACTCTCTAACTACGACTTCACTGTAAAGTACCGGGCAGGTCACAAGAATGGCAATGCTGATGCCCTGTCCCGAATGCCTCACCTTCCTGAAGAGGGAGAAGACATAGATGACCTGGAAGAGATTGAACTACCTGCTTTCCACCGTTCGGGTACAGCAACATGTCATCAGAGAAACCAGACACGTGTAGTGAGAACCATGAATCCTTTACCTCACCATGACTGGAAGGAGGCTCAGGCCAACGACCCAGATGTCAGCCTGGTAAGGGATCTAATCACTCAAGAACACGCCAACATGGACTCTGATGCCTCATCAACTGCTAAACACCTGTGGAAGGAGAAAGGGAGGTTGTTTGTCTACCAAGGTAAACTATGCCGAAGATACCTCAATCCAAGAACCCATGAACTCATCTGGCAGATTGTAGTTCCCAAGACTGAAGTCCAAATGATCCTTGAAGCATACCATGATGATGCGGGACACTTTGGATGGAAGAAGCTGGAGAGACTCCTGAAGGATCGGTTTTACTGGGTCGGTATGCGAGGCTCAATTGACAAATGGTGTAAAAACTGTGGACCATGTCACCTTCGAAGGAAAGACCATCTAACTCAGAAAGCTCCGTTGCAGCCGATCGTTACCACCAAACCTCTTGAAATAGTTGCTCTCGACCACGTGAAGCTTACCCCAAGTCGAACCGGGTACACTTACTCTCTCACCATCGTTGATCACTACTCAAGATTCCTGGTAGTAGTTCCAGTTAAGGATTTAACTGCAGAAGTCGCAGCCAAAGCGTTCCAGAGTTACTTCTGTCGCCCCCATGGGTATCAGACCAAGTCTTAACTGACCAAGGGCCAGCCTTCGAATCATCTCTGTTCCAAGAATTCTTAGGGCTATATGGGTGTAAGAAGATCCGCACAACACCTTATCATCCCCAGACGAACGGTTTATGTGAGAAGATGAACCACATAGTCATTGACATGCTCAAGACCTTACCAGTTGAAGAGAGAAATCAATGGCCAGAGAAACTTCCAGATCTCGTGGACATCTACAACCACATACCTGTCAGTTCAACCAACTACACACCTGCTTACTTGATGCGAGCAAGACCAGGTAAATTGCCTATTGATTTGCAGATGGGAACCATCGAACCCACAGAAGACTCTTCTGATGAAGACTGGGTCAGCCAACACCAAGAACAGTACAGAAAAGTACAAGAAAGTGTTGAAAGAAACCTAGAAATCAGTAGAACCAAGCAAGAAAAAGACTTTAACAAGCACGCCTCAGTTGAACCTTTAGCTACAGGAGACTTAAGGGGGAGTCACACGCGTCAATATCGCCTGCACGATCTCGGCTGCACGTGACGTTGCAGCGATATTGACGCGTGTGACATACTGAATCAACCAGCGATAAATCGCTGGTTGATGATCGCCAGGTTTTAGAACCTGCTCTAAAACCTGGCGATTGTCGCCCGGTGGACACGCAGCATCGCTGCGTGTGACATCGGGAGTAGCGATATTCCAGCTCCCAGCGCCTCTCACAAGCGCTGGGAGCTGGTATCCAAGGTAAACTGCGGGTATCTAGGCAGCGCGCGCTGCCTAGATACCCGACGTGTACCTTAGTTACCAGCCTCCTCCGCTCACCGGCTGGTATCTAAGGTACACACCGGGTAACTAGGGTCCCTAGTTACCCGCTGTGTACCTTAGATACCAGCCGGTGAGCGGAGGAGGCTGGTAACTAAGGTACACATCGGGTATCTAGGCAGCGCGCGCTGCCTAGATACCCGCAGTTTACCTTGGAGACCAGCCTGCTCCCGCTTCCAGCAGGCTGGCAGCGGAAACAAGACATCGTGGAAACGATATTTAAATCGTTTCCATGATGTCTCTGGTCAATTGATCGCTGGTGAGTCTGTCTGTGTGACAGCTCACCAGCAATCAGCCGTCATTGTCGTCAGCAATCATCTCACTGACGACATTGACGCGTGTGACTCCCCCTTTAGTGCTAAAAAGAAAGCGAAAAACCAACAAATTGGATAACAGTTGGGAATCTATACCCTACACCGTTATGCCGTCACACTATGACAATCATTCACCGAATGGACTTAAAAACAGAAAAAACTCACCAAAATTTGCCAGGTAAATACCCATTGCACTTAGCAGCGGCTGCCAGCTCCTCTGAGAGGCAACACAGGTGTCTGTATGCCGGTACTCAATCACCTACAACCCACAGTGGGGGCGGTTGTGACACCAGCGTCCTGCCATACTGTCAGGGAGGTGACTGGTGGCATTTAAAGACGCGAGGTTACCAAGGGCTCTGCCATTCACAGTACATGCAAGGCATAGTGTCAGAGCAGCCTATTGGTCACGCCCTTCTATTAGATCAGGCGGGCTGCTCCGCACTGATTACATGCCTCACAAAATGACAGACGTCCCCCAGAGGGCTCAGCCTCATACTGCAGATAAAAAAAATGCAATAAAACACTAAAGATGAAAATGTGAGGTGTTTGTGGTATTTTGGCCAAAGTACGTAAGCTGGTAACCCACGGTCAAGGGCCCTCACGCTTACCAGTCCTAACCACATGCCTTTTGCGACATGTATGATTTATGTTATATCATTCACCGAATGGACTTAAAAACATAGAAAAAACTCACCAAAATTTGCCAGGTAAATACCCATTGCACTTAGCAGCGGCTGCCAGCTCCTCTGAGAGGCAACACAGGTGTCTGTATGCCGGTACTCAATCACCTACAACCCACAGTGGGAGCGGTTGTGACACCAGCGTCCTGCCATACTGTCATTTTGTGAGGCATGTAATCAGTGCGGAGCAGCCCGCCTGATCTAATAGAAGGGCATGACCAATAGGCTGCTCTGACACTATGCCTTGCATGTACCGTGAATGGCAGAGCCCTTGGTAACCTCGTGTCTTTAAATGCCACCAGTCACCTCCCTGACAGTATGGCAGGACACTGGTGTCACAACCGCCCCCACTGTGGGTTGTAGGTGATTGAGTACCGGCATACAGACACCTGTGTTGCCTCTCAGAGGAGCTGGCAGCCGCTGCTAAGTGCAATGGGTATTTACCTGGCAAATTTTGGTGAGTCACACTATGACAACTCAAAAACTTGCGTTATCAGTAAAGATAATGGGAATACTATTGCAACTGTTTCGAGGGATCATTTGAAGAAATGTCCAGCACAGTTAACCCCACAGGCAACCAGTTACCCTGCTGTAACTACAGATGAAGAAACAAAAGAAAACCTAGTCCTTACAGACATTGGATATCTACCAGCTGACTGGCCACAATGCGGTGATGCATTCCTCATACCAGTTATGCATTTCTACCAGCCTGTAGAAAATCAGCAACCAAATCCAATTCAACAAGTCCAACCACAAGTTCAAGTGCAAGAATTGCAGCCTGTTATTATGGAACCTGAGATTCCTGTAATTGGTCAACCTGCTAGTCCCACAGTAAGAAAAACCATTCCTACACAACTACCTACAGAGGATAGTCCAGTTGATAGACTACGTACCTACTATGGTCTTACACGTAGCAGAAGTAGAGAACCAACAACCTCTTCGTACACTACACCAACAGCTTTGGAAACACCCACACTACGCAGATCCACATGTAGTACATTAGGACAACCCCCAAACAAACTTGGAGAATGGGTTTAGAATGTAGTGGAATCATAGTACCTGAAAGTGTTTGTAAATAGTAACCAGTTTTCAAAACCTGTAAAAAGTAGTGTACATAAGGGTGGAGGAACTGGGCTCTGTCCCAAGTATATCAAGTTGGGGACAGAAAGCGCCTGGTATGGTATAGAAGGTTAGTACCGGCCTCCCAAGCAGAGACACCCGTAGGGAATGTATAAAGTTTAAATACGTATGTCTGGACTTTACTTTTTCCCCTTTCCACAAACTTTGGACAATTGTCACAGGACTTGTGTGACCACTAACTTTACCTTTTCCAGCCTGCGGCAGATGGACTAGTGCCGTATGGACTGCTTTTCACCTTTTTCATATTTTTCCTTTCCTTTTTAGTGATTTTTGTATTTTTCTTTAAGACTCTGTAAATAACTGTTTATAAAATGTATAGTATTAAGTTGTAAAAAGAACTTTTTGCTCAGCCGGGAGAACTGAGGTTAACTAAGGGGAATGTGGCACCCTGGCACCTGTTGGGCACCACAGAAATCCTTAGGGCACGAATGGAGTTAACAGCAAAGCAAAACTCACCAAAACACCAAACAACACAACAACACCTTAGAACACCTGGTTTCACCCCGAGCCTCTAGGGGGAGCTCCACTGGTCACTTTGAGCCAGTTCCCCCTATAAATAGAGTCTTGGAGGGAGAAACACCAGAGTGTGCAAACGCTACAAGAGCTGCAGGTTGTGGATGATCTCAAGCTTATGAGACACACACCAGGCCTAGTCAGCCTAGCTAGCAAGTGAGGAAATCCCTGCAACTGGGGTTAGAGGAAGAAGGAGAACACCTCTCAGGAAAACAGAGTTATTCTGACTCTTTCCTTACAAACCGGTTACTGGAACCGAAGCTGTGAGAGCTACTCAGCCACCACAGAGAACCAGCACATCTAACAGGAGGTTTAGCCACCTGTTCCACCTGATGCACCTACCCATGAGAGCCCAGGGAAGTGTACTGATCCTGCTCAGACCCTTTTACAGTGCCCTCAGTGCTGTTAACCAGGTGAAGCAAGTTCCATTGAACATACTGCCCGGTCGGGCTGGATTCCACATCCACCCGACCATAATCAGAGAACTAGAGAAAGGAAGCCAAACACTGCTTGCTGTGAACCTCCAGAAGTGCCGACTTCACTATCCCGGTCCGAGTGTACCTGATCACCACCCAGTAAAGGTACCTAAAAGAGACTTTGTGTGGTTGTGCGTTACTCCTGGATTTGGCGCGCAGCATCCCGCAGCTGCTCACAACATCTTGCGCAGTTCCGGCTCCAGGGACTCCCGCTCGTCCTGTGGGGAGCGTCCCATCTCGCTGTATAACATCCCCCGGAGACCCGAACAGCGCTGGTAAAGTTACCAGAACACCCGCAGGTGGCGTCACGAAGACAAATCATCCCTACTGTTCCGCCATTTCCCCTTTTGATCTGGACCACCGGGCCTACACCACCGCAGGCGCGGTTCCGTGACTGGAGGAGAATCAACGCCCGCTCCGTGTACCCCCGGCTACGGTGAGTCACTAGGACAGCCACTGATGTTTCTTAATTAGTGACAGTTTTCTTGAATCCACATTTTGGCAAATCCAACACTGAATCTGTTTCTCAAAATTTGGCAAGCAGTTTGCTAACTGTAGCATGGGAGATAGGTGGTCTTGTAGGGTGTCTTGCATTCAAATCTGCTGCAAAGACCCAGGTACTGCGTTTACCAAACATCAACACAATTTCTAGCCGCGCCTCACCTGTTAACCTCTGCGACATGTCAAAGGCTGTAAACAAAGAGAAACTTGGAAATAACTCATGAACTAATAAAGATACGTTAAAACCAGCACCCCATTGTTTTTCTTATGAAATTATCAATATGTTTGATGTGTCACATGACCCTCTTCCCATTGAAAAAATAAAGTTGGATCCAAAATGGCTGATTGCAATATGGCCACCATGGTCACCACCCATCTGGAAAAGTTTTCCCCCTCCCATATACTAATGTGGCGCAAACAGGAAGTTGATATCCCCAACCATTCTCATTTTATTTGGCTGTATCCAGATAAATCGCACATCATGCATAATATAAAGGCTGCAGGCTGTCTCTTCCCCGTGTGCTGTGCCCTCTCCCCTTGTGCGCTGTGCCTCTCCCTCCCTGTGTGCTTTGCCTCTCTCCCCTGTGCGCTGTTCTTCTTCCCCTATGCCTCCCCCTTGTGTGCTGTGTTTTACCCCCCTGTGCTCTGTGTGTCTCCATCCCTCGATAAGAGGGCCCTTAGTGTTGTGTCCCATTTTTTCCCTAACAGGGGGCCCTGTGCACTGTGCCCCTCTCCCCTGTGCACTGTGCCTATTCCCCCCTTGTGCCTCCCCCTTTTGTACTGTGTCTCTTCCCACTGTGTTCTATGTATTTCCCCCCCCCCCCAGACAAGGGGGCCCTTAGCTGCTGTGTCTCCCTTTCCCTTGACAGGGAGGCCCTGTGTCTCCTCTTTCGATACCCCCAACAGGGAGGCTCTATGACCTGTCTCCTCTCCCCTCCCCCTGACAGGGGGGCCATGTGCACTGTGCTGATTTCCCTTGTATGATGTGCCTCTTCCCCTTGTGCATCTCTCCCCTCTGCACTGTGCCTCTCCCCCTGTGCCTCCTTCTTGTGTGCTGTGTCTCTTCTCCCCTGTGCGCTGTCTCCCCCCCCCTCTGACAGGGGGCCCTTAGCACTGTGTCTCCCTCCCCTTGAAAGGGAGCCATGTGCTTTCCGATGCTGTGCCTTCCCCCTTCATCTCTCCCCTCTGCACAGGGCTTTCCCCTGTGCTTCCCTGTGCACTGCCCTACTCCCTGTGCCTTACCTCCTCTCTCCCTTGACAGGGAGCCACGTGCATCTGTGTTTCCTCTCCCCCCGACAGGCTCTGTGTGCCCTATGACTCTGCCTCCCCATCTCCCTCTCCCCCCTAACAGTGGCCATGTGCACTGTGCTCACCCTCCCCTGACTGGCCTGCTTTTCCTCCCTTTGTGACCTCCCCACTGCACTGTGCTCTTCCCCTTCCATACCCGTCCTGTCTCCCCCTCCCTGACTGGGGCCTTAGAACTGTGTCTCCCCCCCTTGAAAGGAGCCATGTGCAGTGTTTCCTCTACCCCCCCTCCGAAGGGCATGTGTGCGCTCTTTCTCTTCCCCTGACAGGGGTTCCTGTTTTTCCTCTTCCAACCTCCTCTGACCCGTCTCCACACCCCTCCCCCTCACAGGTGGGACCTGTTACCTAGGTCTCCCCTCCCCCCTGACAGGGGGGCCCTCACCACTGGCTGTCTCCGCCAAAAACTCACACCTCGCTCCATGCATTCAGCGTTATGTGCCCATCCCTCCCATCCAACTGCTGGTTATTTCTAGTGCTAGGCCAGCAGCAGATCTATTTAACTATCTCCTGATATCATTGCCAGCTTATTACTAAAAGTTGCCAGCAGTCGGACAGGAGGGACGCTGCACACAATGCTGAATGCACGGAGGGAGGAAGCAGTGTAAAGGCAGGGATACCATCCAGCAAGCAACAGGAACAGTGTCCCCGATGGTGGGTGAGGCCATCCAGATGTTCAGGGCACTGGCACTCGCCCGGGTGTGTCAGATGCTGACACCAGCCCTGGCGAGAGTTTTCATCTTGTCATAGGCTTTTTTTGCTGAGAACTAGTGTGATTGCTAAACTTGTGTGTGTTGGTAAAGACGTGTTTTGTTCATACAGCAAGTGATTATCTAATTTTAATGATTCCCCTGAAAAAGCTGTGTTTGGCCTCTAACCAGTGATTGTCAAATCCTTCAGTTTGTACTAAAAAGGCTTTTTTCTACCTCAAACCAGTTATTGCCAAATCAGTTAGTTTTCCCTAAAAAGGCTGTATGTGACCTCTTACCAGTGATTGACAAATCCTTCACTTTCCCCTAAAAAAGCTGTCTTTGGCCTCAAAGCAATGATGGCCAAATTCTTCATTTTTCTGTAAAAAGGCTGTTTTTGGATTCAAAGCAGTGACTGCCAAATTTTTCACTTTTCCACAAAAAGGTTGTGTTTGGTCTCAAAGCAGTGATTGCCAAATCCTTTCATTTCTCCTAAAAATACTTTTTTTGGCCTCAAAGCAGTGTTTTCCAAATCCTTTAGTTTCCCCTAAAAAAGCTGTATTTGGCCTCAGAGAAGTTCTTTCCAAATCTCTGTTCATAAAAGATGAGTGGAAAATCCTGAGGTCATTGTTGAAAGGGCAAAGGGAAAAAAGTTGTTGGAAAGGGGAGTAGGCTCTGTGTTCGAGGTGTACATGGGGTACGTGGTACTGCTAATGTTACTGAAAGCTGTAGTGACCAAATATTGCCTCATCAACATACCCCAAGGGATATGACAAGTTCTGTTGCTGGACAGCCTACTCCAGTCTCTTTGTTTGCCAGCAGCAAGTTTTGGATGAATTCTGGATGAGGCCCAGAAAGAGCTTTTGCTACAGTTCATGGCAAGCACTCATCAAGTTTCATGTCCTCCTGTTCCTCCACCTCAATATCAAACAATGGAGTCCACATAGGTGGCACCCAAAATATCCATGTGTAACCCCGTATCACAACTCTCCAACCACACAACTGATTGTGGGAAAACACAAATGGCCTATTCTACGGAAATGTTCACACATTCTATACCATGGGCATCAGAGGTCTTCTCTAAAGATTCACATACTCCAAAGGAATAAGGCATCAGCGCCAATGTCCAAAATCGTTTGGACTTGGGTCCGGGGAAAAACAAAGTAGGGTCCAAGACCCTCGTCACCAGATGTTAACCCCTGGGGGTGAAGGGGATGATTAGGATGAGACTCAGATACCTGAGGAGCACCTGCAATTGACTGTGCGTTCCAGGGCAAGAAGAAAAGGGTGACTCTCATAACAAGGAGAGGGACAACAGAGAGTATAATGATGAGGTTCGAGATCCCATTTAGAATTAACCCAGAGTGACGCCGCTGCGTAGTTCAGCAGAGGGGGAGGTTAGACTGTGTTTTCCTGCACCGAAATTGAGGGCTTCAAGCATGACAAGCACTGCATCCTGAGCTACAACTCTGGCTGTGGATAGCAGCTTTCACGAGTCTGTAGTTGTCCGAAGCGGCAAGGATTACCTAGCCTGGGCCTATTTTAACAGTGCAAATATGATCCAATCCTGTTATTTGCAAATTTATACAAAAAATTTAGTAGAATAGAGAAAAAAAACAACATTTTGACTAATACATGCGTAAACTGCCACATGACCCAGCACTATGCATTACTTTGTGAAAATTACTGCACTTAAACTGAGCCTAGCGGGCCTGAACGAACACCGTCCGCTGCATCAACCGCATTTGCTACTCCTCCTCCTTCTTCACAGTGGCAAGTGTTGCCCAACAGGTGACCTCCACTTGCTTACCCACTAAAGTTGGGGCAGCTGACAGCCCCTCAGCTGTTGCAGAAGTGAACACACTTGCTGGTTTTGACTATCTCAGACATAGAGCACACTACTTGTTTGTCAATTCACAGTAACATCTCCACCTGCACCACCTTCAACAATGCTGAAAGCTTTTTGGGTACACCCTACTCCACCCTCTCTCAGCACAGCAGCCAGCCCTGAGTCCTGCAGTTGTAATCACTAAAAAGATTGTTTCCTCCTACACATACGAAGAAAAGAGCTTGAACTTGGTTCCTTGAGAATCTCTGTGTGTGACAGGGTGCATATCACCACTGACACCTGGATGAGCTAACATGACCAGTGGTGCTACATCTCCATCTCCAGTGGCTGTGGGGCCAGGCTGGGAAAGGGCTACTCCCCAAGATGTTTGGGACAACTTTTTACCCGTACTCTTAATCCACTGCTTCTGCCTCGTTCACCTTCTCTAGGGCCTCCAGATGTGCCCTTGTCCTCTATTAACGTTGCCACAGTTCAGACAGAATGAACCCCACCCCCATACTGTGCTGCCAGGGCTCTCTGCCATGAGGCAGTGTCTAAATTAGACAGAGATGTGATGTGAATATCCCTGAGGAAGGCGCCGGGTGTGGCGCTGAAACGCGTAGGAAGAGGAGGAATAAAGAGGATGAAAAGTTGTTGGGCTCTTTGGTGAGTTATTTTGAACCCAGAAGCAGCGCAGACCGTGACACACCATCACTCCCATCATTTTCTTTTAGAGATGTGATTCACACAGCTGAAGAGTTTTGGAAAGCTATACATATACGGGGAGTGCTGTATATATATGGTGATGCTGTATATTTATGGGGGATGCTGTAAATATATGGGGAATGCTGCATATATGTGAGAGTGCTGTATATATATATAGGGGAGTGCTGTATATATATGGGAGCACTGTATATATCTAAGGCAGTGCTGTATATACATGGGGGAGTGCTTCACAGCATAGACAATTGCCTTCAGATTAGTGATAAGGCAAATTTGTTTGTGAATGGTGAAGTTAACAAACAAAACCACCGCTATTGGTCTGACACTAACCCACAGTGGATAGATCCCTCCGAGACTCTTGGAACACAAAAATTGATTGATGTATACAGTATATATATATATTATATATATATATATTTATATGCAGAGAATGTTATATATCTGTGAGAGTGCTGTATATCTATGGGGAGTGCTACATATGTATGGGGGTGCTGCATATATGGGAGCGCTGTATGCATATTCGGGTGCTGCATTTATATGGGGTTGCTGTATTTATATAGGGAGTGCTGAATATGTATAGGAGTGCTGTATATCTATGGGAATACTCAAACCGTGAAAAGCCTGTGGAGGATTGGGGTACCTTTCATATGGCGAACAAGAGATATGGCAGGAGAGCATCCCAATCCCTCCTGTCCTTATCCATCACCCTTTTCCACATCCTCTTTAGGGTTTTACTAAAGTGCTCCACCAACCCGTTGGTCTGAAGGTGATACACTAAAGTATGCAGGTGGGAGATTTTTAGTAGTCTACACAGGTCCTTGAGTATCTGAGACATAAATATCTCTTTTGAAATGCCTGTGCGAGAAAACATGTTAACAAGCTCCTTTAAAATTGTCTTCGCATTGGCATTCCGCAAGGCTACGCGGGATAACGGGTGGAGTAATGCAGTACCACCAGAATGTATTGATGACCCCTGGCAGATTTAATTAATGTACTGACTATATCCATTGCTATCTCTCAAAGGGCACCTCTATGATTAGTAAGGGCACCAGGGAGCTTCTAAAATGGGACACAGGTGCGGTCAACTGGCACGTAGGACATGACAGACAGTATTGGGCTACATCTCTCACCAGGCCCGGCCAAAAGAAATGTTGCAGAATACGGTCTTTTGTCTTTTCTCCAGCCAAGTGATCCCCTAAGGGATGCTTGTGCACCAGGTCCAAGACCACCTGACGGAAGGCTTTGGTCACCACTAGCTGTTCCACAACCATTCGCTCACTTTGTTACGTGATATAGCATGCCCTGTTGCACCTCCACATGTGGGAACTCATTTTGAGCCCCTAGGTACAATGGGGTTCCCTCAGAAACCTTCACATTTTCCCATGCCCTTGTTAGAGTAGGATCCTGGTATTGAGCGGTCCCGAAACTATCGCGGGCCACTTCAAGACCTGGCATCTCTATAACATCCTCTAGCTCGTCTTCCTTGCCCGCAAACACAGGCAAGGGAGAATCCACAGACGCTGAAGGTACCCCTGAGGTGGGCCCCCCGTCGTCTTGCTCCAGCGGCTCAGGGGCCAGCCCCAGAGTTATATTCACAGGTTTATCCTCAACCAGAGTGTTCAGGCCATTTTTGAAGTTCCACAAGTCCCAGAATAAGGGAAAGTCTCTCCCCAGGATTACACTATGCCACATAGACTGTACGACCACTGCCTGATGTTTTGTGGCCCCAATGGCGTGGCAAGAGTGACCCAGGCAGTGGGGTAGTTTTTAGTATCGCCATGTTCCTTCCCTGGCATGCCCTGCCTATCACGAAGTTTTCAACATGTAAAAACCCCTATAAAGGTGTCCCCGTACCACGACGGCTATCCCTGCTGTCCCTTTTGGTGATTGGGAGTGGGTTCATATCAATCTTTCTGGACTCCCCCGTTACCCAATTTAGTTAGTGGGTCCCCTAGGTGCAACATTCTCTTCTTTTGAAGAAGAGTAGTTTCGCAGGACTTTCAGGTGACTTCCTGCATTCCCAGTGAGGTGGAAGCGTCCCCTGGAGTAGGCTTTCGGAGGCGCTATAACACTCAACCATATTCACCAACTGGTCGGCGCTAGTTGGGTCACCCTGTCCGACCCACCTCTGGATCTTAGCAGGTAAGGATCGCAGGTACTTATCTAGAACAACCCGTTCCACCATCTGTGCAGGCGTCAGAGTTTCTGGTTGCAGCCATTTTTTTACCAGATGGATGAGGTCATGCATTTGTGACCGGGCTGGCTGAGTTCCACAAACATATTATTATTATTATTTGGTATTTATATAGTGCTATTAGGATACATGGCGCTTTACAATTTAGAGGGTAGACAAAGACAAGTGGTCGAAAATGACCGCAAACGACGACAAACGATGACAAATCCACAATTAAGATGTAGGGAAGGAAAGGTGTATAACAGTCCGCGCTGCCAGGTCCACTTACTCCAAAGAACACACGTGTTGGTGATGTTCAAACAGATTTCCTTTATTTTCTCCGACGCGTTTCGGTGCCCTCCTGGCACCTTCCTCAGGTATCCCTGAGGAAGGTGCCAGGAGGGCACCGAAACGCGTCGGAGGAAATAAAGGAAATCTGTTTGAACATCACCTACACGTGTGTTCTTTGGAGTAAGTGGACCTGGCAGCGCGGACTGTTATACACCTTTCCTTCCCTACATCTTGATGTGTCTCCACGAGTGAGTGGTCGGTGGAAGTCCAGCAGCAGCCATCAGGACATTATTACCATATGCCTTCAAACCAGTTGTGCGTCTCACAACTGGCATAGGTGAGTGAATTCCTTACACACCACCTTGAGATACGGTGTCGCAAGTGATAGGGCACTATTGCACCTCTTGTTCCCCCTCTTTTTCTTTTATTTGCTAAATCCACAATTAATCATACGGGTACAATAGGGCCCGGGATCCTGTCCGCGAGGGCTCACAGTCTAGTGGGGGGTAGGGAGGGAGACAGTAGGAGGGGGAGAGGTGAGATGGTGCAGTGGATTGGGTCTCAGTGTGTGTTATAGGCTTGTAGGAAGAGGTGGGTCTTCAGGTTTTTCTTGAAGGTTCCCAGGGCCAGGGAGTGTCTGATGTGATGGGGAGGGAGTTCCAGAGTCTGGCAAAAGCACGAGAGAAGTCTTGTGTGCTGTTGTGGGAGGTGGAGATGCGGGGGGTTGAGAGAAGGAGTTCTTGGGAGGAGCGCAACTTGCGTGAGGGGAGGTAGCGGGAGACTAGGTCGGAGATGTAGGGAGGGGACAGGTTGTGGATGGCCTTGTATGTCAGGGTTAGGGTTTTGAAGCAAGATCGCTGGGGGATGGGGAGCCAGTGGAGGGCTCGGCGGAGAGGGGAGGCGGGGGAGTAGCGGGGAGGTGGATGAGTCGGGCAGCAGAGTTGAGGATGGTGTGAAGAGGTGCAAGAGAGGAGGCAGGGAGGCCAGTGAACAGGAGGTTGCAGTAGTCCAGGCGGGAGATGATAAGGGCATGGACAAGTGTCTTAGCCGTGTTGTGGTCAAGGAAGGAGCGGATGCGAGCAATGTTTTTTAGTTGGAATCGGCAGGCGGTGGCGAGGGCTGGGATGTGGGGCTTGAAGGAGAGGGAGTCGAGGATTATCCCGAGACATTTGGCGTGGGGGACGGGTGAGAGAGTGCAGTCATTGATGGTGATGGATAGGTCAGGAAGGGGGGGAGGGTTGTTAGGGGGAAGGACGATGAATTCTGTCTTGTCCATGTTGAGTTTGAGGAAGCGGGTAGAAAAGAAGGATGCAATGGTGGATAGGCAGTGAGGAATTTTGGATAGAAGAGAGGAGATGTCAGGGCCAGACAGATAGAGCTGGGTGTCGTCGGCGTAGAGATGGTATTGGAGGCCATGTGACTCGATTAGGTTGCCTAGGCTGAGGGTGTAAATGGAGAAGAGTAGTGGTCCCCGGACCGAGCCTTGGGGGACACCTACGGAGAGGGGGTGGGGCGAGGAGGAGGTGTGGGAGTGGGTGACGCTGAAGGTCCTGTACGTCAGGTAGGAGGAGATGCAGGAGAGGGCGAGGTCAGTAATGCCAAGAGATTCAAGGATTTGGAGTAAGAGGGAGTGGTCAACAGTGTCAAAGGCAGCAGAGAGGTCAAGAAGGATGAGGACGGAGTAGTGTCGTTTGCTCTTGGCGATCAGAAGGTCATTAGTGACTTTGGTTAGGGCTGTTTCGGTGGAGTGGTGCAGTCAGAAGCCGGATTGTAGGCGATCAAAGAGAGCACAGGAAGAGAGGTGGGAGTAAAGTTTGGAATAGACGTGTTGTTCAAGAAGTTTTGAGGCAAACATGAGGAGAGATATGGGGCGATAGTTGGAGACAGTTGTAGGGTCGAGGGATGTTTTTTTAGGATGGGCGTGATTGGGGCATGCTTGAAGGGTGAGGGGAATGTGCCGGATTTGAGTGATATGTTGAAGAGGTGTGTCAGGGCAGGTATGAGGACTGTGGTGAGGTTAGGGATGAGGTGGGAGGGGAGTGGGTCAAGGGCGCAGGTGGTGAGGTGTGCTCGTGCTAGAAGGGAGGAGAGGTGGTCCTCAGTCATGGGGGTGAAACTGCATTTGGGTGAGGGGGGATGGGCTGGAGGTGGGATGGGGCGAGAGGAGTGTGGGTCAAAGCTTTGAGTTTGTCAATTTTGTCTTTGAAGAAGGTGGCGAAGTTGTCGGCGGAGATGAGAGGTGAGGGAGAAGGCTCGGGGGGCAAAGTAAAGAGTTGAAGGTTTTGAAGAGTTGTTTGGGGTTGTGAGACAGGGCGGTAATTAGGGAGGAGAAGTAGGCTTGATTTGCGGAGTCAAGGGCAGTCTTGAAGGTATTGAGAGAACGCTTGTATAGGGCGAAGTGCTCTGCGGCGTGGGACTCCTTCCATTTCCGCTCGGCTGCCCTAGTCGTCTGTCGGAGTTTTTGGTGAGGATCGTGAGCCATGGTTGTCATTGTACTCGTGTTGTGTTAAATGTGAGCGGAGCAGCCTGGTCGAGGGCTGTGGTGAGAGTGGAGTTGTAGAGGGAGGCGGCTGAGTCAGCATCATGAGATGAGACCAAGTCAGAGAGGGGGAGGAGGGATTCTGAGAGTGAATGGAAGTCTATGAGCTTAAGGTTTCTGCGGGGGTGGGGGAGTGCCGGGGGGGGGAGCGTGGTAGGGGGGGAGAGGCACGAGAAGGTCAGTAAGTTGTGGTCGGAGTGGGTGAGGGGTGAGTGTGCGACGTCGGAGAGGGAGCAGAGGCGGGTGAAGACTAGGTCAAATGTGTGGCCACCAGTGTGCGTGGTGGAAGAGATCCATTGGGAGAGGCCAAAAGAGGAGGTGAGGGATAGGAGTCTGGAGGCAGCGGCTGTGGGGGTGTCGATGGGGATGTTGAAGTCACCCATGACGATGGTAGGGATGTCGGAGGAGAAGAGGTGGAGGAGCCAGGTTGTGAAGTGGTCAAAGAAGGTAGAGGCTGATCTAGGGGGGCGGTAGACAACAGCTAGTTGGAGGTTGCAGGGGGAGTAGATGCGAACGGAGTGTGCCTTGAAGGAGGGGAGGGGGGGTGGAGTAAGAGGGGAGGAGCAGTCACTGGCCAGAAGTAGGCCAACGCCACCGCCGCGGGTGTTGGTGGGGCGGGGAGTGTGGGAGAGTGTGAATCCCCCTTAGGAGAGGGCAGCCGGGGAGGTTGTGTCAGAGAGGGTAAGCCAGGTCTCCGTGATGCCAAGGAAGGAGAGTTTTCTGGAGATGAAGAGGTCGTGGATAAGTGTGAGTTTGTTACGGGCCGAGCGGGTGTTCCAGAGTGCGCCGTGTAGGGGGACAGGGAAAGCCGGGATAGGGGGAATGGGACGGAGGTTAAGGGGGTTACGAGGGTTGGTTATGGGTCGTTGAAGTGGGGTGGAGGAGAGTGAAGTGGTATGGTGGGGTGGGCCAGGATTATGGGAAATGTCACCGAAGAGTAGGAGGAGCAGGGAGAGGGTTAGGAGGTGGGAGCAGGGGAGCTTGCGTGGTGGTCGTGTACGTCTAGAGATGGTGGGTTGAAAGTGGGGAAATAGTTCAGAGCATTGGGTGAGGTGGGTAGGAAGGATGGAGGATAAGAGTAGAATTTCTTTGCCCAATGGGGGGATGGGTGGGGGTAGTAGGAAGTGGAGAAGGATGGGAGTGAAGGTGAGAAGAAGCGGAAACATGGTGGGGTGAGTAGAATTGGAGAGGTGGGTGAGGTCAGAGGTAGCCGGGGATCTGGTGTGGCAAGGGTGATGAGGTGCAGTCCGGGGGAGGAGATGCAGTTCAGGGATAAGGTGCAGGCTAGGGAAGGGATGCAACCAGGGGAGGGATGCAACTAGGGTTGAGGTGTAGCAGAGGGTGATATGCAGCCGGGGGTGGGATGCAGATGCAGTCACGGGAAGAAGCAGCCAGAGGCAAGAAGCAGCCAGGGATGAGATGTAGCAGGGGTGGGATGTAGTCACTGATGAGATGAGATGCAGTAACAGATGGGATGAGATGCGGTGCAGGATGATATGCGGCACTGGATGAGATGCGGCACAGGATGAGATGAGGTGTGGCACAGGATGAGGTGAAGATGCGGTCACGGGTGAGATGAGATGCAGCCACGGGTGAGATGAGCTGCAGCCACGGGTGAGATGAGATGTAGCCACGGGTGAGATGAGATGCAGCCACGGGTGAGATGAGGTGCAGCCATGGGAGAGATGAGATGCAGCCACGGAAGAGATGAGGTGCAGCCACGGATGAGATGAGATGCTGTCGCGGGTGAGATGAGATGCTGTCGCGGGTGAGATGGGATGCAGCCACAGGTAAGAAGCAGCCAGGAGGGTAATGCAGCCAGAGATGCAGTGCAGCCATGGGTGAGATGCAGCCAGGAGGGTAATGCAGCCAGAGGTGCAATGCAGCCACGGGCGAGATGAAATGCAGCCACGGGTGAGAAGCAGCCAGGAGGGTAATGCAGCCAGAGATGCAGTGCAGGTACGGGTGAGATGAGATGTAGCGACAGGTGAGAAGCAGCCAGGAGGGTAATGCAGGCAGAGATGCAGGCAGCCACAGGTGAGATGAGATGCAGCACGGGTGAGAAGCAGCCAGGAGGGTAGTGCAGCCAGAGATGCAGTGCAGGCAGGGGTCAGAGGCACCGTGAGGGTGTTGGCGGCTCCGTGCGGGCAGGACGGAGGAGGCTGGTAGTCTAGGAGATGAGGGACCTGGTCAGAGGTGAGGGGCTTCAGAGGTGCAGCACCTGGGTCAGCAGATTGATGAGCCCCGTTGTTCGGTGAACCCCTATGGCCAGGGGGGGGCAAAGGTGCCTGGGATGCACAGCAGGCCCTGGGGTCGGCCAGGAGATGGGCACCACAGGAGGCTCAGGCAAGTGATGGTGAACGGGGGAGCAGCAGAGGGGCGGAGGGGCAGATGCCCAGCACTCACCGCAGGCGCCCGATTAGTTTGCGGTGGGCAGAGTCTCTTCCCGCGTCTCGGGTCCCCGCCGCTGGTGTAGGCAGTGGTGCGGGCCGGGGTTGGGTACCGGTGGGGGGTGGGGCCTCACCTCTAAACTCAGGCCGCGGCTTCGGCCTGAGCGCTGGGTCTCTCACACATGCTCCGAGGGCAGGGCCGGCGCCCGGAGCGGTGATGCTGTGCTCCTCCTGCGCTGAGACAGGAGGAGTGGTGGAGAGCCGTGTGTACGGGAGGCCGCAGGCTTGGGGCTACAGCGCGTCCCGCCAGTCCCACATTTGGGCAGCGGGGGACAGTGAGCCGGATTGGTCTCACCTCACGAAGGTGGGGAGGAAGCGCTCCGGCCGGTTGTTGAACTGGCTCCAGGGCTGGGCTGGGTGCTGGGGGCCGTTGGTAGGGCCAAGTCAAGGGGAGTCCCACGTGCGTGGGTGAGGGCACAGTCGGGAAACCCGGTGGATGGGCAGGTGCAGGGAGCAGCGACCGGTAGAGTGGGGTGTGGGCCGCAGCTCAGAGGCCAGCCGGTGCTCCAGATGGCGATGGATGGTGAGGAGTGCATGGCAGCATCCTCACTGCACGGCGGACATCACAAACGTCCATAAATGTACCCTCTGTGCCCTTACATAGGTGTTTACTCCCAGCTTTGCCAGGATTTCACCTTTTAGTTTTACATAGTCCATAGCATCAGCTCCACATAGTTCATAACAGGCATTTTGTGGATCCCTGACCAGGAATGGAGCAACCACTTCATCCCATTTGTCAACCGGTAAGCGCTCACTTTCTGCAATTTGTTCAAACATAGCCTGATATCACATCATCGTCATCAGTCATTTTAAGTAAACTCTTTTGTACGGCTTTCTGTGCACTAGCAATGCTTTGTGCACAGTCCTCCACATCTCGAGGCTGCCGAACCAAGGCCTCCTTTATTGCACTTAACTATTCTTGCTGAATTTGGTGCTGCTGCTCCAGGCCTTCTAAAAGTAAGTATTAGTCTGCTGTTGTTGGATATTTGCCTGAAGCAACTGTTTCACTAGGTCCTCCATATTGCTACTCTCTTGGTTTTCAGTAGCACAGTGGCGCAACTTCAGGCCTCGGGGCCCCGATGCGAAAGCTCCAACGGGGCCCCCAATTATTGCAAATCTTTAGTAGTATAAGTCTTTTTCTATGGGCCAAAGGGACATTTGGGGCCCCCCTAGGCTGCAGGGCCCGGGTGCGATCGCAACCCCTGCACCTATTGTAGTTACGCTCCTGGCTTTCAGCCAGGACATCGAGAAGAGACAATGCACACAGAGCGGCTTCTCTGCAGTCACAGTCCTACAGCCACTGATGCCCGCATTCGAAAAACACCATTTGTGAGACAAGGGATATAGCTCAGCCGTGATCTTTGCTTCGGTTCAAGCGAGCGGCATGGAGTCACAGTGGACTATGGCATACTGGCAGGCTTCACGCAGGTATGGTCACAGCCATGTTTATTGTGCACACTTGTCACTCAGGGTTACATAAATCTATCCTTAGAGTGCACTTTTAAAATATACCTTTTAATGAATTTTGTTAAAATAGCAATCGTGTGTTTATTCCTCACACCTTGTGTCTATAAAATATGCCAGTCATACAGGGGGAGGGGGGGCTATGTCCCTACAACTCTCCCTGTTCTTTTCTCTGCCTGGCAATGGAATTTCGACACCTAACTTATATAGTGTCCCTGGTATATCTCTTTATCTACTCAGGATAAAATCATCAATCATACATCTGTATTGAAACTTTAGGTACTATAAGGACACGGGTCAATCCCCAGTATCCCCTTCGAATAGGTCTGTCAGAGCAAAGGGGGAGCCTATGTCTATCAGATTGTAGGGGAGGCATGTACAATCCAAAGCAGTGGTCTTAGGGTACCGTCACACGTGGCAACGGCACCGCCGATTTGTTAGGCGATGCAGGGGCGTGGCCTATTGGCACCAATATCGCCCCTGCATCGCCTAATGTAATTGGTTGATGGCGACGCCGTTTACTGGTCGCCCAGTTTCAGAGCAGTGCTCTGAAACCAGGCAGCCGATCTGGGGCGATGTGTACACATCGCTCCATGTAAACGGCAGTCGGCGACCTGACAGGTGATGGGAGCCATAGGCTCCCATTGTACTGCATTGCCACTGGGGTATTGAGACCCCCTGGCGGTGA
Organism: Allobates femoralis; assembly: GCA_033576535.1. Lineage (NCBI taxonomy): Eukaryota > Metazoa > Chordata > Amphibia > Anura > Aromobatidae > Allobates > Allobates femoralis. Next base: position 132,841,953 of record JARQOC010000009.1, on the reverse strand, counting down.
TGCCGCCTGTCAGCTCGCCGGTGCATCGCCGGAGGTGTCTCTCCGTGTAAATGGGGGGCGGCGACGCTGGCAGGGTGCCAAAAACGTGTGCGCTCCTGCCAGTCGCCGCCGACATCTCCGGGGCCGTCGCCAGGTGTGACGGTAACCTTATAGACAATATATGTCCTCGTATTCCATGCGCCAGTCCCCTCACAATGTGTAAGGATGCCTGGCGCATAGGCTGTCCTATTTATGATAAATAATAGGGCCAACAACCAGTACCTGAACTTTTGTTGTTTTTGTGAAACCTATACCCTATACAAAACAGGATTATATAGCAGCTAGTACTCACCTGTACCCAATTACCACCTACATTCGATAGCAATAGGAGATGATCTAAAATACCTTTTCAAATTATATTACAGATGGTATGATAATGGCAGCATGTCATACAAATGATGTCACTTATCTGTGCACGCTGTCTCACGAACTCGATGCGTTTCTGCCCACGATGACATGTGGGTTTCCTCAGGAGTGACAGTCTTGTGCCATATAGATGCCAAGGAGCATACATTGACCTGGGGGCGCTGTTGGGGGTGCTTAATAGCCCCTCCTTTCCATTGGTGACACCATCACTGGGGGCCTCTATACCACCTCCTTTTATCTATGCCTGTCACCGGCGGCGCAGCAGATGAAGGAGCTATAGGGGAGCATAAGAGGTGGCAGCAACATTCCGCTTATGGAATTACACCGTCGGATATATTATCTGCATACCTGCAATGTTCCATTACATATCCCCTGGACCCAATTAGATCACTATGTGTTAGTATATAATTAGATATGTCTAAAAACCAAGGCCCTTTTCTCCAATCTATACCATAAGCCCAGTCACACATATGATCACAGGTGGTCCACATAGTACCCCACAATTCCCCAGTGACACTAATGGGCAGGACAATAAACCTCCCATTCTTGTGCTTCACATATCTGCTGTACACAGAACATGAAACCTATTTGTATTCAGAGGTAATATAGACACCACCTCAGATATGTATGTCTTAAACTATTAAGACAATGATATTTGTATATCCAATATCCCTTTGGAGTAGTAGGAAGAGAACAGGACCTCCGTACAATTAATAGGTCACCCGTAGTGTGTTCATACAGACCAAATAGCCTCCCAAGAGGCCAGTGTACACATCCCCAGATGGTGCAGAAATTACAAGAATGGTGTATATAAAATTTGTTTGTTGAGGCTGCCTACCCTGTGGAGAGAAACATGTATATCCATTTTGTTTCTCTTCTTAGGATTTCCCTATTCCAATCTCCTCCCTGTTTCACTCTATCCACCACCTCCAAGGCCTGAAATTTGATACATCCTAAATCCCCCCTATGTACCTCTCTTATGTGTCTTGAAATTGGTGTGTCCCTTTCATTTCAAATGTCCCCCAAGTGGTCACCTATCCGTCTCCTCAATTGCCTCTTTGTTTTCCCAACATATTCCATGGGACATGAGCATTGGAAAAGGTATACCACTCCTTCTGTCTTACAATTAGCAAATTGTCGATTCGTGAAGGTTTCTCCTGTTGTACTGCTTTGGGCTGTTTTGGACACTCTGATGTAATTACAAAAGGAACTTTTTCCACACCTGAAGGTACCTGCCTGTCTTTGTTCAAGCCAGGTTCCGGTTTTCTTAGGGGGGCAGTAGTGGCTGTGTACCAAATGGTCTTGCAAAGATCATCCTCTCCTGTAAGTGATGGCTGGTCTACTGGGGATTAATGGTGCCACATCCTGATCGGTCATGAGTATATCCCAATATTTTTCAAAAATCGCCCTTACTTCGTTTGACTTATCGTCAAAGGTACCAATGATACGGACCCCATCATCATTAGATGTTTTATCCCTCGGTTTTAAAAGGGTATCTCTTTGTTCTGTCAAGCATTTTTAAATGTCTTATTCAATACTCTGAATGGATATCCCTTTTCTGTGAAGCGATCCCTCATTTTTTTCACTTCCCCATAGAACCTGGTGGTATCCGAACAGTTCCGCCTCACTCTTAGGTATTGGCCTTTGGGTATACCCTCCCTTAGACCTCTCAGATGGTGGCTATCCCATCTTAAGAGATCATTTGTTGATGTAGGTTTCCTATAAAAAGTTGTCTGTAGGTAACCTTTCTCATCCTTGTTAGAGATGAGTGAGTACTAAAATGCTCGGGTGCTCGAAGCTCGGGCCGAGCATCCCAAGATACTCGTGCACTCGGCCCGAGCACCGAGCCCAATGTTATCCTATGGGAGACCCGAGTATTTTTCTGGCATGACCCCCGGCAGCATGGAAAAGCCCTAAAAAGTCACAAAAGTATCAGAACAGTGCTCAAATGACATGGGAACAGCATGTGGAAGACCCCTGGAAGCATTTCAGACTCCAAGCTCACTGCTGTGAACAATGTTGTCAGAGTATTACCCCACTTTTACGGACTGTCAAGAAAACATTACAAAATGAAACCAAAATGGATTTTCATGGAGAAAATATTAAGGGCTCATACCCACATGTGAGACAGAGTTGGTGTAAATTAGTTTTATGGATTACATGAAAGATTTTTTTTTTTTTAAATTGTGTGGCTCTCCCATGCCCCTGGGAAGAGACGTACATGAAGGTCTCTTTAAATAATGTGCCCATTTTAAGGAAGAGGGTCTTTTGTAGTATTGCCCTTTGGCAGGGCAGCCAAAAATTGGGAGGCACTCCAATGCCCCTGGAAAGAGACGTGCATGAGGGCCTCTTTAAGTAAGGCCTCTTTAAATAATGTGCCCATTATAAGGAAGTGTGTCTTTTGTAGTATTGCCCTAGGCAGGGCAACCAAAAATTGTGTGGCACTCTGATGCCCCTGGATAGAGACATGCATGAGGGCTTCTTTAAATAAAGTGCCCATTTTAAGGAGGTGGGTCTTTTGAAGTATTGCCCTAGGCAGGGCTGCCAAAAGTTGGGAGGTACTTCAATGCCCCTAGATAGAGACGTGCATGAGGGCCTCTTTAAATAATGTGCCCATTTTAAGGAGGTGGATCTTTTGTAGTATTGCCCTTTGGCAGGGCTGCTACACATTGGGAGGCACCCCAATGCCCCTGGATAAAGACGTGCATGAGGGCCTCTTTAAATAATGTGCCCATTATAAGGAAGTGGGTCTTTTGTAGTATTGCCATAGGCAGGGCTGCCAATAGTTGGGAGGCACTTCAATGCCCCTGGATAGAGACATGCATGATGGCCTCTTTAAATAATGTGCCCATTTTAAGGAGGTGCGTGTTTTCTAGTATTGCCCTAGGTAGGGCAGCCAAAAATTGTGTTGCACTCTGATGCCCCTGGATAGAGACGTGCATGAGGACCTCTTTAAATAATGTGCCCATTATAAGGAAGTGGGTCATTTGTAGTATTGCCCTAGGTAGGGCAGCCAAAAATTGTGTGGCACTCTGATGCCCCTGGATAGAGACGTGCATGAGGGCCTTTTTAAATAATGTGCCCATTATAAGGAAGTGGGTCTTTTGTAGTATTGCCCTTTGGCAGGGCTGCTAAAAATTGGGAGGCACCCCAATGCCCCTGGATAGAGACGTGTAAGAGGGACTCTTGAAATAATGTACCCATTGTAAGGAAGTGGGTCTTTTGTAGTATTGCCCTAGGCAGGGCTGCCAAAAGTTGGGAGGCACTTCAATGCCCCTGGATAGAGACGTGCATGAGGGTCTCTTTAAGTAATGTGCCCATTTTAAGGAGGTGGGTCTTTTGTAGTATTGCCCTTTGGCAGGGCTGCTAAACATTGGGAGGCACCCCAATGCCCCTGGATAGAGACGTGCATGAAGGCCTCTTTAAATAATGTGCCCATTATAAGGAGGTGGGTCTTTGTAGTATTGCCCTAGGCAGGGCAGCCAAAAATTGTGTGGCACTCTGATGCTCCTGGATAGAAACGTGCATGAGGGCCTCTTTAAATAATGTGCCCATTATAAGGAAGTGGGTCTTTTGTAGTATTGCCCTAGGCAGGGCTGCCAAAAGTTGGGAGGCACTTCAATGCCCCTGGATAGAGACATGCATGAGGGCCTCTTTAAATAATGTGCCCATTTTAAGGAGGTGGGTGTTTTGTAGTATTGCCCTTTGGCAGGGCTGCTAGACATTGGGAGGCACCCCAATGCCCCTGGATAGAGACGTGCATGAGGGCCTCTTTAAATAATGTGCTCTTTATAAGGAAGTGGGTCTTTTGTAGTATTGCCCTAGGCAGGGCTGCCAAAAGTTGGAAGGCACTTAAATGCCCCTGGATAGAGACGTGTGTGGCGCCCCACTAAGGGTGCGTCACAGGAGTGTACTACACCGACTGAAGGTGTCGTATTCTCCGTTCCAGTGGTAAGTAGGATAATCCTGAGGCTCCATTTACCACATGCAACACCTACTGCTAGAGGATCAATTAGGCACCCGTTCCTAGGCTAACCGGTCCTGGTAAGGGAGAGCTAGGGTATATAGCAGTGGGGAAAGCAGCAAGGAGTTAGAACAGTTGAGAGATCAGACAAGAACAGAACAGGAGAGTCAAATCGTGATAGGAGCTGCATAGAGCTGTGCAGCAGATGTAGCAGAGTGGAGAAAGAACAGAAAGAGAATGGAGACAGCTAACAGGGAGGGCACCGTCAACTGGTAGCCCAGAAGAGAAGGAGGGGGCAAAGTCAGAGTGGGCGATTCAAGGCCCTAGCTCAGTCCAAAACACGGGCTACCGGCTCCGACGTGGTCTAGTAGGTTCACCCCTGAACCACAGAACCCGGAGTGGTCGTAAGCTTCCTAGGAGCTCAACTCACAACTTAACAACCACCTCAGCTATACCGAGGGTACCCACCATTGAAGGCCAGGGGCCGCCAGTCCGGATCGCGGTGACCCAACCTAGGGCCCTCAGTACCCTTCACGAGATATACAAGAGCAGCGAGGCAAAGGGACAGTAAGAGATAGAAAAAGACCACCGGGCCCACAGCCTCAGGCACTGAAACTGTGACCTACAGACTGTGCCTGAGACCTGAGTCCCCTCGCCCACAGTGCTTCACGTGCATGAGGGCCTCTTTAAAAAATGTGCCCAGTAAAAGGAAGTGGATCTTTTGTAGTATTGCCCTAGGCAGGGCAGCCAAAAATTGGGAGGCACCACAATGCCCCTGGATAGAGACGTGCATGAGTGTCTACTTAAATATGGTTCCCATTATTAGGAAGAGGGTCTTCCATAGTTTTTCCTAGGAAGTGCTGCAAAAAATTGGGAGGCATTGTGATGCCCATGAAAAGAAACTTGGAGGAGAGCCTCTAAATGTTGTTCCTATTACAAAGGAGTGGGTCTACTGTACTTGTAATGCCCATTCTCTGAGTCTGGACTAAACCATTTACCCCTGGGGGGTATACATGAAACTACTGTCTAACTTTTTTAATGGTTAGGGTCATCATCATCATAAACATGATGTAAATAAATTATGTTTTCGTGGTATCATGGACCACGGTCGAACTGATCATATGATGGTGGCGGATGAGGAGAAGGAGGAACAGTACAGCAAGAAGCCAAAGTCATGAAGTGTGTAGCCATGTGTGGGTGTGAGAAGAGGCATGGCAATTTACCGGCACAAAAAATACAATGCCTATGACTTTAGATTATGCTATCATTTGGTGGTGGTGTGGTTAAGTCAGGCCCATTCCAACCCTTGTTCATCTTGATCAGAGTCAGCCTGTCTGCCTTCATTTACCATTTTTTGAGGCAGGAGGGGATTGTAGCTCCAATTTGTATACGCCAAAACATTCAGTATACCCATCTCAGCGTTTGTGACTGACCGGTATACCTGTGTAATTTAATCTCTAATCTGTCATCTTAGTGTCCATCTAAAAACCATCTTTTGGACGCCTTCATTTACCTGTATACAGGCAGCACACCATTGAAAATGCGCAAGGCCAGTGGCAAGAGACAAGGAACTGGACGTGATGGTGGTGCATGCAGAGGCTGAGGCCATGTGCAAGCTCGAATTGCGCCACTACAAACGCCCACATCATCTCGCTCGACCTTCCTGTCCCAATTTCTAGGGAACCGCAGCAGTACACCACTATTAAATCAAGACAAGTGTAAACAGGTTGTTAGTTGGATAGCGGATAATGCTTCCAGTAAGTTTGGCACCACCACAAACACCCTGTCTTCCACACGGTCAAGTGTCAGTAGCCGTGAGACTGGACCGCACATTCCACACCCTCATCATCCTTCCTTCCACCATGCCGACTGCCCGGCCCCCGACATAACTGATCTCACACTTGGACACTCTGAAGAGCTGTTCACTTATCCATTCGTAGATTCTGGCCTCTCGCCAGCTCCAGTTGAAGTGGGTCATGAGGAGATCGTATGTACTGATGCACAAACATTTGGGCAGCCACGGTCTCACCAAGGCAATGGTGGGAACGTGTCTCAACAAGAGATGGACGATGATGAAACACAATTGCCAGAAAGTCAGGAGGAGGACTAGGGTATGGAAGTGGAAGTCGACGTGGTGGATGATCCAGTAACTGACCCAACCTGGCAGGAGGACATGCAGAGCGAGGATAGCAGTGCACAAGGGGAGGGAGGCGTAGCATCACAACAGACTGGAAGAAGCAGGGTGGTGGCCGCAGGCAGAAGGCAGGCAACCGTTCCCCGGAACAACAACATGACAGAAGTTGCCAGTACAACTGTTAGGTCTTCCCGAGTCTGGCTGTTTTTTAAGGTGTCTGCAGATAATTCCAAAAAGGCCATTTGCAACACCTGCCATGCCAGCATCAGCAGGGGTAGCAAAACTAGCAGCCTGACCATGACCAGTATGATCAGGCACATGTTAGCAAAGCACCCGACTTTTGTGGGATGTACACCAGAGTCCAGGAGCAATGTCTGCGGGTGACACCACTGCATTTTCCACTGTTGTGCGTGCAAGCCAATTCCCTGTCCATCCTGCATGTGAAGATGCTTCCTGTCCTGCACCTGTAGTTGCACAAGCAGAAATACCACCATCATCAACTACGTCCTTGTCCCAGCGCAGCGTTCAGTTATCCATACACCTATCTTTGGAACGCAAGCGCAAATACGCTGTCAACGCCCCACATGCCACACTTCTAAATTCACACATTTCGCGACTGCTTGTGCTGGAAATGTTGCCTTTTAGGCTAGTGGAGACGGAAGCATTCTGCGACCTGATGGCATCCGCCGTCCCACGTTACTCGGTCCCCGGCCGCCACTATTTCTCCCAGTGTGTTGTCCCCGCATTACATAAGCACATGTCACAAAACATTACACGTGCCCTTAACAATGTAGTTTCTGGAAAAGTCCACCTAACCACGGACACGTGGACAAGTGCTCTTGGGCAGGGGCGGGTACATCTCGCTGTCGACGCACTGGGTTAATATTCTGGAAGCCGGGACCCAGTCTGAGCTTGGGACGTAACACGTCCTTCCGACCCCAAGGATTGCAGCCCTAACTCAGTCAGGGTTTCACCCACAGTGTACAGCTCTGGAACGTCATGATCCTCATCCTCCTCCTCCACTTCACCCTCTACACCAGTCCCAAGCTGGAAGCACTGCAGCACTGCCTTGGCTAAACGGCAACAGGCTGTGCTGAAGCTAATATGCGTAGGTGACAAACCCCACAATGCTGAAGAGTTGTGGAAAGCTCTGAAACAGCAGGCAGATCACTGGCTCACACCGCTGAACCTGCAGCTAGGCTTGGTCGTGTGTGACAATGGCCGTAACCTGGTGGCGGCTCTGAGGCGAGGCTAGCTGACACATGTTCCATGCGTGGCCCATGTGCTCAACCTCATGGTTTAGCGGTTTCTTAAATCCTACCTGGAGCTGCTGTTGGATCTGCTCGTAAAAGTACGCCGCCTGTGTGCCCATTTTAGAAAGTCACCTACTGCTTCTGCCGCCCTTGCCAGCTTTCAGCAGCATTTGCAGATTCCGGCTCACAGACTGGTGTGTGATGTCCCCACACATTGGAATTCCACACTGCACATGTTGGTCAGGATTTGTGAGCAGAAGAGGGCAGTTGTTCACTACCTGCATCAATAGGCCGTCGGTATATGGTTCAAACTCCACACATAAGACCTCAGGAGTGGACATGGATGTCCGACACATATACTGTCCTCCAAAACTTTGAGGCCTCCACCAAGATGGTGAGGGGCAATGACGTCATCATTAGCGTCACCATCCTGCTTCTCTGTCTTCTAAAATGCTGTCTGCTCAAAATCAAGGATGGTGCATTGCAGGCGGGGCACGATGAGTTGGAGCAATAAACCGTACGGGGTGATTACACAAAGCCCAGCCTCCTCTCATCCCAACGTAAATTCGAGGACTATGACGAGAAGGAGGATAAATAAATGGAGCTACTTTCATGCGGAATTGACGGTAATACGTGCACAACCATAATACCGTCGGTTCAGCGTGGATGGCCAGAGGACAGGGGAGAGGAGGAGGAAGAGGATGATGAAGACAGCATGGTCAGTCATCCTGTTGGTGAGGACCTGAAGTCTTGCCTGTTAACAGTCTGGCGCACATGGCTGACTTTATGTGATGCTGCCTGTCTTGTGACCCTCGCGTTATCAACATCTTGGCGGACACTCATTACTGGTTGGTGACACTTTTAGACCCACGCTACAAAGAGAACTTTATTTTTCTTATTCCCGAGGTGGAGAGGTCTACAAAAATTCTGCAGTACCAGAACGCCCTAGTTGCGGAATTAGTTAAAAAATTCCCTACCGAAAACGCTTGTGGCAGAGGTCACGGTTCGGTGAACAACCAAGGCGTCCGGCCGAGAGAGGCACAAATCCTATCCAGCAGAAGTAGGGGAACACTCTCAAAGATCTGTGAGAGTTTTCTCAGCCTCTCCCATAGCACAGGCCTTCAGGTGCGGGGTACTGTCACAAGGACTGCAAAGTTTGTAAATATGCTGAAGGAGTACCTTGCCGATCGTACGAAAGTGCTCCTAGATTCCTCTGTGCCTTCTAATTATTGGGTATCCCAGATGGACACGTGGCAGGAATTGTCCCTCTACGCCTTGGAAGTCCTTGCTTGCCCTGCCGCTAGTGTTTTGTCAGAGCATGTTTTTATTGCCGCAGGTGGAATCATTAATGATAAACGCACCCGCCTGTCAACTGAAAATGCTGACCAGTTGTCTTTGAGCTGGATACTGAGATTGGAGATTAAATTACAGCAGCTATACCGGTCAAACACAAACGCTGACACGAGTATACTGAGTGTTTTGGCGTATACAAATTGGAGCTACAAACCCCTCCTGCCGCACAAAAATGGTAAATGAATGGAGACAGGAGTTGTTTTTTAGCTGGACACTGAGATTACAGATTACAGGTTAAATCCCAGCAGGTATACCGGTCAGTTACAAACGCTGAGATGGGTATACTGAGTGTTTTTGCGTATAGAAATTTCAGATACAACCCACTCCTGCTTCAAAAAATGGTAAATGAAGGCGAACAAGTTGTTTTTTAGCTGGATACTAAGATTGGAGATTAAATTAAAGCAGCTATACCAGTCTGACACAAACGCTGATGAGTATACAGAGTGTTTTGGCGTTCACTAATTTCCGCTACAACCCACTCCTGCCACACAAAAATGGTAAATGAATGCAGACAAGAGTTGGTTTTCAGATGGACACTGAGATTATAGATTAGAGCGGTTTAATCCCGGCAGTTGGAACGGTCAGACACAAAGGCTGATGCGAATACCGTATTTTGGCGTATACTACTTGGTGCTACAAGCCACTCCTGCTGCACTAAAATGGTAAATGAATGCAGACAAGAGTTGGTTTTTAGCTGCACAGATTACAGATTAGAGATTAAATTACAGCAGGTATACCGGTCAGTCACAAATGCTGAGATGGGTATACTGAGTGTTTTGGCGTATCCTAATTTCCGCTACAACCCACTCATGGTGCACAAAAATGCTAAATGAATGCAGACAAGAGTTGGTTTTTAGCTGGTCACTGAGATTAGAGATTAAATCCCAGCAGGTGTACCGGTCAGACACAAGCGCTGACGAGAATACCGAGTGTTTTGGCGTATCCTAATTTCCGCTACAACCCACTCCTGGCGCACAAAAATGATAAATGAATGCAGACAAGAGTTGGTTTTTAGCTGGACACTGAGATTAGAGGTTGAATCCCAGCAGGTGTACCGGTCAGACACAAATGCTGCCGAGAATACAGAGTGTTTTGGCGTATCCTAATTTCTGCTACAACCCACTCCTGCCTATAGAGAGCTAAATTAATCCCTAAAAGCACTGTTTTGGGATGGATGAGATTTCCAGCCTGTCCACCAGCCCCAGATGTGATGCAGGCTGGTATACTGGCACAACAAAGTTTGTTATATACTCTGCCTCCCTGCCTGCCTGTATACAGCTGTATTAGTCCTCAGAAGGACTGTTGTGGTAATTAGACTGGCAGCCCTGCACCTACACTAGCTGAAAGGCCACAAATCTCTCCCTCAATCAGCAGCACCTCTCCCTACACTGACTGTCTGTGGAGCAGAATGACGAGCACAGCGCGGTCAGGTCTTATAAAGACTTGATCACGCTGTGCGGCCAGTCAATCACTGTGAAGCCACAACCAACATAGCTATGACTTTACAGTGGCTGTTATCCAATCCCTGCATGCGAGCTGGCTCTGTAAAGAGTGCCAACATGCAGGGAGGTGGACCCCGAACATAGCAAGAGTATTGCGAGATTACTCGGTACTCGCCGAGTACCCCGAGTACCGAGATATTCGTGCGAGTACCGAGTAGTGACAAGCATACTCGCTCATCCCTTTTCCTTGTATATCGTGACATCGAGGAAGTTAATGGAGTTCTCATGTATCTGTGACGTGAACCGCAGACCAATGTCGTTCACATTCAACTGTCTGATAAAGTTCTCGATTGAACCAACACTTTCTCTCTACAGTAATAATAATAAAACTTTATTTGTATAGCGCCAACATATTCCGCAGCACTTTACAGTACAATGTTACATATAAGAAAAGTATCATTACGTCATCAATATAGCGTCCCCAGAATAGTATCTGAGGACCCCACCATGATGCTTCATCCTCCGTGAAGACAGTTGTGTCCTCCCACCAGCCCAGGAGCAGATTAGCATAGCTACGGGCACACAAACTCCCCATAGCTGTGCCCCTGCACTGGTGGTAGAACTTACCGTCAAACTCAAAACAGTTGTGAGTCAAGACATATTCAAGCAGGGTTAGAACGAACTTGTTGTGTTTATTGTACTGTGTGCCACGACTTCCCAGATAGTATTCCACTGCCCTAAGTTCCATCTCATGGGGAATACTGCTGTACAGTGCCTCTACATCAATGGAGGCTAGCCGTACATCAGGTCCCACTGTGATGCCATCCAACTTGCCAATCAGATCCAATGTGTCACGTATATATGATGGCAGACTGATGGCATAACTATGGAGCATCTTATCCAGGTATATTCCGCAGTTCTGGGTGCTGGAATTTATCCCAGATACGATGGGGCTGCCTTTAAGTGGATTTAGGCTTTTATGCACTTTGGGCAGTGAATAAAAGACTGCCGTGACTGGATATTTGTTGTTAATAAAATCTTTTTCGCTCTTAGATATAATGCCCTGCTCAAATGCCTCCATCAGTATCTGTCCCAATGCACATTGGAAATTATCAATCAGATCTTTTTTTTAGTCTAGTATATGTCGTCCGATCATCTAATATACTGGTACACATGGTTTTCTATATCTTGTTATCCATCAGTATCAGATTTCCACCCTTATTGGCTGGTTTTAAAATTAAATGATCGTTTTTGGATATTCTTTCTAAGGCTGTTTTTTCTTCTCTTGTGGGTTTGGGTAGTATTGTACTCTCTGTTGTTTTAATTCCCTCAGCTCCCTAGTAACTAAACTTGTAAAGATATCAATGCTCGTTAGATCACTGGCTGGAGGCATTTTCCTGCTTACAGGTCTACAGTCCGTGAATGGTCCAGTACCCTCTATCCTCATAGATTCCCTTGTTAAAATCAACAAGATCTCCAAACATGGCCATTAGGGATGGGCGAATCTACTCGCTAGGACTCGTTACTCGGCGAGTAGTAAGGGACTCGCAGGACTCGGTACTCTGCGAGTTTCCCAGCGATTACTCGCACAGCAACGAGTCCAATGCAAATCAATATCAATCCTAGTTTTGTCAGAGACTCTGACAAAACTAGGATTGCCATTGACTTGCATTGGTCTCATTACTGTGCAAGTAATCGCAGGGAAACTCGCAAAGTAACTGCTGTTACTTTGCGAGCTGAGTCCGGTTGTCTGCTCTGTGCAGGCTGCTGCAGCTCCAGGGTCCTAGAGCCCGCCTGCTCACGGAGATGATGTAGCAGAGCTGCGATTGTTCTCAGTCTGCTCATTCCCTGTGCATAGACATCTATATCTATGCACAGGGGATGTAGCAGAGAGCGTTTTGGACTACGTCGGACGGAAGAGGATTTTTTTAATTAAAGATGGAGTCTAGTGATGGGCGAATTCTAAATTACTCGGAATCGCTTGACTCTAGCGAGTCCGAGCACAGGACTCGCTACTCGTTGCGAGTCTAGCGACTCCAATGTTAATGAATGGGGAAGCGAGTAATAGCGAGTAGTGTGAGATCTACAAATCGCAGATGTGTCTCGGAAGCTTCAGCCTGAAGCAATCCTAGTTTTGTCATTTATTTGCATTGGACTCGTTTACTTTGCAACTGTAATCGCTGGGAAACTCGCACAGATAAGAGTCCTGTCTGCTCAGTGTGCTGGCTGCCACAGCTCCAGGGTCCTAGAGCCCGCCTGCTGCCTGATGTAGCAGAGCTGAGATTGTTCTCAGTCTGCTCATTCCCTGTGCATAGACATCTATATCTATGCACAGGGATGAGCAGAGAGGACATCGCGTTTTGGACTGCGTCGGACGGAAGAGGATTTTTTTTAATTAAAGATGGAGTCTCTAATGGCTTTTTTTTTTTATTTCTAATAAAAAATTTTCTCTGTGTTGTGTTTTTTTTAAAACAATTTAATAGAAATTCATGGCGGTCATGTCTAATATTGGCGTGACCGCCATAAATTTCGGGCTTAGGGCCAGCTGATAATACAAAGCTGGCCCTAACCTCTTTATTACCCAGCGTGCCACCGCCACCAGGGCCGCTGGAAGAGCGGGGTTCAGCGCCAGAGGATGGCGCTTCAATGAACGCGCCATCTTCTGGGGCGGCTGCTGGCTGCAATTTGCAGTGGGGGGTGCCCAGAAAGCTTGGGCATCCCTGCGCTGCGGATTACAGCCCCCAGCTGCTTAGCTGTACCTGGCTAGAAATAGAAATTGCGCGGAGCCCCACGCATTTTTTTAAAATTATTTCATGAAATTCTGAGACTCTGACTCTGAGACTCTGACTCTGAGACTCTGACTCTGAGACTCTGACTCTGACTCTGAGACTCTGACTCTGAGACTCTGACTCTGAGATTCTAAGACTCTGACTCTGAAATTCATGAAATAATTTTTAAAAAATGCTCCGCGCAATTTCTATGTCTAGCCAGGTACAGCTAAGAAGCTGGGGGCTGGAATCCGCAGCGCAGGGATGCCCAAGCTTTCTGGGCACCCCCCACTGCAAATTGCAGCCCGCAGCCGCCCCAGAAGATGGCGCGTTCATTGAAGCGCCATCCTCTGGCGCTGAACCCCGCACTTCCAGCGGCCCTGGTGGCGGTGGCACACTGGGTAATAAATGGGTTAATACCAGCTTTGATATACAAGCTGGTATTAAGCCCGAGATTCTTAATGTCAGGCCACATTTGACCCAGCCACTAAGAATCTCCAAGAAAGGGTTAAAAAAACACAGAGAAAAATTTTTTATTTGAAATAAAAAAAAAAGCCATTAGGGACTCCATCTTTAATTAAAAAAATCCTCTTCCGTCCGACGTAGTCCAAAACGCGATGTCCTCTCTGCTACATCCCCTGTACATAGATATAGATGTCTATGCACAGGGAATGGAGCAGACCGAGAACAATCTCAGCACTGCTACATCATCTCTGTGAGCAGGCGGGCTCTAGGACCCTGGAGCTGCACAGAGAAGACAGCTGGACTTGGCTCGCAATGTAACATCAGTTATTTGCGAGTTTCCCTGCTATCACTGGCACAGTAGCCGAGTCTAATGCAAACAATGGCAATCCTAGTTTTGTCAGCGTTTGCAATTGATTTGCATTGGATTCGTGCGAGTAAACGCTGGGAAACTCGCAGAGTACCGAGTCCTGCGAGTCCCTTACGACTCGCCGAGTAACGAGTCCTAGCGAGTAGATTCGCCCATCCCTAATGGAGTCCCTAATGGCTTTTTTTTTTTTTATTTCTAATAAAAAATATTCTCTATGTTGTGTTTTTTTAACCCTTTATTGGAGATTCTTAGTGGCTGGGTCAAACGTGGCCTGACATTAAAAATCTCGGGCTTAATACCAGCTTGTATAACAAAGCTGGTATTAACCCCTTTATTACCAAGCGTGCCACCGCCACCAGGGCCGCTGGAAGAGCGGGGTACAGTGCCAGAGGATGGCGCTTCAATGAACGCGCCATCTTCTGGGGCGGCTGCGGGCTGCAATTTGCAGCGGGGGGTGCCCAGAAAGCTTGGGCATCCCTGCGCTGCGGATTCCAGCCCCCAGCTGCTTAGCTGTACCTGGCTAGACATAGAAATTGCGCAGAGCCCCACGCATTTTTTTTTTATTATTTCATGAAATAATAAAAAAAAATGCGTGGGCTCCACGCAATTTCTATGTCTAGTGTCTAGCCAGGTACAGCTAAGCAGCTGGGGGCTGGAATTCGCAGCGCAGGGATGCCCAAGTTTTCTGGGCACCCCCCGCTGCAAATTGCAGCCCGCAGCCGCCCCAGAAGATGGCGCGTTCATTGAAGCGCCATCTTCTGGCGCTGAACCCCGCTCTTCCAGCGGCCCTGGTGGCGGTGGCACGCTGGGTAATAAAGAGGTTTGGGCCAGCTTTGTATTATCAGCTGGCCCTAAGCCCGAAATTTATGGCGGTCACACCAATGTTAGACATGACCGCCATGAATTTCTATTAAATTGTTTTAAAAAAAACACAACACAGAGAAAAAATTTTATTAGAAATAAAAAAAAAAGCCATTAGGGACTCCATCTTTAATTAAAAAAATCCTCTTCCGTCCGACGTAGTCCAAAACGCGATGTCCTCTCTGCAACATCCCTTTGCATAGATATAGATGTCTATGCACAGGGAGTGAGCAGACTGAGAACAATCTCAGCTCTGCTACATCAGGCAGCAGGCGAGCTCTAGGACCCTGGAGCTGCGGCAGCCAGCACAGAGCAGACAGCCTGACTCCTTACTGTGCGAGTTTCCCAGTGATTACTTGCACAGTAAACGAGTCCAATGCAAGTCAATGGCAATCCTAGTTTTGTCAGAGTCTCTGACAAAACTAGGATTGCTTCAGGCTGAAGCTTCCGAGACACATCTGTGATTTGTAAATCGCACACTACTCGCTATTACTCGCTTCCCCATTCATTAACATTGGACTCGCTAGACTCGCAACGAGTAGCGAGTCCCGGGCTCGGACTCGCTAGGGTCAAGCGATTCCGAGTAATTTAGGACTCGCCCATCACTAATTGTCACATTGGCAAATAAACTGTTGCTTTGCATTACCAAAAAGGTCTATTTTTGTTTTGTCTTTCCTCAGAACATTTTCCCAGAAGGATTGTGGTTTGTCAAGGCACTCTTTGGCAAAGATCAGTTGCTCCTTTTTATGTATTTTCTTCAACATTGGATTCTTCCTTTGCTGTGGCCCATAAAGCTTTGCTTGGTTTAGTGTGCAACATATGGTACTTATTGAAACCATGATCCCAGACTATTCCAGCTTGGTGTTCAGGTGTTTGGATTTGTGACATTGTTGTTTTTTAACCATTCACACCGACCTTTGAAGATATCTTTTGTCAATTTTCCTCTTTACCCACACCCAGGGAGGTTTTTGATGGTCCTATGCCCGACAAACCTCTTAATAACATTGCGCATTGTGGAAACTGAGAAATCAAGTTCTTTGGAGATGGCCGTATACCCTTTGAAAGTCTTGTGTTTGCTGTAATAGCAGTCCTGATGTCCTCAGACAGCTCCTTGGTCTTTACCATTATGACAAAGATAGAGAGTCTAACATGTGGTTTTTTTAAACACTGAAGTCATCATTCATTGGCTAATTCATGTCACATGGGCACTGAGAAATGATCACTGGTGATTCTCATTTGTAATTTACCATAGGGGAGTGAAAACATGTTTCAATACTAATATAATGTAAAGGGTGCCAATACCAGTGTCACACAAGCTTTAGGTTTTTCCATTTTTCCCTCCCATTGTTTTTTGTTTTAAATTGTTGTTTATCATGTGTTCTTTTGTATTTAACATGAATCTCTATACAAAAAAAGCTGTTACACTTCATTTTTTCAAGAGATATTCCAAATATTTTCCTAAACTTCATGGGTGCCAATAACAATGACAGGATTGTATATATAGTATATGTGTAAATGTTAACCCCCATTTCTGCAGATTAATAATGTTTTTTACATGACAGGTTCCCTTTAAGAAAAAAAAAAACAGATGGTCAATTTCAAAAGAAAAAAAACTAATGAAATTCAATTGAACTCTGTTTGTATAAGGCACAGTCGGGGATTTGTTTGAATCTTGTTTTAGGGGGATTCAGGCAGAACCCCTGGATGAATTGCAGAAACACTGTGAACTGGGTTTTTATACTAATATATAGTACTAGCTGTGAGCCCGATGCAAATGCATCGGGTGTCTAGAATATTTTTTTTTTTTTTTTTAAATTTTCAAATAATAATCCAATTATTCCAATGACATCTTTACACCAACTACATATATTTGTATGGTTGATATAATTTAAGGAAAATTGAACTATTATGTTGTAAGGGTCTTAGAACACAAAGTAGCAATACTTCTTAATATGTCAATTGTTTGAATTGATGAATTAACAGTACTAATATATGTATCAGCTAGTTTGTGTCAGCCCACCAATCGCGTCAAGATGCCCTTACGCCTGGTGGGACCTACTCTAACTAAATCCGAATTGATATAATTTAGATATTTGTATTATCTTGATTTTTCTTAGATTTTTTGAGGATTGTGATGTAAATAATAAAATTTTCTAAATTGATACAGAAGGAGTTACCAACTACAGACTTGCAGCAATATCCATACAATAACAAAAAAACTTGTAGTTAACCTACGGTAAATGGAGTTAACATAGCTTCAACAGGTGCATAAGATGCATCCACTAACTAACCACAGATGACTGCAGTTGATGTGGATGACACTGCTGCAACTATGTTGTCTGCACAAACCGCAAGTTAAGTACAAATTACATATATGCAATTATGAAAATTACAGCAAGTATGTTCTTGGTGAGTCCTTCATGATCAATTATTATCATTTAGTATATTCCTCAACAAAGTTAAAAAATCTAAGAAAATTGTCGTGGTAGAATCTAATTAATAATTTATGTTTGTCCCTATCTATCTAAACATGTGGAACACACCTTGCTAATGAGATGTGTGTGAACAGCCGTCCCACCCGTCTCTTAGCTGTTCACAAAAACCTCTCCCTTTAAAGAATAAAAATCAAATCTCTCAGCACGTAGAGTACTGGAGCTTTAAATAGTGGTTTCTATCACCCTGTGATAAAATCAGAATGATACACATCTCCAATGAAATATGAAATGTGTTTTTCCACAAACATTGTATAAACTATGCACATAAAAAACTGTAATTGAAAAGACTAAACTAATTTTTTTTTTTTTTTTTTTTTTTTTTTTTAAATAGAAAAGGTAAAAATATAAAATATGCCAAAGTTCATCCCAAAATATTCCGATAGACAATATTTTTGGTGAAGACTTTCTCACAGTTAGGCACCAATTTGCCTTGAATGCATGAATCCACCACTTTCACCTTCACATTGCATCGTCTCTTCACACGTGAGAAAGCCACATATAATTGTCCATGACCAAAAACAGGTTCTGGCAAATAAATCCCCACTTTCTCCAAAGTTTGTCCTTGGGATTTATTTATGGTCATGGCAAAGGCAGGCTTCACGGGAAATTGCCGACGTCTTAGTTTGAAAGGCAATCCAGTCTCTGATGGACAGAGATCAATTCTTGGAATGAAGACTACATTTCCTTCATCCGAGCCAGAAATTACTTTTGCTTGTATCAAGTTGTCAAACAAAGCAATAATAATCATCCGAGTCCCGTTGCAAAGTCCTTTTCTGCTGTTAAAATTACGCAAAAGCATTATAATTGTACCAACTTTTAATTTGAGGAGATGAGAAGGCATTCCTGTTGGTGTTAGAGAATTTAGAAATTCCACGGGATATTGTTCGGGATTTTCTGTCTCATCTGGATCAATAGAATCGTGGCTCAAATATTCCATGTATTCTCCAGGAATACAATCCATCACTTTTGAATTGATCAAATCCACAGCGTCATTTTTGGGACAAAGAATGGCATGTGATGCAGCATTCTGAATACTTTCGTCATTATTCACATCAATGACAATGTTTTCACCAAATATGTCCAAGATTAAAGAGCCAGTGCAGATCATGTCTTGCGGGATCTCAATGACATCATCACCAAGGTTGTAATCATTGGACAATTCTCCATTTCCCAATTGAATTAACCAATTGCTATAATCAGTATCAATGGAGCGCATGTTGTTAAAGAGCGGCAATTGATTGAAAAGCTGCCATTGTCGTGAATATTTAATACAGCTCTCTACGATGTCTGTCCTTGTTCCATGAGAGATGATAGGAAGACACTGCCGAAAGTCTCCTCCCAGAACAATGACTTTTCCTCCAAAGGGTAATTTATTTTTCTTGGAGACATCAGTTGTCATGACATCCCGTAATAATTGATCAATTACATGCAAAGCGTATTTTGACAACATAGTAGACTCATCGATGATGAAGAGTTTGGTAGTCTTCAAATGTTGGGCCGCATCAGTATCATTTTTGATTCTTGAAACAGATGTCTCATTAATTGGTATTGGTATGCCATACAGTGAATGGATAGTTCTTCCTCCTTGCAATAGATTAGCAGCAATCCCTGTACTGGCTGCAGGTGAGACAACTTCTCCTTCTCCTCTGAGTTCATGAATCAATAGATGATAGAGATATGTTTTCCCACTTCCACCGGGACCGTCAAGGAAAAAGCACTTTGGCTTATCACTTGTATCCTCTAAAGCTTTATGGATTGCAGTATAGGCCAAACGTTGTTGATCATTTAAGGTGGCTTTCATTTCATGTGCTCTTACTAACTCTTCTTCTTTGTTGTATTGAGGACGAATGTGTGGTTTTCTTTTTGGGCGTGGCAGATTAAAATCAATGAAATGTTTAGCATGAAATTTTAAAACATGTTCAACATCAGTCATGGCGTATCCTTCACAATGTTCACAATCATCAGTGTCAGGGTGGTAGGCATGGCAGTAATCTTGAACGAAGTGTTGTTTAAATTCTTGCCACAACTCCAGGGGATGATTAGGAGGACCAAAGACACATATATACGCAAACATTTCACGGAGCTGTGCAGGCATATTGAGAACACATGCATCCAATAAAGTTTTTCTCCAAACACTGTCATCGAAGAGCAATCCAAGGGCTAATGCCGCCTCTTTAAACGTTGGGTATGTGACTTCCTTAACAGTCTTAAGGTTATCAAAACTTGTAGCTCCTTTAACATGGAGTAACAACAGCCTTAAAAAATAACGTTCTTGTTCTTGAATACTAACAGTGTAGAGTCTACCAATGACTGAAGCACCTCCTCTCCTTCTAACTTCCCATGCACCTTCTTTCCAAACATAATGCTCCGGAATTTGACGATATAAGTACTCCCGAGCTTTGGGATCATTCTCATTGAGGGTAAAGTAGGCCATGAGTGTTGATTGTCTGTCCATTGAATAACTGATGTTGTCCGCAGAATCACCCTCGTGAAAAAAAAGTGATTGTGAATCAGGCAGATGTACTGCAAGACGACTAATGCTGTGAGATTGTCTATGCATTTGAAAAGCAAAGATTCGCCAAGCTGCCTCTGGTGCACTGACATATCTGGAATCCATGAATTTATGAGTTTCATCGTGTCTGATGTTGGTTTCACAAATTTCCACATTGGCTTTGTCATGACCTTTGTACACATATTTGAAGAGGTATTTTACGCTCTGAATGGAAGCACATACTTCCACATTGATATGGCACTTATATTTTAATAGAAGGAAAGGGTTATATGGAACCACCCAAGAATTATCAATCATCTTGGAATGGTGTGAAAAAGAAGGTCCTTCGTTTCTTTGATAACTTGGATATGCATCCTCAGGTATAACAGTTTTTGTTTGAAACTGTTTTGGAAAATTTTTTTTACACTTTCCATTCTCCATACATGGAGAATTGGGATTGTGTTGTCCACAGGGGCCATGGATCATGTGTTGCATGACAATTTGATGGAGCAGAGGGTAATGTGATGGATCAGGAATTTCAGCCCAAACAGTATTGTCCACTTCCACCTCAGTTCTTAGTTTTGAGTTGGCATCCAGAATAATTAGAATGTGAGCATGTGGTAGTCCTCGCTTTTGAAATTCTATCACATGAACCATAGCACAAACCTTGCCAAATAATCCAGAATTAATATCTTTCAAAAGGGCTTCAAGTTTAATCCTGAATACACGTGCGACTAAATCCGGGCGATGTTCAGCACGCTGCCATGGCTGTAAATTGGTTACAATTTCACTCCATTTTGGATTGCAGGTCATCGTTATAAAAGATCTGGTCTTCCAAATTTAGTTACAATCGCCATGGCATCTTGATACCTCTGCTGCATGTTTCGGGGACTTCCCTCAAAGGAAGATGGTAAAATTACGGTTTTGCCAATGGGGATTCCTTTTTCTACGGATTTTCTCAGCAAATGTTCTTGAAGGAGACAATAATCTTCCACCTTCAAATCTTTCTGGTGTTGTCGTATAAAATTTAAACGATTGGCCTCGATCTTAACATAGGCATCCACCAAGTACTGCTGTGTCAGTTTTCCTCCATTAAGGACAGGATTGAATTCTGCCCGTACTGACAGCAAATAACAGTAATACTGCAGCTGTGTCACCCTGCGAGGATTTTGGCCTTGGTGCATGAGTGATTCATGCCACCCTTGCTCTCCATGAGGGAAAAACAATGGATACAGTAATGCATCCAAATTACTGTGTAAAATACTTATTTGCTGTGTTTTGGGGGCCAACGGATTATTTGTGTCTGGTTTTAGATGTATTAAAATGTCTCTATTAAATGGTGGCTCTCCATCAGCATTTTCAAAGATGACTGCAACTTCATGGACAGTAGGGTTGTTATACCGTCTTGGGTCTTGCTCTCTGTCTTGTTTAATTGCCATGATGATATTAGGCATTTTTGTGCCATGTTCAAATGCTTTCTGTTCTTCCTCTTCCTCCACTTGCCGTAACATTTTGTAGGCTGAAACAAAGGGATTAATACCTTCCAATTGCTCAGCAATAATTCTCATCAAGGCTGGATTACACTTGAGATTTTCTGGAGACTGTAGGCGTTGTTCAGTAGCAGTAGCACTATCCAAAATATAGAGCTGTGCATATGCTGGAACTTGACCTTCAGCGGGGTGGAGAGTTCCAGTTCTATGATAAATTTGGCCGTGAATCCGGAAACAATAAGGACCGTGTCCAGGTGGTTGCGAAACACTTGCACCCATCGAAGCAAATGCAAAGGAACTATTAATGCTCCTGATATTCTCCATGAGATTTTTACTATATGGGCTGTCTCCTTTTAGTAAAGTAGTGAAGAGCTCAGGGTACTGAGGTAATGGTACCTTAACTTTACCCTTGTGACAACAAAGGGAGAACTGTCCATCAGATGGCCTTTCAGCCTCAAAATGTTGTGCTTCACAATGTCCACATAACACATTCATGGGCCCACAGGTATGTTCTAAAATACTGCTATCATCATCAGTAAAGCCAATAGGGATTAATGACGTTGGTGAAGTGAGCAACCGATGACGTTTTTTGTAGATGCCTACAAAAATAAGGCGTAGCTGTGTAGAAGTTTCAACACATTCAAGAAAAGAAATAGTGACTGAAGACTTATTCCTGAGGTTTTTTTTTTGGCGTAATTGACGCTGTGAGGCAGCCAAATGGGCCAAACGGCGTTGTTTTGAGGTAGGTGACATAATTTGTAAACGCTTGACTTTAGCCAATTTGTGTCTTGTGATGGCAGAAGCAGTCTTGTCTGTTCTTGTTTTAGAAGAACCTTTGCACTTCACTTTACCCGTGCCAGATGTTGTAGGCAGTTGAGTTTCCAAAAGTGTTGGAGACACAGATATAGACGCCATATCAGAGGTAGATGGTTTTCCTTGCACCTTCACCTTTTTTTTTTGCGGCCAGATGTTGTAGGCAGTTGAGTTTCCAAAGGTGTTGGAGACACAGATATAGACGCCATATCAGAGGTAGATGCTTCTCCTTGCACCTTCACCTGTTGTTTTTTGCGTCTTTTTCGTTCCACCTCAGCTTTTTTGGCCAACCGACTGCTTCTTTTTTCAGCAGACTCCTTTGCAATTCTTTTATTCATATCCTCCTTGAGCTTAACCAAACGGAGACATCTTTTTTCCGGATCTTCCTGGTCACGCTTCTTGCGCTGGCGTGCAGCATTCTTAGCTCTAACAGAGCTTTTTGATTTGTCAGAGCTCATATTGAGCACACTACAGCAAAATGTATGCAATAATAGCTACAGTATATTATTTAAGGAAGCAATCAATATACATTCTGCATAGCAATATAGTCAAAGTAGTAATATTTATATTGATAATTGTTATTATATCCAATATATTTTTATATATAAATTATATCATAAAAATATATCCAAAAAAATAACATCAGCATTTTTCGTAATTCGCAGGAGATGCAGTAAAAGAAGCACATCTGCCGCGTTAGCCGCATTACCGTTACACTTATGGTGCGCTTGCGTTTTTTGCCATGCAAAGTATAGACTTACTTGCAGCAGGTGCAGCAATTGCAATTTTGCACTTGCAGCAGGTGCGGCTGTGAAAAAAAACTCAGCTGACCGGGTTTTATTTTTTGCGGCCACACCTACCATAAGTTCAAAACTGCATTTGGCGCAACTGCACCTATACTTTGCATGGCACAAACCGCCACCGCGCGCCGCAAGTTCCGCAAGTTCCACAAATTACCGCAAATTAAAAGGAAAAATACATTTGAATGGCGCATTTATGCCACACGTGAGCCATTATGCGGAACGTGCAGAAGCGATTATTTTTCCCACAAATTCCTGATAAAAAGGTATTGTGAAAGGTCTCAAAGGCAAGAATAAAATTATAATCAAAATAAGTCACCAAAGAAGTTAATGAAGTAAGGAACATTATTTACATATAGATGACTAATGTTTTTTACAAAGCTTATATACAATAAATATTGAGGCACTGACATAATTTCAGACCAAAATTTAATATAAGGCTGAAAAAGATTTATATAATTGTGTATCATATAGATCAATAATCTATTTAATATCAATATATACAATATATTTTATAAATAATATCCTAAAAATATATCCAAAAAATATATTATATATATTATTAACTTTAAAAAATTATGTATATTATATATTACAATTTATTATAATGTATAGATATATATATATCACATATCTATATATATTAGATATATATAAATAGATATATATATATAAATATACATATATAGATTAATATACAATATATATATATATATATATATATATATATATATATATTATCTTAATCTATATATGTATATCTATATATAAATATATATATAATTATATATATAGAATATATATAGATATGTAATATATATATATATATATATATATATATACATTATAATAAATTGTAATATATAATATACATAATTTATTTAAGTTAATAATATATATAATATAGTTTTTGGATATATTTTTAGGATATTATTTATAAAATATATTGTATATATTGGTATTAAATAGCTTATTGATCTATATGATAATAATCCTATACATATATATAATATGGCATGTCTCTCTCTCTCTATATATATATCTATATATATATATATATTATATATATATATATATATACATATATAAATCTATATCTATATCTCTATATATATATATAATAATGAATATATCAATAACTAATCAATTATATTAGGCCAAAAAGATATCTTTAGCTGATATTGTAGGGATGAGGTTCCAGCACAGCTTTTCCAACGTCCGTCCCACAGGATCACCAAAGCAGGAATAATTTGTGAGGAAAAGTTATAGAAAACACTATAAAATGACATATTAAACACATTCTTACAAAACCGCACTTGCCACAGGTCCCCCTATACTTTGTATGGGGCTTACCGCAACTGCTCCACAACTTGCACGTGCGGCGCGATTGCGGTAATCCTTATGGAAATTACCGCAACCGCGCCGCAAGTGAAATGACGGCGGAATGAATATTGTGATAGTGAACATATGGACTGCATATATATACATATATAGATATATACATATATATTAATATTGTTTGGGGGGTCCAATACATTTTTTGGGGGGTCGAATACTTTTTTGGGGGGGTCCAATACTTTTTGGGGGGGGTGCAATACTTTTTTTGGGGGGTCCAATACTTTTTGGGGGGGACCAATACTTATTTTGGAGGGTCCAATCATTTTTTTGGAGGGTCCAATACTTTTTTTGGGGGGTCCAATACTTTTTTGGGGGGGTCCAATACTTTTTTGGAGGGGTCCAATACTTTTTTTGGGGGGTCCAATACTTTTTGGGGGGGGGTCCAAAATTTTTTTGTGGGGGGGTCCAATACTTTTTTTGGGGGGTCCAATACTTATATTTTAATTAATTAATGTAATTAATATCTTAATTTTTTTTTTTTTTATTATTATTATTATTTTTTTTTTTTATTATTTATTTATATTTTTTTTTTTACTATTTTTACTATTATTAAATTTATTTATTATTTTTTATTTTAAGTTAATTTTCTTTGTATTAAAATTATTTTATTTTATTAAAAAACCGCATCTGCGGCGCGATTGCGGTAATCCCCATAAAAAGTATAAGGGAACTTGCGGCAGGTGCGGCAAAACCGCACTTGCCGCACCTGCCGCAAGTCCCCTATACTTTCTATGGGTATTACCGCAATCGCGCCGCAACTGGCACTTGCGGCACGGTTGCGGTAATCCTTATAGGAATTACCGCAAGCGCGCCGCAAGTGCTCGCACTCAGCCAGCGACTGGCAATGCGGCGCGCTTGCGGTAATCCTTATGGGAATTACCGCAAGCGCGCCGCAAGTGCTCGCACTGAGCCAGCGAGTCAATATGCGGCGCGATTGCGGTAATCCACAGAGGCACAGAGTCACAGGGGCACAGGGGCACAGGGGCACTGGGAGACAGGGGCACTGGGGCACAGGAGCACAGGGGCACAGAGGCACAGGCTCCGGAGCAGTGTATCAGCATGTGCTGACAGCATCTGCTTGAGAGCGGGATGACAGAGGCACAGGGACACTGAGGCACAGGGACACAGGCTCCGGAGCAGTGTGTGAGCTATCATATTATATATATGTATATAATTAGTATATATATATATATATATAATATATATATATATATTGTATATTAATCTCTCTCTCTCTATATATATATATATATATATATAATTATGAATATACAATAAGTAATCGATTAACTCTATATATCTATCTGTATATATATCCATATCTATAACCCTCTCTCTCTCTCTCTCTCTCTGTATATATATATAATTATGAATATACAATAACTAATCGATTATCTCTATATATCTATCTGTATATATATCTATATCTATAGCTCTCTCTCTCTCTCTCTCTATATATATAATTATAAATATACAATAACTAATCAATTATCTCTATATATCTATCTGTATATATATCTATATGTATAGCTCTCTCTCTCTCTATATATATATATAATTATGAATATACAACAACTAATCGATTATCTCTATATATCTATCTGTATATATATCTATATCTATAGCTCTCTCTCTCTCTCTCTCTCTCTGTCTATATATATATATATAGACAGAAGAGAGAGAGAGAGAGAGAGCTATAGATATATATACAGATAGATATATAGAGATAATCGATTAGTTATTGTATATTCATAATTATATATATATAAGAGAGAGAGAGAGAGAGAGCTATAGATATAGATATATATACAGATAGATATATAGAGATAATCGATTAGTTATTGTATATTCATAATTATATATATATATATATAGAGAGAGAGAGAGAGAGCTATACATATATATACAGATAGATATATAGAGATAATCGATTAGTTATTGTATATTCATAATTATATATATATATATATATATAATTATGAATATACAATAACTAATCGATTAAATTGAGCAAAAAAAGATATCTTAGCTGATCCTGTAGAGATGAGATTCCAGCACTGGTTCTCTGACGTCCGTCCCACAGGATCACCAAGCCATAATCGATTAATAATAATAATTAATATTAATACTAATATTAATATTAATAATTAATAATCATTAATAATCGATTATATTGCCCAAAAAGATGTCTTGTAGGGATGAGGTTCCAGCACTGGTTTTCCGACGTCCGTCCACAGGATCACCAAGGCAGGAATAATTTGTGAGGAAAAGTTATAGAAAACACTATAAAATTGCTTCAGGTGACAGCATAGTGATTGGTAGGCAAAGGGGAGTATGGTGATTGGTAGGCAAAATGTGTTGCTACCCAGCAACAGCGCAATCTGCCACAGGTTTTTTCGCGGGCAAACCTTACCGCAAGTGCAAAACCGCACTTGCCGCACCTGCCGCAAGTCGTTCTATACTTTCTATGGGGATTACCGCAAGCGCGCCGCAAGTGCTCGCACTGAGCCAGCGAGTCAATATGCGGCGCGATTGCGGTAATCCTTATGGGAATTACCGCAGGCGCGCCGCAAGTGCTCGCACTGAGCCAGCGAGTCAATATGCGGCGCGATTGCGGTAATCCACAGGGACACTGGGGCACAGAGTCACAGGGGCACAGGGTCACTTTGGCACAGGGGCACTGGGGCACAGGCACACAGTCTCCAAAGCACTGTGTCAGCATGTGCTGACAGCAGCTGCTTCGGAGCGGGAGGCACAGGGGCACTGAGGCACAGGGGCACAGGGGATGGCGGGGGTGACAGGGGCACAGGGACACTTGGACACAGTGTGCATTAATTTGATTATAGTAGTTATAGCTGGTGTGAGGACTTTTCGGGGGGGTGTGAATAGTTTTTGTGGGGTCACATACTTTTTTGGGTGGGTCACATACTTTTTTGGGGGGGTGACATACTTTTTTGGGGGGGTCCAATACTTTTTTTGGGGGGTGACATACTTTTTTTGGGGGGTCACATCATTTTTTTGGGGGGTGACATATTTTTTTGGGGGGGGTCACATACTTTTTTGGGGTGTCAGATACTTTTTTTGGGGGGTCACATACTTTTTTTGGGGGGGTCACATACTTTTTTGGGGTTGTCAGATACTTTTTTTGGGGGGTCACATACTTTTTTTGGGGGGGTGACATAATTTTTTTGGGGGGGTCCAATACTTTTGGGGGGGTCGAATACTTATATTTTAATAAATTAATGTAATTAATATCTTAATGTAATTTTTTTTTTTTATTTTTTTTTTATTATTATTTTTTATTTTATTATTTATTTTTATAATTTTTTTTACGATTATTATTATTAAATTTATTTATTATTTTGTATTTTAAGTGACTTTTTTTGTATTCAAATTGTTATTTTATTAAAAAAACCGCATCTGCGGTGCGGTTATCCCCATAGAAAGTATAGGGGGACTTGCGGCAGGTGCGGCAAAACCGCACTTGCCGCACCTGCCGCAAGTCCCCCTATACTTTCTATGGTGATTACCGCAACCGCGCCGCAACTGGCACTTGCGGCGCAATTGCGGTAATCCTTATGGGTTTTACCGCAACCGCGCCGCAAGTGCTCGCACTCAGCCAGCGACTCGCAATGCGGCGCGGTTGCGGTAATCCTTATGGGTTTTACCGCAACCGCGCCGCAAGTGCTCGCACTGAGCCAGCGAGTTAATATGCGGCGCGGTTGCGGTAATCCACAGGGCAATGGGGCACAGGGGCACAGAGGCACAGGGGCACTGGGGCACAGGGGCACAGGGGCACAGGGGCACAGAGGCACAGGGCACAGAGGCACAGGGGCACAGGGGCACTGGGGCACAGGGGCACAGAGGCACAGGGGCACAGGGGATGGCGGGGGTGACAGGGGCACAGGGGCACTTGGGCACAGGAGCATTGGGGCACAGGGGCATTGGGGCACAGGGGCACAGGCTCCGGAGCACTGTATCAGCATGTGCTGACAGCAGCTGCTTCGGAGCGGGAGGCACAGGGGCACTGAGGCACAGGGGATGGCGGGGGTGACAGGGGCACAGGGGCACTTGGGCACAGGGGCATTGGGGCACAGGGGCAGAGGGGCACACTGAGGCACTGAGGCACAGGGGCACAGGGGCACAGGGCGGCTGAGGTAGCGACTCGCAATGGCCTCGCGGCCATTGCTCGCGCTACCTCAGCGGTACATCGCTAAATTTGTGGCCGAGCCTCTGGTTCTATTTTCGGCCACCGACTCGCAATGGCCGCTTCGCGGCCATTGCTCGTGCGTGGTGACGTCAGCGGCTCGCAATGGCCGCTACGCGGCCAATGCTTCGCCGTGATGACGTCACAGAGTGTGACATATCCACGGCACGTTGTCGGGGTCCGACACGAAAACGTCTTAGGCAATTATATAGTAGATAGTGTAGTCTACTGTAACTATTCCAAAGAATCCCATTATACTAGCCAGACACAGACACCGGCCAAAAGACACTTTTTTGTAATCCATTGCATACCATTTCATTCAGCATTTGTGTAGCGTATTTTCCCGAGAGTCGCCGAGAGGAGATGGAGAGGAGATGGAAAAAGTCTCACACCCCCGAGCACTTTGCTCTGTTCAAGCAATCCATCACTGACTTCAAGACGGCACTCGCTACCGCCAAGCCAGTGTTCTTCTCATCCCTTATAACCTCTCTGTCCCGCAACCCCAAACATCCCTTCAAAACTTTCAACTCCTTACTTCGCCCACCTGCTCCTCCCCCTTCTCCCCTCATCTCTGCTGAAGACTTTGCGACCTTCTTCAAGGAGAAGATCGACAAGATCAGAAGCAGCTTCGGTCCACTATCCCCACACCTCCCCTTCCCACCTACACTGCCCTCTCCTCCATCAGCCACTTCCCCCCCATAACTGAAGACCAACTCTCCTCCCTCCTGTCAAAATCACACCTCACCACCACGCCCACGACCCGCTCCCATCCCACCTCATTCCCAACCACACCTCCATTTTCATCCCAGCCCTCACCCACCTCTTTAACCTTTCACTTAGCACTGGTACCTTCCCCTCGGCCTTCAAACACGCCCTAATCACGCCCATCCTAAAAAAAACCTCACTTGACCCTACCTCTGTCTCTAACTATCGCCCCATATCTCTTCTCCCATTCGTCTCTAAGCTACTTGAACAACACGTCCACTCCAAACTGTCCTCTTACCTCTCCTCGTGCTCCCACTTCGACCGCCTACAGTCCGGCTTCCGACCCCTCCATTCCACCGAAACAGCCCTGACCAAAGTCACCAACAACCTACTGACTGCCAAGAAAAAACACCACTACTCCATCCTGCTACTCCTTGACCTGTCTGCCGCCTTCGACACGGTTGACCACTCCCTTCTTCTCCGGATCCTGGAATCCCTTGGCATCACCCACCTTGCCCTCTCCTGGATCTCCTCATACCTAGCGGACCGGACCTTCAGTGTCTCCCACTCCCACACCTCCTCCTCACCCTACCCCCTTTCTGTCGGAGTCCCCCAAGGTTCAGTCCTGGGACCCCTACTTTTCTCCATTTACACTCTCGGCCTAGGGCAACTCATCGAGTCCCATGGCCTCCAGTTCCACCTCTACGCCGACGACACCCAAATCTACCTGTCCAGCCCTGACATCACCTCCCTACTCTCGAAAATCCCTCAATGCCTTTCCGCCATCTCATCCTTCTTCTCTGCTCGCTTCCTTAAACTCAACATGGACAAAACTGAATTCATAGTCTTCCCCCCAAGAAATTCCACCCCACCTCCCAACCTATCCATCTGCGTCAACGACTGCACCCTCTCCCCAGTCCCCCAAGCCAAGTGCCTCGGGTAATCCTTGACTCCTCCCTATCCTTCAAACCCCACATTGAGGCCCTCACCACATCCCTCCGGCTCCAGCTCAAGAACATCTCACGGATCCGCTCCTTCCTCACCCACGACACCGCTAAAACACTCATCCATGCTCTTATCATCTCCCGCCTTGACTACTGCAACATCCTTCTCAATGGCCTCCCGGCTAACTCCCTCACACCTCTCCAGTCTATCCTCAACTCCGCTGCCCGACTCATCTATATGTCCTCCCGCTACTCCCTTGTCTCCCCCTCTGCCAAGCCCTTCACTGGCTCCCTGTCTCCAAGAGATCCCAATTCAAAACACTAACCATGGCGTACAAAGCCATACACAACCTGGCTCCACCATACATCTCCGACCTGGTCTCCCGATACCTACCCTCACGCAACCTCCGCTCCTCCCAAGAACTCCTCCTCTGCTCCCCCCTCATCACCTCTTCGCACAACCGAGTCCAGGACTTCTCCCGGGCATCTGCCTTACTCTGGAACTCCCTACCCGAACACGTCAGACACTCTCCTACCCTGAGTAGCTTCAAGTGTCACCTGAAGACTCACTTGTTCCGTCAAGCCTACAACCTGCCATGAGACCCAGGCGAACGCCCCATACCTGACATTCCCCCATCCTACTGTATCCTAACCCGCCCTCGTAGACTGTGAGCCCTCGTGGACAGGGTCCCTGCCCCTCCTGTACCTGTACGTGCTGATCGCCTAGATTTAGTGTACTTGTTCTTGTCTCCCTCATCCTCATGTAAAGCGCCATGGAACCCAATGGCGCTATATAAATAAATAATAATAATAATAAAATAATAAAAATGAATGGGAATTGCAAATGAAAATGCTGCAAAAATGCTCAGAAAAACATATATAAACGCAAAGAATTTTCCTGACAACATTGTAATTTTTGATGCTAACCAATGTTTAGGAAAAACAGTGTGAACAAACCCTACAGGGGTTTTCTGAAAATGTAAGGCAAATTCGCACAGAGATGATAAATCCCCTGCACAGTGGTGTAACTTGAAGCTCATGGGTCCCAATGCAAAAGCTCCAACGGAGCCCTCAATTATTGGAAATCTCTACTAGTACTAGTCTTTTCTACACGCCAAAAGGACTTTTGGGGCCCTCAAGGCTTCGAGGCCTGGGTGCAATTACAACCCCTGCACCTATTGTAGTTCTGCCCCAGTTCCCACAGCT
Organism: Allobates femoralis; assembly: GCA_033576535.1. NCBI lineage: Eukaryota > Metazoa > Chordata > Amphibia > Anura > Aromobatidae > Allobates > Allobates femoralis. Next base: position 132,810,392 of record JARQOC010000009.1, on the reverse strand, counting down.
CCAGTGCCAATTCTCTGGTGTCTGACAGTCTTGGCATTTGGCTTCAGTGATCCTACAGCTGCACCTTATGTTACAGATGCAAAATGAACAATGACCAGCAGGGACACCGGAGCTTCAGCATTGAAGCCAGAGGGGATCTACCGGTAGCAGTGTAGTTTGGGGGATGCGTATACAACATGTGTTTTTTTTCTGCCTCATTCTCTGATCTCAATACTAAGTACAATTAATTATTGTACTCTTTCCTTTTAACAAACATCCAGAATAGGCTGTACTAATGCTTTGTAAATTGATTGTATGACGTTCATTGTCCAGTGAGTTCATACATCTGTTAATAAATTACATTATCCTATTGGCCTTATGGCCACTTTACACACACCAGCTTCTGTGTCCAACATCTGAACAGATCTCTGGTTGCAGTGAAATCATGGACACATTGTTACATTTGTACACAGCCACAAAATGGAACAATGTGTCCATGATTTCACTGCAACCAGTAAGTTGTTCAGAAGTTGGACACAGGAGTTGGTGTGTGTAAAGTGGCCGTTAGAAGTTATTGATTGACATTGTATGCAGTTATTTAATTTGTGATCTACACGTAAACCCAGATCCTTCTCTACAAGTGACTCTCCTACTTTAACTTCCACTAGAACACAAGGTGCACAAAAATGAATGCCCGTGTGCACAACTTTACATTTCTCCATGTTGCCAAATAGATGCCAAAACAATCAATTTTAACATGTCATCCTCTAACTTATGAACATATTCCTTAGACTGAACAACACTAAAAGGTTTGGTGTTTTCTGCTAAAATAGAACAACACTAATAATCTCATCTTCTACATCATTAATAGTGGACCCAGCTCTGAATCTTGGGTTCATCACTTACTAGGTTTATCTTTCTTTTAATTTTCTTAGAGATTCGAAGTTGCTGGAGCTAATATATTTCTTTTCTTCTTTCTGGATAGTTTGGCCGACCTGGGATTCCAATTATTTTATCAACTTCAACACCGGAGAAAGTAAGTGAAATTCAAGCAATGGTGAATAAAATGTACCATCAAGTAGATGAAACGATCCCCAAGACAAATATTACTGAGAAAACAGAAACAACCAGTGCTAACCATAGCAAGGTATTTTTAAAGTATCCAAAAGACAGATACTGTGTTGGAGACCAATTAATAGTCCAAGTTGATGTGTTTGACTACTTGGGCAAAAGGAAAACCTATGGAGGAGACTACTTAAGGGCAAGAATGTCAACAAGCTCTTCTGGAGCAGCATCTTCTGGGAGGATTGAGGATTTTAATAATGGAACCTATCATGTCCATTTCATATTATTCTGGGAAGGTACAATTAATATTACTGTTTTCATGATTCATCCAAGTGAGGGGGCGTCAGCCCTGTGGATTTATAGAAACAAATGGCATGGCTATGTAGACCATGTTGGCAAGTTTACAGCACTTCAGAATGAGAAAGAGACAATATGTGGACTTCAGCTTGATCAAAGCAAAGAACTGTGTGATTATAAAGATGAAAGAGATGAAGAACATTTCTATTGTGTCAAACCTGAGAACGTTAGCTGTAATTCTCTTAGTCATGTGAAAAGCTGGAGGAGACATGACAATATACTATTAACAAGTATTGAAAAGAGTCTATTTGACAGGTAAGATATTCATGCAACTTTATATTTCATTTGCTTTGTATGTTACATTCACTGCTTTAGGCCCATCTTATATATAATTGCCTTGTGGCAACTTCCATCCGGGTGTAATGGTATGTCACATCCGGCAGAAGCCACAAGCCAATTATACACTGAAGTAGGGTGCAACAATATGGCGTCCGCTGGCGGCAGTGCTGCTACACACTACCGCCAGCGGAACGCTCGCCACCACCACCCGCCACTCCCCCCTCGGCCCCCTCCGTTCTCACCTCTGTCTGGCAACCCTGGCGATACTGATGCCTGCTGAAGACTCCAGGAATACACTCTGCCTGGAGCGGGTCATATGACAACCTGTGTGATGTCACATCAGCCCGCTCTCTCACATGACCCGCTCCAGGCGCGGTCTATTCCTGGAGACTTCAGCCGGCATCAGTATAACCAGGCGGCAGTGAGAACTGAGGTGGGTGAGGGGGAAGGACGGAGTGCTGGGGGAGAGGGAGAGGCAGAGACACAGGGGGACACAGTCACAGAGGACACAGGCAGAGGGGGACACAGAGGCACAAGGGGACACAGAGGGACAGGGGGACACAGGCATAGGGGGACACAGAGTCACAGGGGGCACAGAGGCACACAGAGGCACAGGGGTACACAGAGGCAAGGGGACACAGTCACGGGGACATAGGCACAGGGGGACACAGAGGCACAGGTCACACAGGCACAGGGGACACAGGACACAGGGACACAGAGACACAGGGGACACAGAAATGGGGGCACAGGGAAGGCACAGGGGATAAGGCTTTATTGGATCCCCAAACAGTTAACAGCATATAACGCATAACCAGCAAAACACAACAATGCAACAGGCAACAGAGTCTCACCCTTCCACTGGCTCACCAGGGTTTAGAACATAGCACAGCAAAGTCTGTAGCCAGGTGACTTTATCGTCCCAACCTGGCTTGCTTCCTTGTCCTCATGCAGTCTTTATCACAGCCGAATCCGATAATCCGATGCTGAAGTCCTTATGGTTCTATAGTCCGGGTTCTGGTCCCCTTGGTCGGCACCGAAATGCCTAGGCCTGGGGTTATGGCTCGCTAATCAGACCCGAAGACCCTAGATTAGCTGCCTGTATCCAATCTTCAATCCAGTGGACCTCTAGCTGGGACCGAAATACCTAGATTGAGGCCACTAGACAGAATCTAACTCACTCTGGATAATGAACACATCTCCTTATATACCTTCACCCCTCATTGCAGGATATTGGGAACGTCACGATTGGTGCAATAACACAGTCTTTTCATTGGCTGAACTCCAATCCTCATTTAACATATTTTAGTACTATTGCAATCCAAATGCTGATTGATATAGCACCTAGCAGTGATACAATGGAATGTTAGTATTAGACATTGAGTCTGCAATCAATGACACTTAAACAATAGTGGCTGGAGCCATGTACATAGAATCAACATTCACTGGGTAATAGACAATGGACGATTAGCATAATTAAGTTCTCTGGCCTTCAGTGACAAACAAGTTAGAAAATTACATTACCATGCTAAACTTACACCACAGTAATCTATGAAAATACTGTAGGAAATTCTCCTTGGCCATTACAAGTTTACAAGCCTATATATAATATGGTCTGGGTTACATAAGAAATCTTCATATGTTCTACATTGAAGGGGTCCATTTCGTCACACACAGGGGGGACACAAACGGGCACACAGTCACAGGGGACAGAAACACAGGGGGACACAGGCACAGGGGAAAAGGCAGAGACATAGGGGGACACAGACACAGAGACACAGGGGGACAGGCAGAGACACAGGGGGACACGGGGACACCGGCACAGGGGGACAGGCAGAGACACAAGGGGACACAGAGACACAGGGGGACACGGGCACAGGGGGAGAGGAAAGGCACAGGGGGACATATAGACAGGGGGAGAAGAGAGGCACAGGGGGACAGTCAGAGGCACAAGGGGACACGGAGACAGGGGGAGAGGAGAGGCACAATGGGACACAGAGATGGGGGAGAGGAGAGGCAGAGGGTGACACATATACAGGGGGAGAGGAGAGGCACATGGGGACAGGCAGAGGCACAGGGGGACATGCAGAGGCACAGGGGGACACAGACACAGGGGGACAGGCAGACAGAGACGCCATGCGCAGGAGAGACAGAGATAGTGCAAACGGGGGAAGACGGCGCACATGGGAGAGATGGCGCACACAGGAGACAGAGCACACACGAGAGACAGACAGCACACACATGAGAGACAGAGACGGTGCACACGGGGGGATGGCACAGACCAGAGAAAAAGGCACAAGGGAGTGACGACACAGAGAAAAGACAGTGCCAAGGGGGAGACAGGCACAGAGACGAGAGACAGCGCACAGACATCACCCTCCCAAAGCGATAGCATTGGGCCCACATCTAGTGATATTATAACCATATAGCCACATTAGGTAACAAACATAAAAAGGTCATTTATACTGTAATTAGTCATCTCTCTTGTGCCACAAATACAACTCTGACCCAGTAAAGCATAGATTATATAAAACATGTGAAAGTGTCCTGTCACTGTGGTATCTGACACAAGAAAGTTATATTATCTCTAGAAAGCACATAAATTGTCAAATTTAGCAATGTGGTTTAGCTGGTATTGGTATGTTTTGTCTATAGGGGAATTTCTGTTGGTTTCCCAGCATTATGTAACATTTATAGTAAATATCCACCTTAAGAACAAAATTTATACATTTTAGTTCTTGTCATACACCAATCATAAATTCTAAAAGATAATCTGTCAAAAACTGAACTTCTTGTGTTTCCGCCCTCAGCCTTAATAAACGCAATATTGCAATTTCCATGTGTGGTTTCTACCATTACTCCCCAGCAGCATGCCTACTGTCTTGGCATTATATTTGACTCAGATCTCTCCTTTACTCCCAACATCCATTCACTTTCTCGCTCATGACACCTACACCTGACTCTGTAAAATCTCTTACTGTTGCTATTATTTACTCTCGTCTGGAATATTGCAACTCTCTACAAATTGGTCTCCCTTTTACTAAACTCTCCCCTTCCAATTCCTCCTGAATGCAGCAGCCAGGATCTTATTCCTCTCCAATCACTACACCAAGGCCTCTATCCTTTGCCAGTCATTGCACTGGTTGCCCATCCGCTACAGAGTGCAATATGAACTTATCACTCCCACCACTAAAGGCTGGGTTACAAGGTTTTGTGATGTTGCAGTGACCTCGCTAGCGAAGTCACTGCGTGTGACATGCCACAGCGACCAACGATGAGCTCACTGAATACCAGGGTACACATCGGGTTACTAAGCACAGCGCACTTTGCTTAGTAACCCGATGTGTACCCTGGTTACCAGCGTTCTCCTGCTTATCCCAGCCTATACAGTAAGACTGGACCTCGATAACGTGGCAAAGGATTGTTTATATTCTTTTCCACGATGTTGAAGTCAATACATGGGTTGCTGGTCGCTGAGGAGATCTGCCTGTTTGACAGCTCACCAGCGACCACACAGTGATGTTCCAGCGATCCCAGCCAGGTCAGATCATTGGTGGGATCGCTGGAACATCGCTATCTGTAACGTGGGCTTTAGCCATCCACAGTTCTACACCACCCTACATCACTTCCCTCATGTCTGTCTATCACCCTACCCATGCCCTCCAATCCTCTAATGACATAAGACTGACATCCTCAATAATCTGAACCTTCCACTCCAAGACTTCTTGCGAGCTGCGCCAATTCTCCTGAATGCATTACCTAGGACAATTCAATTAATTCCTAATATCCACAGGTTTAAGCGTGCCCTAAAAATGCATTTCTTTAGACTGGCCTATCACCTCACACACTTATTTAACTACTGTAATCCACTTTTGCCCTTACAATATTTTCCTCCAAATCTTGTCCCTCTTAACATCTGTTTAACCCTCCATTACTTAATAGCACTCTGTATGTCTGTATGTACGGATAGTGGTTTGTGACTGGTTCATGAAGCGTTATTTAAATCTCCTATTTATTATATTTTTGGCTTGGCCACACACGACAAGCACTTTTATTTTTACAATTACCTTTTTGTCTTCCTTATGTCTTCATAGATTGTAAACTTGTGGGCAGGGCCCTCAAACCTTTTGGTATACGTTGAATTATTTGTTACTCCTTAATCCCTTTTTTGTCTGTACAAGTGCCCTCTGAAAAATGCTGCAGAATATATTGGCACTATAAAAATAAAATTATAGTATTGTTATTATTATTAGTAACAAAATCAGCATGTCCCCATAGCTGGATTCACAGTTCTGTGGTTTGCAGAGTTATTTTAAAGAGTAACTGTCCATTGAATTGACTCTGAGGCCACATTTTCACGTGTAGACTGCTCTGGAGTCTCTAAGAATTGCTCTGCAGTAGTTAAATGGAGTTAATAACTTTAGTCTATTAAGGGTTAATGTCTGTGACTGTCCAGAACTGCTGCTGTGTGTGTCAGGTGACATGGTTGTCCATTCCCCCAGCCTTTAAATAATCCCATTACCCATCAACTGATGTCGGTGAAAGAGTTCATTGTCTGCAAAGACCGTGTGCTGTGTAGATGCCATGTGCTGTTCTGCTGAAGCCTTGCTTGTAGCTTTGTGCAGATTTCCATCTGTCTTGAGCTGCTGTGTTTATCCTGGTCTCTGGGTGGAGGTGAGAGGTTATAGCCTAGGGCTCATCATGAGCAGGGCAAGGGTGGTGGCCCTGATATCCTCAAGTTTAGAGTTACTTCTAGGAACAGGGTCAGCTAGAAACCCCCAGTCAAAGGGTCAGACTAGTTCCCCTGGTCACCTTTTGTCCATCACTGCCATTCTGCTGCCTAACCTCTTTATCCATTATTCCACCACATGACTCAAATGCACATCTTGAGTATTTGGTAAGTTTTTTATCTCAGGATTCGTAACCAGGAGTGGAACAATCAGAGGAAAAGTATAATATAAACATCTCACTACTTCTGTACGGTGGTTCAGTGGTTAGCACTACAGCCTAGCAGCACTGGGGTCCTGGGTTCAAATCCCACCAAGGACAACATCAGCAAGGAGTTTGTATGTTCTCACCATGTTTGCGTAGGTTTCCTCTGGTTATATTCTCGGGTTTCCTCCTACATTACAAAGACATACTGTAGCCTGATAAGATATTTATATTGTGAGCCTCAATAGGGACAGTATTGCTGATGTATGTAAAATGCTATGGAATTAATAGCACTATGTAAATTACCGTATATACTCGTGTATAAGCCGAGTTTTTCTGCCCAAAATTTGGGCTGAAAAGTCTCCCCCTCGGCTTATACACGGGTCTATACAGTAGGCTGCGTGGTGGGGGCTGTGGAGGCTGGAGGAGGCGGGGGAGGCTGTTGTATGAGAGGCCCCGTCACGTGGGGCCGCTCATTATATATGCACTGCTTCCCCCTGTCAATCAGCGGCAGGGGGAAGCAATGCATATATGCCCCCCAAATGCTGGCACTCTCCCCCCTTGTAAGGGCCCCCCCCCCGCTGCTTATATTACCATCCCGGTCTTCTGCTCAGCGCTGCTCCTCGGTGCTCCGTCCTCGCTGCTCCCGTCCTGCTACATCCGGGATCTCCGGCCGTCGCAGGCATATGACGTCATCGCGCGACGGCCAGGAGAAGTGTGATGTCACACAGGGGAGGAAGAATCCTGTGTTCCTCTCCTGTGTAACAGCCCTTTTTGGTTTCGCAGTGTATTAATATACACTGTCAAACCTAAATAAAAGTTATCCAAATGGTATTAAAAATAATAAAAATTGAATACTTACCCTCAGACGGGTGTTCGGAGAGTCGGGAGCCAATGACTCCCACATCTACTGTCCTTCTAGGACCTGCCAAGATATGTGATTGGGCGCTCACGATCATGTGATATGTGACGTGGATATCATATGATCGCGAGCGGCCAATCACAGATCACAGGCCCTAGAAGGAGATCAGACGTGGATGTCTCGGCTCCTCGAACACCCAGCGGAGGATAAGCATTCAATTTTTATTATTTTTCATACATTTGGATAACTTTTATTTAGGTTTCGCAGTGTATATTAATACACTGCGAAACCCAAAACGTTTCCTCCCCTGTGTGACATCACATCCTGTAGCAGCCAACGTTATACGCGCTGAAATTGCGCATTGTCTGAACGACGATGCTTAATTACAGCGGGTATAATGGCTCCTAGGGGAGAAAGCATAAATGCGTAAAGAATTGACATGGTCATTCTTTTTACGCGCACGCTTTCTCCCATAAAAGCACAGCGTATATTTATGCAGCGTCTGCACAGTAAAAGTGAAAGTTCATTCACTTTGCTGGCAGACGCAGGTGCATTTTTTTGAAAAGCACGTAAAAAAAAACATGCAAAAAAGCACGATGTGTGAACGTAGCTTAAAATTGCTTTTGTACAAGGGAATATATATGACTCACCATAGCCGGGTTCTGCACGTCGCAGGCGTTGACTCTCCTCTGTCACAGAACCGCGCCTGCGGCTGTGGGGCCCGGTGGTCCAGATCAATAGGGGGGATGACTGAACAGTAGGGATGAATTGTCTTCGTGACGCCACCTGCGGGTGTTCCAGTAACTGTACCGGCGCTGCTAGGCCTCCGGGGGGATGTTAGGCAGCAAGATGGGACGCTCCCCACAGGATGAGCGGGAGTCCCCGGAGCCAGGAGCTGCACAAGATGTTGTGAGGCAGCTGCGGTAGTACTGCTGTTAGGCCCAGGAATCAAACGCAGACACATCAAAGTCTTTTAGGTACCTTTACTGGTGGAAAGCAGGTACATTCGGACCGGGATAGTGAAGCTGACACTCCTGGAGGTTCACAGCAAGCAGTTAGTGTAGGCTTCCTTTCTCTGTTTCTAAGGGTAAGGTCGGGTGCATGTGGAATCCAGTCGGACCTGGTAGTATGTTCAACGGAACTTGATTCACCTGGATGGCAGCACTGAAGGCACTGTAAAAGGGTCTGAGCAGGATCAGTACTCTTCCCTGGGCTCTCGTAGATGGGTGCTTCAGGTGGAACAGGGGGCTAGACTCCCTGTGCAGGATGCTGGTTCTCTGTGGTGGCTGGGTAGCTCTCACAGCTTCGGTTCCAGTAACCGGTGGATAAAGGAGAGAGTGTTTGGATCACTCTGATGTACCTGAGAGGTGCTCTCCTTTCCTATTACCCCAATAGCAAGGGTTTCCTCACTGGGCAGGTGGGCTGGTTGGGCCTAGTGTGTGTCTCATAAGGAAGAGATTACACACAACCTGCAGCTCTTGTAGCGTCTGCACACTCTGGTGTTTCTCCCTCCAAGACCCTATTTATAGGGGGAACTGGCTCAAAGTGACCAGTGGAGCTCCCCCTAGAGGCTTGGGGTGAAACCAGGTGTTCTAAGGTGTTGTTGGTGTTGTTATTTGTGAGTGTTGCTTTGCTGTTACTTACTCCATTCATGTCCTAAGGATTCTGTGGTGCCCAACAGGTGCCAGGGTGCCACATTCCTCCTTAGTTAACCTCAGTTCTCCCGGCTGAGCAAAAAGTCATTTTTTTTTTTTTTTTTTACAATCTTAACTTTTAAGCATTTTATGAACAGTTATGTACAGAGTCTTCAAGAAAAATACAAAAATCACTAAAAAGGAAGGGAAAAAATATGAAGAGGGTGAAAAAACAGTCCATACGGCACTGGTCCATCTGCCGCAGGCTGGAAAAGGTAAAGTTTGAGGTCACACAAGTCCTGTGACAATTGTCCAAAGTTTGTGAAAAGGGAAAAAGGGTAAAGTCCAGACATACATGGGTATACATATTTAAACTTTATACATTCCGTACGGGTGTCTCTGCTTGGGAGACCGGTACTAACCTTCTTTACCTTACCAGGCACTTTCTGTCCCCAACTTAATATACTTGGGACAGGGCCCAGTTCTTCCACCCTTCTGTACACTACTTTTTACAGGTTCTGAAACTGTTACTATTTACATTCACAGGTACTATATTCCACTACATTTTAAACCCATTCTCCAAGTCTGTATGGGGGTTGTCCTAATGTACTACGTGTGGATTTGCATAGTGTAGGTGTCTCAAAAGCTGTTGGTGTACTGTACGAAGAGGTTCTTTCTCTACTTCTGCTTTGTGTAAGACCATAGTAAGTGCGTAACCGATCTACTGGACTATCCTCTGTGGGTAGCTGTGTAGGAATGTTCTCTTTTACTGTGGGACTAGCAGGTTCACCGATTACAGGAATCTCAGATTCCAATATAACAGGCTGCATATCTTGCACTTGAACTTGTTGATTTGGAATTGGTTGCTGATTTTCTACAGGTTGGTAGAAATGCATAACTGGTATGATGTATGCACCATTGCATTGTGGCCAGTCAGCTGGTATCCAATGTATGTATAGACTAGATTTTCTTTTTGTTCTTCTTCTGTAGCTGCACTAGGATATCTGGTTACTTGTGGGATTAACTGTGCTGGACATTTCTTCAAATGGTCCCTGAAACAGTTGCAAAAGTATTTCCATTGTCCTTACTGATAACGTAAGTTTTGGAATTGTCATACTGTGATGGCATAACGGTGTAGGGTTCAGATTCCCAATTGTTATCCAATTTGTTGGTTTTCCTCTTTCTTTTTAGCACTAAGTCACCTGTAGCTAGAGGTTCAGCTGAGGCGTGCTTGTTGAAGTCTTTTTCTTGCTTGGTTCTGCTGATTTCTAGGTTTCTTTCTACGCTTTCTTGAACTTTTCTGTACTGTTCTTGGCGTTGACTGACCCAATCTTCATCAGAAGAATCTTCTGTGGGTTCGATGGTTCCCATCTGTAAGTCAATAGGTAATTTACCGAGTCTTGCTCGCATCAAGTAAGCAGGTGTGTAGTTAGTTGAACTGACAGGTATGTGGTTGTAGATGTCCACAAGATCTGGAAGTTTTTCAGGCCATTGATTTCTCTCTCCAACTGGTAAGGTCTTGAGCATGTCAATGACAATGTGGTTCATCTGGGGATGATAAGGTGTGGTGCGGATCTTTTTACACCCATATAGCCCTAAGAATTCTTGGAACAGAGCTGGTCTGGATACCCATGGGGGTGACAGAAGTAACTCTGGAACGCTTTGGCTGCTACCTCAGCAGTTAAGTCCTTATCTGGAACTACTACCAGGAATCTTGAATAGTGGTCAACAATGGTGAGAGCGTAAGTGTACCCGGTTCGACTTGGGGTAAGCTTCACGTGATCAAGAGCAACTATTTCAAGAGGTTTGGTGGTAACAATTGGCTGCAACGGAGCTTTCTGAGTTAGATGGTCTTTCCTTCGAAGGTAAAATAAAACAAGTTGCGCCACACTGCTTAACCAATGTAAATACGGTCGGTTAAAATTTCCAAGTGCTCACCTGGTTGGGTTGTGCCTGATCGCACAACTGACTGGCGAGCGGAGATCAGAATAGCGTGGCCTCCGGGCCGGAGGATTCCAGCGAGAGGAGATCGTGCTGCGATCCTTGTTCAAGCGAGTCGGGATGCAGATTGCTAGCGAGCGGAATCAGGCTGACGAGGCCTTCAGGCCGGAGGGATCCGACAAGTGGGCTGCGATGTGTTCCTTAGTTGTGCGAGCCAGTGGATGGTGAGCCTCAGAGATGGGGGTGGTGGATTGTTGCGAGCGGAGTCCGGGAGCCGAGCTGCTCAGACTCGCACTTCCCGAAGGGAAGGCGTATGACGTGCACAAGGGAATGAAAAGGGTGTCAGCGCTCAGATAACAGCCGGGACAATGCTCACGGGATATTTACCTCTAGGTTTTATTGATTCAGTATAGGATTCCAATTCTCCACAACGCGTTTCTGCGCTTAATGCGCCTTTCACTTGAGAAAGGCGCATTAAGCGCAGAAACGCGTTGTGGAGAATTGGAATCCTATACTGAATCAATAAAACCTAGAGGTAAATATCCCGTGAGCATTGTCCCGGCTGTTATCTGAGCGCTGACACCCTTTTCATTTCCTTCGAAGGTGACATGGTCCACAGTTTTTACACCACTTGTCAATTGAACCTCGCATACTGACCCAGTAGAACCGATCCTTCAGGAGTCTCTCCAGCTTCTTCCATCCAAAGTGTCCGGAATCATCATGGTATGCTTCGAGGATCATTTGGACTTCAGTCTTGGGGAAAACAATCTGCCAGATTAGTTCATGTGTTCTGGGGTTTAGGTATCTTCTGCATAATTTACCTTGGTAGACAAACAACCTTCCTTGCTCTTTCCATAGGCGTTTAGCATTCTGTGAGGCATCAAGGTCCATGTTGGCGTTTTCTTGAGTGATCAGCTCTTTTACTAGGCAGACATCTGGATCGTTAGCTTGTACCTCCTTCCAGACATGGTGGGGTAAAGGGTTCACGGTCCTCTCTACACGTTTCTGGTTCGCCTGATGACACGTTGCTGTACCCGTACGGTGGAAAGCAGGTAATTCAATCTCCTCCAGGTCATCTATGTCTTCTCCCTCTTCAGGAAGGTTAGGCATTCTGGACAGGGCATCAGCATTGCCGTTCTTGTGACCTGCCCGGTATTTTACAGTGAAATCATAGTTTGAGAGTCTTGCTACCCAACGTTGTTACAGGGCTCCCAGCTTTGCAGTCTCTAAGTGGGTTAGAGGGTTGTTATCAGTGAAAGCTGTGAATGGGGCGGATGCCAGGTAATGCTTGAAACGCTCTGTGATTGCCCAGACCAGGGCCAGGAACTCTAGCTTGAAGGAGCTGTAGTTCTCCGGGTTCCTTTCTGTGGGACGGAGCTTTCTGCTGGTGTAGGCTATCACCTTCTCCTTGCCCTGCTGGCGTTGAGCTAGGACTGCTCCTAAACCTTCATTACTTGCATCAGTATACAATAAAAACGGGAGGTTATAATCAGGGTAGGTCAGGATTTCTTCTCCTGTTAAAGCATCTTTCAGCTTCTGGAAGGATTGCTCCTGTTCTGGGCCGCAGTGGAACGGGGGTCCCCTGATCTTGCCGTTTTTGGATTGACCTACTAAGAAATCTTGCATGGGTGCTGCTATCTTGGTATAGCCTTTGATGAATCGTCGGTAGTACCCGACCAGTCCTAGAAATTGACTTACCTCTTTGTGAGTAGTTGGTGCTGGCCAGTCCATGATGACGGTGACTTTATCCGGATCCGGTGCTACGCCTTCGGCACTAACCACATGTCCTAGGTATTGGACCTTGGGTTTTAGCAGGTGGCACTTGGACGGTTTCAGTTTCATCCCGTACTTGGACAGTGACTCGAACACTTCACTCAGGTGCTGGAAGTGATCTTCATAGGTCTGAGAGTGAACAATGACATCATCAAGGTATAACAGGACAGTTTCAAAGTTCTTGTGGCCCAAACAACACTCCATCAGCCTCTGAAATGTTCCTGGGGCATTGCACAACCCGAATGGCATACTGTTGAACTCGCATAGCCCCATAGGGGTCGTGAAGGCTGTCTTCTCACGATACTCCTCTGCAACGGCAACCTGTTAGTACCCACTAGTAAGATCTAATGTGGAGAAGTAGTTGGCAGATTTGAGTGCAGCTAGTGACTCTTCTATGCGGGGTAACGGGTATGCATTCTTGTGTGTGACTTTATTGATTTGTCTGTCGTCTATGCACATCCTCATACTACCATCTTTCTTTTTAACCAGGACCAGTGGTGCTGCCCAGGGACTACTTCTATCCCTAATGACTCCTGCATTTTTCATGTCCTGAAGCATCTCTTTTGCCTTTTGGTAGTATGTGGGTGGTATAGGCCTGTACCTTTCTTTGATAGGTGCATGGTTGCCTGTGGGGATAGGTGTTGTACCACTTTAATCCTCCCAAAGTCAAGTGGGTGTTTGCTGAACACTTGCTCATATTCCCGAACTACCCGGTATACTCCATTTTTCTGGTGAGTAGGTGTATTGTCAGTTCCTACACTGAGCTCCTGACACCATTTCTCTAACTGATCTTTGGAGTGAGGGGGTTCATCAGTGACTGTTTGGGATGAGGATTTTACATCAATTATAGCATCATCTTTAACCTGGTACAATTTTTCGACAGTTGCATATCTTGGCAGTCTGACTTCGTCATCACCATAATTCAATATGCGTACGGGGACTCTCCCTTTTCTCACGTCGACCAACCCTCAGGCTGTCAAGAGCGTAGTACTACTATGAGACATTACAGGTTCTACTACAGCTTGGTAGTCCTGCCCTCTGAGGCCTATGGCTGCTCGACACCAGATCATCATTTCACTTCTGGGTGGTACCACAATTGGAATGGGATCTGTGACCCGTACTCTGCCAATTTCACCATTAGACAATGTTACCTGTTGTTGATAAACCAGAGCTCGAATCTGCCTTTGGATAGCTCTCCTCTCTCTGGGTCTACCAGCTTCAACACTCTGTTGGAGTAGAAACAACACTTCATTAATGCATTTAACCATAACATTAGTACCCAGTATTACGTAGGGATCTTTGTTGTTTGGTTTATCCTGAACCACTAGGATACCCTGGTTCTTCAGCTGCATCCTCCCCACCTTTACTGTAGCTTCCCATTGTCCCTCTATTGTAACTAGTATACCATTAGTGGCTTCAATGTTCAAATCAGGGTTAGGGGGTTCCAGCTTAACATCTGGCCAGAACCGCTTGTAAAGGATACTCGGGATGGTTGTCACCTGGGATCCAGTGTCTATCAAGGCAGATGTAGCGATGCCATCGATGACGATTGGTCGATATGGACAGTCTCCTACATACTTGTGTTCCCAGCTGGTCATTGGGCCTGGATAGTCTACTCCTGGGGTTGGCCCTTCTCGCCCAGGGGTTGCCCGTTTAAAGGACGGGATTGTTGTGTACGTCCTCCTAAGTCATTCTGCTGACTGGTGCGGCGTCGGTCAGGACTGCGGCGGTCAGCAGGTTTTCCTCGCGGCGGCTGTGTCTTTCTCTTCATCCACGGGACGTCGTCAGGGCTGTCGGCGAGCTGAATCTTGTCCGATGACCTTGCATCTGTCTTGGGTCTTCTCCCAGCTTGTAGCTTGGCCACGTCCTTCATCAGCTGCTCTACATTGGCACACAGTTGTTCAAACCGGTCAGGTGTTGTAGTCTGTGCACTAGACTGAACCGCAGGGATTGGAGATGCTGCTGCCAGAACGGAAGGGGTGTCAGTCTGCTGCTGCTGTGAAGCAGGGTCAGGCACTGTGGCGAGCCGTTATCCCCAAACTGTTAAGTCTCTCAAGGTATCAAACTCTGCGCCAGGATTTTGTATGGACCACCAGCTTGCTTGCTTTCTATCCTCAGTTAGTTTAAGGCCCACAATAAATTGTCCAATCAACGCTTTGTTCTCGTCTCTGACACCATCAGGATCGACTTGTTTTAACTATCTTAGGGTATGTGCCCACAGGGCGTTTTTGCCGCGTTTTTCCTGCGTTTTCCGCATGCAGAAAACCCTTGGTTTTATGTTAATGTATGCTAATCTGTTCCTGCGTTTGGCTTCCCAGCCAAACCAATGTGTTTTCAAAAACGCAGTGCACACACATTGTTTTTGCAAGTGTCAAGAACTGTCAAATACCTGCGTTTTTGGTGCAGATAGCAAAGAATGGACATGTCAATTCTTTTTTGCGTTTTTGGTGCAGTCAATGGGAAAAACGCAGGAAAAACGCAGCATCAAAAACGCAGGAAAAACGCAACAAAACGCAACAAAAACGCAGCAAAAACGCAGCAAAAAACGCACAAAAAACGCAGACAATAACATAGCATTTCTTCTGTCAAGGACTCTAGGATCCTCAGGTTTTCCTGCGTTCTGGACTGCAGCAAAAACGCCCTGTGGGCACATACCCTTAGCGCTTCTTGCAATCGCAGTGAATAATCTAGGGCACTTTCTTGTGCCCCTTGGTTACAATGATAGAATGACAGTCTTAATTCAGCTTCGGTATGGCATTCAAAAACCCGGGTTAACTTAGCGAATATCTGCTCCACAGATTCCTGAGTTTCTACAGGCCAGCTGCGGGTCTGCAGCTCTGCTGCGCCCGTTAACTGTCCCATAACAACTGAAGCTATCTGCTTACTGGTCATAGCGTACATGTCCAGCATTTGCCATATCTTCCTCTGGAATGTCTCCAAGGTGCTGGGTGTACCGCTGTACCAGGTCCAGGTAAGCAGGTCGCATTCGGACCGTAAGGCAGAGATATCGGCATAATCGGAGCGGGTTGCGGTGGCATACCGCCGGCTTGTTGCTGTCCATCAAGAGGTATGTTTTGAGGTGCCGCTTGGTTTAGCGGGGGTATTGCGTTGTTAGGAGCCGAACTCATCGTTGCTCCCCCTTAGTTAAGCGCGGCCAGTCCCTCGGTTTTAAACGAAGTCTCGGCCTCGCGGTGAGGAGTGAGGCACTACGGGAGTTTCTGGTTCCTGCTGCGTTCAGGGGAAGTCGTCAGAGCGTGGGGGCGGGGCCAATCTTCGTGCCCTTTGCACAGTCACGCCCATTCTTTTCCCGCCTTTCGCTCAGCAATGGCGGTTCAAATTTACAGTTCGATATTTACAGTCATTAAATAGCACACAATACCCGTTGGAACGGGCCTGCTCGTATCCTGTTTGTGACGCCAAATTCTGACTCACCATAGCCGGGTTCTGCACGTCACAGGCGTTGACTCTCCTCTGTCACGGAACCGCGCCTGCGGCTGTGGGGCCCGGTGGTCCAGATCAATAGGGGGGATGGCTGAACAGTAGGGATGAATTGTCTTTGTGACGCCACCTGCGGGTGTTCCGGTAACTGTACCAGCGCTGCTAGGCCTCCGGGGGGATGTTAGGCAGCAAGATGGGATGCTCCCCACAGGATGAGCGGGAGTCCCCGGAGCCAGGAGCTGCCGAAGATGTTGTGAGGCAGCTGCGTTAGCTGTTAGCTGTTAGCCCCAGGAATCAAACGCAGACACATCAAAGTCTTTTAGGTACCTTTACTGGTGGAAAGCAGGTACACTCGGACCAGGATAGTGAAGTTGACACTTTTGGAGGTTCACAGCAAGCAGTTAGTGTAGGCTTCCTTTCTCTGTTTCTCTGGGTAAGGTCGGGTGGATGTGGAATCCAGTCGGACCTGGTAGTATGTTCAACGGAACTTGATTCACCTGGATGGCAGCACTGAGGGCACTGTAAATTGGTCTGAGCAGGATCAGTACTCTTCCCTGTGCTCTCGTAGGTGGGTGCTTCAGGTGGAACAGGGGGCTAGACTCCCTGTGCAGGATGCTGGTTCTCTGTGGTGGCTGGGTAGCTCTCACAGCTTCGGTTCCAGTAACCGGTGGATAAGGGAGAGAGTGTTTGGATCACTCTGATGTCCCTGAGAGGTGCTCTCCTTTCCTATTACCCCAATTGCAAGGGTTTCCTCATTGGGCAGGTGGGCTGGTTGGGCCTAGTGTGTGTCTCATAAGGAAGAGATTACACACAACCTGCAGCTCTTGTAGCGTCTGCACACTCTGGTGTTTCTCCCTCCAAGACCCAATTTATAGGGGGAACTGGCTCAAAGTGACCAGTGGAGCTCCCCCTAGAGGCTTGGGGTGAAACCAGGTGATCTAAGGTGTTGTTGGTGTTTTGTTATTTGTGAATGTTGCTTTGCTGTTACTTACTCCATTCATGTCCTAAGGATTCTGCGGTGCCCAACAGGTGCCAGGGTTTCACATATACATACACATCTATTATATAATCGCGAATCGCAAAAGCGCCCCTCTCGGCGCTACTTCCGGTGTCGTCATGTGGATACGCGCGAAGCATTGGCCACGAAGCGGCCATTGCGAGCAGTTTTAAGCCGACTCGCAATGGCCGCCAATGCCGCCTCTGCTCCCCGCTACCCACACACCACCTCCGACTATGCAGCTGCCCCCTGTGCTTCCCCGCAGCCCCGATCCACAGCCCAGCAACGCTCCCCACACCCGCACCGACCTCCAGCACCGCACCCCCCCCCCTCACTGCCCGCACACCTCCGCCGCCAGCCCCCATCCACAGTCTAGCACAGCCCCCCCGCAATGTCCGCACAGCACCCCCCCCAATATCCGCCCCAACACCCCCCCACAATGTCCCCACAGCACCCCCCCCACAATGTCCGCACAGCCCCTCCCCTCCAATGTCCGCACAGCCCCTCCCCCCCAATGTCCGCACAGCCCCTCCCCCCCAATGTCCGCACAGCCCCTCCCCCCCAATGTCCGCACTGCACCTAAGCCCCGCCGCACCTAAGCCCCTACCCTCTAAGCCCCGCCGCACCTAAGCCCCTACCCCCTAAGCCCCGCTGCACCTAAGCCCCTACCCCCTAAGCCCCGCCACACCTAAGCCCCTACCCTCTAAGCCCCGCCGCACCTAAGCCCCTACCCCCTAAGCCCCGCCGCACCTAAGCCCCTACCCCCTAAGACCCGACGCACCTAAGCCCCTACCCTCTAAGCCCCGCCGCACCTAAGACCCTACCCCCTAAGACCCGCCGCACCTAAGCCCCTACCCCCTAAGCCCCGCCGCACCTAAGCCCCTACCCTATAAGCCCCGCCGCATCTAAGCTCCTACCCTATAAGCCCCGCCGCATCTAAGCCCCTAACCCCTAAGTCTAAGTCCGTCGCACCTAAGCCCCTACACCCTAAGCACCGCCGCACCTAAGCCACGACCCGCCGCACCTAAGCCCCTACCCCCTAAGCCCCGCCGCACCTAAGCCTCTACCCCCTAAGCCCCGCCGCACCTAAGCCCCGACCCGCCGCACCTAAGCCCCTACCCCCTAAGCCCCGCCGCACCTAAGCCCCTGCCCCCTAAGCCCTGCCGCACCTAAGCCCCTACCGTCCGCCGCCGCCCCGCCGCACCTAAGCCCCTACCCCCTAAGCCCCGCTGCACCTAAGCCACTACCCTCTAAGCCCCGCCGCACCTAAGCCCCTACCCTCTAAGCCCGCCGCATCTAAGCCCCTACCCCCTAAGTCTAAGTCCGCCGCACCTAAGACCCGCCGCACCTAAGCCCCTATCCCCTAAGCCCCGCCGCCTCCTAAGCTCCCGCCGCTTTCCCCCGCTGCTGTCGCTAACACCTAAGGCCCTACACCCGAAGCCCCCGCCGTCCCCTAACCTAACGCCCCCGTCGATCACTTACATGCATTCTTAGTCATCTGATCGTCCGTCCGATCCCCAAGTCCTCCGTCCGGCCAGGCGTCCTCTTCCTCCGGCCCCGCCGGTCTTCTCTCTTCTTTCCGCCATCTCCGGCTCTTCGTCCGGCCCCCGGGGTCTTCTGTCTTCTTTCCGCCAACTTCCAGCTCCGACGTCCTCTTCACTTCTCATTAAGATACAATGGACGAAAAATCCGCCATTCTATCTCTATGAGATGTGAGCCGCTCTTCTGATTGGTCGCTGTCTACTGCCCTCAGCCAATCAGAAGAGCACCTCATTTCCCACCTGGTTCTATTTGTCGGCCCTAAAATCGCGGACACACCGCTAATGCATGTCTATGGGCAGTCAGCCCGATTTCCGACCAATCACAATTCGACCTCACTGCCCATAGACATACATTAGCAGTGTGTCCGCGATTTTGGGGCCGACAAATAGAACCAGGGGCCCGGCCGTTAATTCGCCGACACACCGCTAATGTATGTCAACAAATAAATTTAATAATAAAAAAAATTATAAAAAAATAATTAAAAAATAATAAAAAAAATAAATAAAAAAATAATAAATAATTAAATAAAAAATAATAATAAAAAAAAAAAATTCTTATAATATGAGCCCTTTCAGCGGACCTGAAGGAGAACTGTGTCTCAGCCTCAGGCTCACTTAAAATAACTAATACATTTATTAATAAAAAAATAATTAAATAATATTTAAAAAATAATAAAAAAATAATTAAAAAATTATAAAAAATAAATAAAAAATAATAATAAAAAAAAAAAAAATTCTAATAATATGAGCCTTTCAGCGGACCTGAAGGAGAAACTGTGTTCAGCCTCAGGCTCACTTAAAATAACTAATAAATTTAATAATAAAAAAATAATTAAATAATATTTAAAAAATAATAAAAAAATAATTAAAAAATTATAAAAAAATAAATAAAAATAATAATAAAAAAAAAAAAAATAAAAATAATATGAGCCCTTTCAGCGGACCTGAAGGAGAACTGTGTCTCAGCCTCAGGCTCACTTAAAATAACTAATAAATTTAATAATAAAAAAAATAATTAAATAATATTTAAAAAATAATTAAAAAATAATTAAAAAATTTAAAAAATAATAAAAAATAATAATAAAAAAAAAAAAAAAAGGTAATAATATGAGCCCTTTCAGCGGACCTGAAGGAGAACTGTGTCTCAGCTCAGGCTCACTTAAAATAACTAATACATTTTATAATAAAAAAAATAATTAAATAATTTTAAAAAATAATTAAAAAATAATTAAAAATAATTATAAAAATAAATAAAAAATAATAATAAAAAAAAATAATATGAGCCCTTTCAGCGGACCTGAAGGAGAACTGTGTCTCAGCCTCAGCTCACTTAAAATAACTAATAAATTTAATAATAAAAAAATAATTAAATAATATTTAAAAAAATAATAAAAAAATAATTAAAAAATAATAAAAAATAAATAAAAAAAAAAAAAAATGCTAATAATATGAGCCCTTTCAGCAGACCTGAAGGAGAACTATGTCTCAGGCTCAGGCTCACTTAAAAATAACAAATAATAAATTAATTTTAATAATAAAAAAAAATAATTAAAAAATAATAAAAAAAAAAAAAAAATGTAATACATAATAACATAAATAAAATAAGAATAAAAAAAAAAAAGCTAATAATAAATATTACTGCTAATAATAATGCTATTAATGCTAATAATATGTATTAATGCTAATAATAATGCTATTAATGCTAATATTTATGTTATTAATGCTAATTTTTATGTTATTAATGCTAATAAATTATGCTATTAATGCTAATAATTATGGTATTAATTGGTAATATAATGCTATTAATGCAAATTAATATGCTTTTAAAATTCTATTATTAATGCTATTAATGCTAATAATTATGCTATTAATGCTAATAATTATGCTATTAATGGTAATAATAATGCTAATAATGCAAATATATATTGCTATTAATTCTATTATTAATGCTATTAATGTAATAATAATGCTATTAATGCTAATAATTATCCTATTAATGAAAGTAATAAATTAAATTTGCTATTAATGCAAATTTTATTATTGCTATTAATGCTATTATTATTATGCTATTTAATGCTTATAAATTATTGCTATTAATGATAATATATTTTTGCTATTAATGGTAATAATAATGCTATTAATGCTAAATAATAATGCTATTAATGCTTATATTATGCTATTAATGGCTAATAATTATGCTATTAAATGCTAATTTTATGCTATTAATGCTAATAATTATGATATAATTAATAATATGCTATTAATGCTAATAATTATTGCTATTATATCGTATTATTAATGCTATTAATGCTAAATAATTATGCTATTAATGGTATTAATAATGCTATTAATGCAATAATATTTGCTATTAATTCTATTATTAATGCTATTAATGTAATAATAATGCTATTAATGCAAATAATTATGCTATTAATGTTATTATTAATGCTATTAATGCAAATAATATTGCTATTAATGCTATATTATGCTATTAATGCTAATATTATGCTATTAATGCTAATAATTATGCTATTAATGGTTTAATAATGCTATTATGCAAAAATATTGCTATTAATGCTAATTAATTAATGCTATTAATGCTAATTAATTATGCTAATAATGCTAATATTTCTGCTATTAATGCTATATTTATGCTATTAATGGTATAATAATGCTATTAATGCTATTATTAATGCTATTAATGCTAATAATTTATGCTATTAATGGTAATTATAATGCTATTAATGCAAATAATGATTGCTATTATATGCTATTATTAATGCTATTAATGCTAATAATTATGCTATTAATGCTAATAATTATGCTATTAATGGTAATAATAATGCTATTAATGGCAAATAATATTGCTATTAATGCTATTATAATGCTATTATGCTAATAATTATGCTATTAATGCTAATAATTATGCTTAATGGTAATAATAATGCTATTAATGCAATAATTGCTTTAATGCTATTATTAATGCTATTATGCTATATTATGCTATTTATGCTAATTATTAATGCTATTATGCTAATAATAATCATATAAGCTATTATAATGCTATTAAGGCTAATATCTGCTATTTTGCTATTCAATGCTATTAATGCAAATTTAATATTGCAATTAATGCTTTATGCTAATAGTAATGCTATTAATGCAATTATTTATGCTATTAATTCTATTATTTATGCTATTAATGCTATAATAATGCTATTAATGCTATAATAATGTTATTCATGCTATTAATAATACTATTAATGCTATTAATGCTAATATTAATGCTATTAATTGTATTTTAATGCTATTAATGCTATTAATAATGTATTAATGCTAATAATAATGCTATTACTGATAATAATAATGCTATTATGCTAATAATTATGCTATTAATGCTAATATTAATGCTAATAATGCTAATAATAATCAAATTAAGCTATTAATAATGCTATTAAGGCTAATAACTAATGTATTTATGCTATTCAAAATGCTATTAATGCTTAATAATATTGCTATTAATGCTCTTTATGCTAATAGTAATGTATTATGCGATTAGTTATGCTTTAATTTCTATTGTTTATCTATTAATGCTATTAATTAATTGCTAGTAATGCTATTAATGATATTAATAATGTTATTCATGCTATTAATAATACTATTATGTCTTTTAATGCTAATAATAATGCTATTTAATGTATTAATTATGCGATTAATGTAATATTAATGCTAATTATGCTAATAATAATCATATTAACGCTATTAATAATGATTTAAGCTAATAATCATGCTATTTATGCTATCTAAATGCTATTAATTGCTAATAATATTGCTATTAATGTCTTTATGCTAATATCATGCTTATTAATGCGCTTATTTATGCTATTTCATGTCTATTATTTAGGCTATTAATGCTAATAATAATGGGTATTATGTTATTAATATGCTATTAATGCTTTTATGCTATATTTATGCTTGTATTAGAATTTAATAATTCATGCCTATTAATCCTCATTAATAATGGCTATTAATGCTATTTTTAATTCTATTAATGCTATTAATAATTTATTAATGCTATATAATGCTATTTACTCCTCATAATAATGCTTCTATCGCTATTATTAATGCTATTTATGGAAATATTGCTAGTTAATACTAATAACAATAATATTAAATATTACTATTATTGCTGTTAATAATGCTATTAATGCTAAATAATGCTGTTTAATGCTAATAATTCATGCTATTAATGTAATATAATGCCATATTATATGCAATAATATTGAGTTCTAGATTCCGATGCATTTGCACTGCTAGTACATATTACCAGATTTTGCAGTGAATTCAAAGTTATGGTGAGGTAGCATCGCAGTATCTCGGTTCTTGTCCTTTTCTCTCCAGCAGGTTCCTCAACAACTCCACCATCTTTTCATGAAATCATTGAACAGAAGTCTGGCGCTTCATTATGATTGAGGTGAATTGTTAAGATCTTTGAGGTTCAGATTGTCTACCGAAATACTTTGGAAACTATTCTAATATTGTCACAAATAGCAAACCGAATACAAGTCAATGAGAAACCTGAGATAGTTTTAGGTAAATTTTCAGATAACTATATAGGTCTCTGTGGCGCCCCGGGGTTCGGTTGCCACAATACAAGTTTGGAAGCAAGGCAAAGGCATCCTTAGGTAACACACACACTACAAAACCTTCTGACTACAGGCAAAATGGTGAGCTCTTAAAGCCCGGGTACAGGCAGCTCCCTATAAATTTGGGTTGGAGGAGGGGTCAGGCAGTTCAGTCCCAGGATGCACTTGTAGACGACAACCCTACAGGATGGAACCATAACATTTCATCCTAGGAGAAATGACCGGCAGTGGTGTTGAGGACCGTTGGGTGCAGGGTCTGGGTAAGTGGGCCCTAGGTCCGGGGGAGTGCAGACGGCGAGTGCCGATGCGCCCAGTACCTTTTGCCAGTATGGTCACCGGAGATGAGGGTGCCAGGAATTCTGTTTACATCCAACAACCAAAACCCGGCAGGAGTGGGTGATTTTCACGGAGTTTCATGCCCAACATTAAGGCTAGGAGACACAGCCGCACTATAGGAACTCAGGAGACCAAGCTAAGGGGGGGAGCCATCAGAGCATCAGAGAGCTCACGCTGCCTGTCACAACAGACATAGCGGACTACAGGAGCCCCCGGGTCTTCTGTCTTCTTTCCGCCAACTTCCAGCTCCGACGTCCTCTTCACTTCTCATTAAGATACAATGGACGAAAAATCCGCCATTCTATCTCTATGAGATGTGAGCCGCTCTTCTGATTGGTCGCTGTCTACTGCCCTCAGCCAATCAGAAGAGCACCTCATTTCCCACCTGGTTCTATTTGTCGGCCCTAAAATCGCGGACACACCGCTAATGCATGTCTATGGGCAGTCAGCCCGATTTCCGACCAATCACAATTCGACCTCACTGCCCATAGACATACATTAGCAGTGTGTCCGCGATTTTGGGGCCGACAAATAGAACCAGGGGCCCGGCCGTTAATTCGCCGACACACCGCTAATGTATGTCAACAAATAAATTTAATAATAAAAAAAATTATAAAAAAATAATTAAAAAATAATAAAAAAAATAAATAAAAAATAATAAATAATTAAATAAAAAATAATAAAAAAAAAAAAAATTCTTATAATATGAGCCCTTTCAGCGGACCTGAAGGAGAACTGTGTCTCAGCCTCAGGCTCACTTAAAATAACTAATACATTTATTAATAAAAAAAATAATTAAATAATATTTAAAAAATAATAAAAAAATAATTAAAAAATTATAAAAAAATAAATAAAAAATAATAATAAAAAAAAAAAAAATTCTAATAATATGAGCCCTTTCAGCGGACCTGAAGGAGAACTGTGTCTCAGCCTCAGGCTCACTTAAAATAACTAATAAATTTAATAATAAAAAAAATAATTAAATAATATTTAAAAAATAATAAAAAAATAATTAAAAAATTATAAAAAAATAAATAAAAAATAATAATAAAAAAAAAAAAAATAAAAATAATATGAGCCCTTTCAGCGGACCTGAAGGAGAACTGTGTCTCAGCCTCAGGCTCACTTAAAATAACTAATAAATTTAATAATAAAAAAAATAATTAAATAATATTTAAAAAATAATTAAAAAATAATTAAAAAATTATAAAAAAATAAATAAAAAATAATAATAAAAAAAAAAAAAAAAGGTAATAATATGAGCCCTTTCAGCGGACCTGAAGGAGAACTGTGTCTCAGCCTCAGGCTCACTTAAAATAACTAATACATTTTATAATAAAAAAAATAATTAAATAATATTTAAAAAATAATTAAAAAATAATTAAAAAATAATTAAAAAATAAATAAAAAATAATAATAAAAAAAAATAATATGAGCCCTTTCAGCGGACCTGAAGGAGAACTGTGTCACTCAGCCTAAAAATAAATTATATAAAAATAATTAATAATATTTAAAAAAAAAAAATAATAAAATCATAAAACTATAAAAAAAAAAAAATGCTAATATAGCTTCAGCAAAATAAGGCAAATAATGTTCATAGGCTATAAAATAAAAATAAATTAATTTAATAATAAAAAAATAATTAAAAAAATAATAAAAAATTATATAATAATAAAAATAGAATAAAAAAAAAAAAAAGCTAATAATAATGATATTATGCTAATAATATGCATATGCAATAATTATGCTATTAATGCTAATAAAATGCTATAATGCTAATATTTATATAATGCTATAATGTTATTAATGCTAATAATAACATAATCTAATATATTATTAATTAATAATAATGTATTAATGCAAATAATATTTATAATCTATATAAATGATAATGTAATAATTAGCTATTAATGCTAATAATTAAATGCTATTAATGCTAATAATAATATGCTATAATGCAATAATATGCTATTAATGCATAATTAATGCATTAATGCTAATAATAATGCTATTAATGCTAATAATTATATATTAATGTAATATAATGCTATTAATGCAAATATATATTGCTATTAATGTCATATTAATGCTATTAATGCTAATAATTGCTAATAATATTATGCTATTAATGGTAATAATAATGCTATTAATGCAAATAATATTGCTATTAATGCTATTATTAATGCTATTAATGCTAATAATTATGCTATTAATGCTAATAATTATGCTATTAATGGTAATAATTAATGCTATTAATGCAAATAATATTGCTATTAATGCTATTATTAATGCTATTAATGCTAATAATTAATGCTATTAATGCTAATAATTATGCTATTAATGGTAATAATAATGCTATTAATGCAAATAATATTGCTATTAATGTCTATTATTAATGCTATTAATCTAATAATAATGCTATTAATGCTAATAATTTATGCTATTAATGGTAATATAATGCTATTAATGCAAATAATATTGCTATTAATATGCTATTATTATGCTATAATTATTATAATGCTATTAATGCTAATTAAATTATGCTATTAATGGTAATAATAATGCTATTAATGCAAATAATATTGCTTATCTAATGCTATTAATTTTAATGCTAATATTATGCTATAATGCTAATAATTATAATGCTAATTCATTATTATATATGCTATTAATGCTTAATTATATGCTATAACTTATGCTATTATGTAATATATGTATTAATGCATAATAATCTTAAGCTATATTGCTATTTAATAATGCTATATAATGCTAATTATGCATAATGCATTATGCTATTAATGCTAATAATGCTATTAATGCTATTTAATGCTATATAATATATGCTATTAATGCAATAATATTGCTATTAATGCTATTATAATGCTATTAATGCTAATAATTATGCTATTAATGCTAATAAATTATGCTATTAATGGTAATAATAATGCTATTAATGCTAATAATATGCTATTAATGCTATTATTAATGCTATTAATGCTAATAATTATGCTATTAATGCTAATAATTAATGCTAATAATATGCTATAATAATATATGCTATTAATGCTATTAATAATGCTATTAATGCTAATAATATGCTATTATGCTATTATAATGCTATTAATGCTAATAATAATATGCTATTAAATGCTATTATGCTAATAATAATGCTATTAATGCATATTTATGCTATTAATGCTAATAATTTATGCTATTAATGCTATTAATAATGCTATTAATGCTATTAATAATGATTATTATGCTATTAATAATAGCTATTATAATGCTATTAATGCTAATATTAATGCTATTAATTGCTATTAATTATAATGCTATTAATGCTATTAATAATGCTATTAATGCTAATAATAATGCTATTAATGCTAATAATAATGCTATTAATGCTAATAATATTGCTATTAATGCTATATTAATGCTAATAATGCTAATAATAATCATATTAACGCTATTAATAATGCTATTAAGGCTAATAATCATGCTATTTATGCTATTCAAAATGCTATTAATGCTAATAATATTGCTATTAATGCTCTTTATGCTAATAGTAATGCTATTAATGCGATTAGTTATGCTATTAATTCTATTGTTTATGCTATTAATGCTATTAATAATGCTATTAATGCTATTAATGCTATTAATAATGTTATTCATGCTATTAATAATACTATTAATGCTATTAATGCTAATAATAATGCTATTAATGCTAATAATTATGCTATTAATGCTAATATTAATGCTAATAATGCTAATAATAATCATATTAACGCTATTAATAATGCTATTAAGGCTAATAATCATGCTATTTATGCTATTCAAAATTCTATTAATGCTAATAATATTGCTATTAATGCTCTTTATGCTAATACTCATGCTATTAATGCGATTATTTATGCTATTCATTCTATTATTTAGGCTATTAATGCTAATAATAATGGTATTAATGTTATTAATAATGCTATTAATGCTATTCATGCTAATATTAATGCTATTATTAATTCTAATAATCATGCTATTAATCCTATTAATAATGCTATTAATGCTATTTTTAATTCTATTAATGCTATTAATAATTTTATTAATGCTAATAATGCTATTACTCCTCATAATAATGCTATTAACGCTATTATTAATGCTATTTATGGAAATAATGCTATTAATACTAATAACAATACTATTAATATTACTATTATTGCTGTTAATAATGCTATTAATGCTAATAATAATGCTGTTAATGCTAATAATTATGCTATTAATGGTAATAATAATGCTATTAATGCAAATAATATTGCCACGTTCTAGAATCCCGATGCATTTGCACAGCTAGTACATAATAACCAGATTTGCAGTGAATTCAAAGTTATGGTGAGGTAGCAGCAGCAGTATCTCGGTCTCTTTCCTTTTCTCTCCAGCAGGTTCCTCAACAACTCCACCATCTTTTCAGAAATCATTGAACAGAAGTCTGGCCTTCATTAATGATGAGTGAATAGTAAGATCTTTGGGTTCAGATTAGTCTAACCGAATACTTTGAACTATTCTAAAATTTGTCACAAATAGCAAACCGAATACAAGTCAATGAGAAACCTGAATAGTTTTTAGGGAAATTTTCCAGAAAACTATATAGGTCTCTGTGGCGCCCCGGGGTTCGGTTGCCACAATACAAGTTTGGAAGCAAGGCAAGGCATCCATTAGGTAACACACACACACAAAACCTTCCTGACTCCAGGCCAAAATGGTGAGCTCTAAAGCCCGGGTACAGGGCAGCTCCCCTATAAATTCTGGTCTGGAGGAGGGGTCAGGCAGTTCAGTTCCCAGGAGCACTGTAGAAGACACCCTACGGATGGAACCATAACATGCTCATCCTAGGAGACTGACCGGACAGTGTTTGAGACCCGTGGTGAGGGTCTGGGTAAGTGGAGGCCTAGGTCCGGGGAGTGCAGCCAGTGCCGATTCGCCCAGTACCTATTGCAGTATGGTCACCGGAGACTGAGGTCGCCAGGAATTCTACATCCAACAACAAAACCCGGAGGGTGGGTGATTTCACGTTTCATGCCCAACCTAAGGCTAGGAGACACAGCCGCACTATAGAACTCAGGAGACCAAGCTAAGGCGGGGAGCCATCAGAGAGCTCACGCTGCCTGTCACACAGCCATAGCGGACTACAGGAGGCCTCAGCACCGCTACACGCAGCCAGGCCCCACAGACATTGAAGCAGTAGGTAAACCTCAGAACTTGCCCGGAGTGGGTCACCCCAACTTGCTTTCAAGTCCGGATCCCCGACAACAGCTTGGGACAGTACCCGGCCAACTCTACCACTAAGTAAAAGGTAAAAGAGAACTGTGCACTCTATGTCTGTTTATTCTTCACACTGTACCCCCAATGTTCTCCATTCACATAGACTGCATCCCCTACTCCTGCTCTGGGGAACACCAAACCCAGCCCGTGGAGAGCTCGCCATCCCAGCTGCCACCTTCTTTATCGTTCCCCAGAGACCTGGACAACAGCAGTGGCTTTACTAACCAGAAACCGCAGGTGGCGACACGACTTTAATTTTAATTTTTGTATTTCCCTTTTCCCCTTTTTATTGCTGCACCTGGGACCACGGGACCAGGTCACTTCATCGTGATGACCTCTCAAGTACCCCTGTCCCAGGGGTGCAACATCCCCAATTGACTTGCAACATCCTCAATTTGATTTGATTTATTATTCATGAGGAATATTGGAATACCGTACTTCATAGTATTCGGTTAAATTAATCCGAACCCAAATATCTTACTATTCGCTTATCACTAGTCTTTATCTCTTCTTAACTGAAGACAGGTTTTGCTGGTTGAGAACAAGTGATCAGTGCAAAGGGAGGAGAAGGATTGTTATTAGTGATGGGCGAATCCTAAATTACTCGGAATCGCTTGACTCTAGCGAGTCCGAGCCCAGGACTCGCTACTCGTTGCGAGTCTAGCGAGTCCAATGTTAATGAATGGGGAAGCGAGTAATAGCGAGTAGTGTGAGATTTACAAATCGCAGATGTGTCTCGGAAGCTTCAGCCTGAAGCAATCCTAGTTTTGTCATTTATTTGCATTGGACTCGTTTACTTTGCAACTGTAATCGCTGGGAAACTCGCACTGATAAGAGTCCTGTCTTCTCTGTGCAGCTCCAGGGTCCTAGAGCCCGCCTGCTGCCTGATGTAGCAGTGCTGAGATTGTTCTCAGTCTGCTCATTCCCTGTGTACAGACATGAATGTCTGTGCACAGAGATGATGTAGCAGAGCTGAGATTGTTCTCAGTCTGCTCATTCCCTGTGCATAGACATCTATATTTATACACAGGGGATGTACCAGAGAGGACATCGCGTTTTGGACTGCGTCGGACGGAAGAGGATTTTTTTAATTAAAGATGGAGTCCCTAATGGCTTTTTTTTTTATTTCTATTAAAAAAATTTCTCTGTGTTGTGTTTTTTTTAAAACAATTTAATAGAAATTCATGGCGGTCATGTCTAATATTGGCGTGACCGCCATAAATTTCGGGCTTAGGGCCAGCTGATAATACAAAGATGGCCCTAACCTCTATTACCCAGCGTGCCACCGCCACCAGGGCCGCTGGAAGAGCGGGGTTCAGCGCCAGAGGATGGCGCTTCAATGAACGCGCCATCTTCTGGGGCGGCTGCGGGCTGCAATTTGCAGCGGGGGGTGCCCAGAAAGCTTGGGCATCCCTGCGCTGCGGATTCCAGCCCCCAGCTGCTTAGCTGTACCTGGCTAGACATAGAAATTGTGCGGAGCCCCACGCATTTTTTTGACTCCGACTCCGAGACGACTCCGACTCCGAGACGACTCCGACTCCGAGACGACTCCGACTCAGACGACTCCGAGACAACTCCGACTCCGAGACGACTCCGACTCTGAGACGACTCCGACTCCGAGACGACTCCGACTCCGACTCCGAGACGACTCCGACTCCGAGACGACTCCGACTCCGAGACGACTCCGACTCCGAGACGACTCCGAGACGACGACGACTCCGACTCCGACTCGACTCCGAGACGACTCCGACTCCGACTCGACTCCGAGACGACTCCGACTCCGAGACGACTCCGACTCCGACTCCGAGACGACTCCGACTCCGAGACGACTCCGACTCCGAGACGACTCCGACTCCGACTCGACTCCGAGACGACTCCGACTCCGAGACGACTCCGACTCCGAGACGACTCTGACTCCGAGACGACTCTGACTCCGAGACGACTCCGACTCCGAGGCGACTCCGACTCTGAGGCGACTCCGACTCTGAGGCGACTCCGACTCTGAGACTCCGACTCTGAGACTCCGACTCTGAGGAGACTCGGACTCCGAGACTCTGACTCTGAGCCTCTGACTCTGAAATTCATTAAATAATAAAAAAAAAAAATGCGTGGGGCTCCGCGCAATTTCTATGTCTAGCCAGGTACAGCTAAGCAGCTGGGGGCTGGAATCCGCAGCGCAGGGATGCCCAAGCTTTCTGGGCACCCCCCGCTGCAAATTGCAGCCCGCAGCCGCCCCAGAAGATGGCGCGTTCATTGAAGCGCTATCCTCTGGCGCTGAACCCCGCTCTTACAGCGGCCCTGGTGGCGGTGGCACGCTGGGTAATAAAGGGGTTAATACCAGCTTTGTTATACAAGCTGGTATTAAGCCCGAGATTCTTAATGTCAGGCCACGTTTGACCCAGCCACTAAGAATCTCCAATAAAGGGTTAAAAAAACACAACACAGAGAAAAAATTTTATTTGAAATAAAAAAAAAAGCCATTAGGGACTCCATCTTTAATTAAAAAAATCCTCTTCCGTCCGACGCAGTCCAAAACGCGATGTCCTCTCTGCTACATCCCCTGTGCATAAATATAGATGTCTGTACACAGGGAATGAGCAGACTGAGAACAATCTCAGCACTGCTACATCAGGCAGCAGGCAGGCTCTAGGACCCTGGAGCTGCACAGAGAAGACAGCTGGACTCGGCTCGCAAAGAAACAGCAGTTACTTTGCGAGTTTCCCTGCTATCACTGGCACAGTAGCCAGTGATTACTCGCACGAGTCTAATGCAAACAATGGCAATCCTAGTTTTGTCAGCGTTTGCCATTGATTTGCATTGGACTCGTGCGAGTAATCACTGGGAAACTCGCAGAGTACCGAGTCCTGCGAGTCCCTTACTACTCGCCGAGTAACGAGTCCTAGCGAGTAGATTCGCCCATCCCTAATTGTCATATACAAAAAGTGCATAATTTCTTACAACGTTTCTGAACTTGTGCTATAATTTATAGAAAAAATAAAACATTAAATACCGTATATACTCGTGTATAAGCCGACCCGTGTATAAGCCAACCCCCCTACTTTTGCCCCCAAAACCTGGGAAAACCTATTGACTCGTGTATAAGCCGAGGGTGGACCCCAGCACAGGTATACAGCCCCCAGCAGTGTGGTATACAGCAGCCCCAGAGGTATATACAGCAGCCCCAGTGGTAGTATACAGCATCCCCAGAGGTAGTATACAGCAGCCCCAAAGGTATATACAGCAGCCCCAGTGGTAGTATACAGCAGCCCCAGTGGTATATACAGCCCCAGTGGTAGTATACAGCAGCCCCAGAGGTATATACAGCCCCAGTGGTAGTATACAGCATCCCCAGAGGTAGTATACAGCAGCCCCAGAGGTAGTATACAGCAGCAGCCCCAGAGGTATATACAGCCCCAGTGGTAGTATACAGCAGCCCCAGAGGTATATACAGCCCCAGTGGTAGTATACAGCAGCCCCAGTGGTAGTATCCAGCAGCCCCAGAGGTATATACAGCCCCAGTGGTAGTATACAGCAGCCCCAGAGGTATATACAGCCCCAGTGGTAGTATCCAGCAGCCCGAGTGGTAGTATACAGCCCCAGTGATAGTATCCAGCAGCCCCAGAGGTATATACAGCCCCATTGGTAGTATCCAGCAGCCCCAGTGGTAGTATACAGCCCCAGTGATAGTATCCAGCAGCCCCAGAGGTATATACAGCCCCAGTGGTAGTATCCAGCAGCCCCAGTGGTAGTATACAGCCCCAGTGATAGTATCCAGCAGCCCCAGAAGTATATACAGCCCCAGTGGTAGTATACAGCAGCCCCAGTGGTATATACAGCCCCAGTGGTGGTATACAGCAGCCCCAGAGGTATATACAGCCCCAGTGGTAGTATCCAGCAGCCCCAGTGGTAGTATACAGCCCCAGTGGTAGTATACAGCAGCCCCAGTGGTATATACAGCCCCAGTGGTAGTATCCAGCAGCCCCAGTGGTAGTATACAGCCCCAGTGATAGTATCCAGCAGCCCAGAGGTATATACAGCCCCAGTGGTAGTATACAGCCCCAGTGATAGTATCCAGCAGCCCCAGAGGTATATACAGCCCCAGTGGTAGTATCCAGCAGCCCCAGTGGTAGTATACAGCCCCAGTGGTAGTATCCAGCAGCCCCAGAGGTATATACAGCCCCAGTGGTAGTATCCAGCAGCCCCAGTGGTAGTATCCAGCAGCCCCAGTGGTAGTATACAGCCCCAGTGATAGTATCCAGCAGCCCCAGAGGTATATACAGCCCCAGTGGTAGTAAACAGCCCACCCCCCCTCCTTATCATGTCCCCCCCCCAGGCTGCGGCAGCTGTCAAAATAACAAACACTTTATACATCACCTTCCGGCGCAGCTCCTCCGCTCCTCCGCTCCTCCGGTCCCGACTTCTTCTTCTTCTTGTGCCAGCTTCTGTGACAGCGCGCAGGAAATGACGTCATCTCCTGCGCCCGTGTATGACACCGGCACAAGCAGGAAGAGGAAGCCGGCGAGCGGAGGAGTGGAGGAGCGGAGGAGCGGAGGAGCTGCGCCGGAAGGTGATGTATAAAGTGTTTGTTATTTTGACAGCTGCTGCAGCCTGGGGGGGACATGATAAGGAGGGGGGGCTGTTTATTACTACTGGGGGACCCATAATAAGGAGGGGTGGCTGTGTATTGCAATATGCACGGCATCCCCCCGCCGTTGATGGACGGGGGGTGCCGTGCATATTCATTGCACTAATGAGGCGGCCCCACGTGACCGCCAGCGGTCACCGCGGCCCCTCCTGCCTCCTCCAGCCCCGGTCACAGTCCCCCCACCACAGCATACCGTATGACCCGTGTATGAGCCGAGGGGGGGACTTTTCAGCCCAATTTTTGGGCTGAAAAACTCGGCTTATACACGAGTATATACGGTACTCTCTAAAATGTAAGATTAAAGTTGTATATTTTTATTGAAGGAGTTGTCAACTCCTGAACTGAATGCTGTAGGGTTTGCCAAATCCTAATGGCGTGTAATGCTCTAGTAATTGCATTACTTATGATCATGTGATCAATAGGGATGGGCGAATCTACTCGCTAGGACTCGTTACTCTGCGAGTAGTAAGGGACTCGCAGGACTTGGTACTCTGCGAGTTTCCCAGCGTTTACTCGCACAGTAATGAGTCCAATGCAAATCAATAAAAGAAAACACAGTTTGCGCCACACTGCTGAAATTAAAAGATGGGGTTGATCAAAAACCCCAGTGCTCACCTGGTTCAGTTGTGCCGGACCGCACAACTGGTTAATAGATAGGATTCAGCACGATATAATGTCTCCACCAGCCCGAAACCCATTGATCTTGTGTTCCACGAGCTGCTGATGCACGTGACCGGTTCAGGGGAGTGGTATTGTGACGTGAGCAAGGTCATTGATCCGAGCTGCTTAATATCACGCTTCCCAGAGGGAAGAGATGAAGCCGTTCAGAATAGAAAGTGATATATTGTCAGCTCTCAAGGTGAAATCCAGGACACCGCTCAATAGATATTTACCTCTAGGCTTTATTAGTTAAGTGTAGGATTCCCAATCTCCACAACGCGTTTCAGCGCTAATTGCGCCTTTCTCAAGTGATTCACTTGAGACTCTGACAAAACTAGGATTGCCATTGACTTGCATTGGCCTCGTTACTGTGCAAGTAATCGCAGGGAAACTTGCACAGTAAGGAGTCCAGCTGTCTGCTCTGTGTCTGCTCTCAGCCTGCAGGCTGCCGCAGCTCCAGGGTCCTAGAGCCCGCCTGCTCTCCCTGTGCACAGAGATGATGTAGCAGAGCTGAGATTGTTCTCAGTCTGCTCATTCCCTGTGCATACACATCTATATCTATGCACAGGGGATGTAGCAGAGAGGACATCGCATTTTGGACTACGTCGGACGGAAGAGGATTTTTTTAATTAAAGATGGAGTCCCTAATGGCTTTTTTTTTTTTTATTTCTAATAAAAAATTTTCTCTGTGTTGTGTTTTTTTAACCCTTTATTGGAGATTCTTAGTGGCCGGGTCAAACCTGGCCTGACATTAAGAATCCCGGGCTTAATACCAGCTTGTATAACAAAGGTGGTATTAACCCCTTTATTACCCAGCGTGCCACCGCCACCAGGGCCACTGGAAGAGCGGGGTTCAGCGCCAGAGGATGGTGCTTCAATGAACGCGCCATCTTCTGGGGCGGCTGCGGGCTGCAATTTGCAGCGGGGGGTGCCCAGAAAGCTTGGGCCTCCTTGCGCTGCGGATTCCAGCCCCCAACTGCTTAGCTGTACCTGGCTAGACATAGAAATTGCGTGGAGCCCCACGCATTTTTTTTGCGGTAGTGGTGAGGCGGCAGCTCCGGTGGTGGTGGTAGAGTGCCAGCTCCCATGGTAGTAGGGTCATTGTGAGTCGCCCGGGGCAGTGGGGACTCTGGTACCCGGGCCCCTTTTCCGCTGTGGTTGGGGGAATGTCACTGGTGGCCTGCCTGGACTCGTGGCCCCGGAGACCGAACTTAGAAAGGGGGAATATATACAGGGGAAATAAAGTTTGTTATGATGCCACCCGCAGCTTCTGGTGATTGAGCACCAGCGCCGCTTCAGTCCTCCGGAGGGTGATGGTATAGCGGCCTTGATGGTACAGCTCCCAGCAGGTGGAGCTAATCCCCCCGGGGCAGGGATGCACCGGTGATGATGAAGGTGCTGGGGATGGATGGATGGACGGCAGGAACACGGTGTAGCAGAGAGACAAAGAAACGGAGACTCGTTCACTCTACCCGGGTACTTTACTGGAACGATGTACATGATGATACAGTTAACAGCAGAAACAGTCTTAGGATGAAGTAGCTGGCCGGGTAGTCACAATGGGCTGCAAAGTATCTGGGAGTCTCCCGTGGAATGCCTACTTGGATCTGCCCTGTGTCCTGCTCTTAATGCCTGTCTTGAGGTGCCCGCTTAGTACCAGACCCGTTGGGGTGCTTGGTGGATCCCGGTGAGAATCCTGGTGTGAAAACTCCTCTGGACAGAGTGTCGGGGCCAATAAACGGACCACGACCTCCAGTGTTCTCGGTTAGGGGCTGAACTCCTTTGCCGTCTTCAGAACCAGTGCTCCGGTAAAACAGACCAGGGTTCCCTCTTGAGTATGGGTGCTCGGGGGGGTCCCCTCCTTCTGTCTGGGCTGCCTTCTTCACTCTCTGCAGACCCCCTTCCTGAGATTCCTTCTTTTCTCTTTTAGAGCATCCCCGTTCTCGGTCTTTCCTCAGTGCCGACTGAAACTCACTGTCTGTCCTCCCTCCTCCCCTAACGCCTCCCCCCTAGGGTATGTGCCCTTCCCATCTGCCTAAGTGGGTGTGTATGGGAGTGCTAGGATAGGAGCCTCCCAAAGGACATTTGAATTCCATTGTGACAGGGGTAACCGCACACTCATTTATGGGTGCAGTACCCCAGTTGTGACGCCTGACCAGGTGGGGCGCCACAATTGCAGGCTGTAAGACCTGAAAAGATGGGTTTTCAAGTTCAGTCTGAAGGATCCCAGCTAGGTGTATATGTGGTGCCCCTGGGGTCTGGTCGCCACAGTAACATTTCACCTACTCCACAGGTGTGGTGTTACCGCTCTCAGGTGAGAGAAGTTGCCTAGCCAAGACACATGTACTTACACCACCCACCACCCATCTGGGCAGATCTTATTGAGGGAGGGCTCTACTTCCACAGAATCGCTGCCTTGGAGGTCCCAGTCCTACCTGCGAAGGACTACACCAACTCTGCCGCAATACCACCAGCCTCCAGAGGACTGTAGCGGCGCCGGTGACATCTCACCAGGTACTGCAGGTGGCATCACGACAAACTATAAACTTGTACATAATCCCCTGTATATAATTCCCCTTTTTTAAAAGAACAGTCCCAGGACACGGGATCAGGCGCGCCCACCATTCCCCGTGACAAAGTTAACCCTCTGCGACCTGATACCCGAGTACCCCACACTCTGGGGCCCGACACATGCTCTACCTGTGGGGAGCGATACCAACCAGGCTGCGATTCCACCATCCCAGAGGACCCATAGCAGCACTGGTCACCTTGACCAGAATAACCACAGGTGGCTTCACAAAATTATTCCCTGTAAATACACCCCCACGTCTGCACTCCCAGGGCTATGAAGCCACTGTGACCTCCGATGCAACCACCAGCCCAGCTACTGAGTATCCCACTGCCTTATTGGGGTGTCGCATTTGGCGTCACAAACAGGATTTGTACTCCCGCCCTGTTGTGCCGCGGCGGGAGATGGACAAGAGTCGTAGTAGTCATCAGGCTTCGTAAATCATGGTTGACGCCTCCTTGAATATGTCTGTAGTTGCCGCAGCTCAAAACCACACCACCGTGATGCTTGGGTGTCCCCAGATCGCCGGTAGTGCGACAACCCAACTCGAGCAAAAGGAATAAGACAGAAACATTCTCCTAAAATGTAAATAGTTATGTAGAAGTAATATAGAAATATAGAATCTTGACTATTTATACCTGGCTAGGTATAGTTTTATATTTTTGATAGAGATGTTTTCATTTTGCCGGATAGGCAATTATAGTTACAGTAGACTTGTTATATAATGTTTGTGAGTCGGTCGACAGGGTAGGGGGTACTCGGATACCGGGACAGAGGGTTACTTTGGTGGAGAATTCACGGCTGGTCGGTTCCCGGTTCCATGCCCTGGACTCTCAGTGGCAGGGGTGGGGGTGATGATGATGGGGGAATGGTAACGTGACGCCACCTGTGGTACCTGGTAATAGGGTTACCAGCGCTGCAGCCGGCTGCTGAGGTGGTGGGAATGCAGCTTTGGTAGTACAGCTCCCCACAGGTGGCGCTTTACCTCAGGGCAGCAGGGTGAATGAGGGGAGTCGTAGTAGCGGTTCTGTTGTGAACGCTGCAGGCGGTGGTGGTGAAGCAGGCACACACACACACAATAGTCTCTGTTTCAGTACCTTTTTACTGATGTCCGGTAACAGGCACGGTCCAGGAGGGTAACCAGGTTTCGGTGCAGCTTGGGATGTTCACCTTGGAGAATTGTGAGGCCTCCTCTGTTAGTGTGTGCGGTAATTGGGGTAAGTTCTGCCTGTAACTGAACTTGCCGCTCTTTCTCCTTCTCAGGGTACTACTGACGAGGACCTTGCTGTGATGATCTCTATTCTATCCTATGGAGGGAGGACCCCATCTGCAGGGTGGACGAGGGAGTAGGCATGGAGGTGGGGAGACCATAGGAGATGAGAAAATGGAGAGTTAGGAGAAGGAAGAGAGACATCGAGCAGCCAGGAGGCCTGCAGGAAAGAGGAGTCAAAGGGGACACTGGAGTGGAGGAACCACCCATGTGCCCCAAATCTGGTACAACCCGAGATGGGCTGAAGGACAGGTTGCAGAGGCCTTATGTAGTAAAATAGAGGCTGCTGGCTTGCATGCGCAGTGCCACTACCATGGGCACTCCATAAGATGGTGGCCATAGAGGGTCAGGGGACATCTTGAAGTCGCCCGACAGGGCCCCCGGCCACTAGATTGGGATGCCGGGCAGGAGAGGAGAGTAGCCAGCGTGGGAGATGGCAAGGAAAGGCTCACTAAATGTGTCTTGGTGTAGTGGCCCCATATCATCTGAAAGCTGGCCAAGCTGCGCCACAGAGGAGCACAGCACCCGGCTGGGCGGACTTGATTGATCGCCAAGTAAAAGGTAAAGAACTGCAACCCTGATCTCCTTTGATTATTCCCCACAACTTCTTGCACTGCTACACAGACATCACTACCATCTCAAAGACTTTTACCATTTACCCCTGGGCCCACGCTCTATCTGTGGGGAGTGATATCTTCAAGGCTGCCATTCCATTGGCCCAGAGGACCCATAGCAGCACTGGTCACATTGACCAGAATAACCAGAGGTGGCGTCACAAACTTATTCCCTGTAAATATACCCCACTTTTGCACACCCAGGGCCATGGAACCAGGTCAAACCACCTTGACCTCCCAAGTAACCACTGGGTGGTTACCGAGAATCCCATGGGCTGACGGGGCGTTGCAGGTAAACATACTGTATGTGTTGGGGTGCAGGAGTCCAGAGGATGAGGGATATTCAGGAGGAATCTTGGAGGCGATTGTCTGAGGAACGAATAAGTGTGGAGGAGAAGAGGAGGTCCTGAGAAGACCGAAGATTACGTGAGGGAAGATATTGGCATATTAGTTCCAAGATATAGGAAGGAAACAGGTTATGGATGGTTTTGTAGTTAAGTGTTAGTAGTTTGAACTGGATTTGTTGGGGAATTGAGAGCCAGCGGAAAGATTTGAAGAGAGTCAAAACAGGGGAGTAACAAGGAGAAAGGTGGATTAGTCAAGCAACGAGGTGAGGATAGACTGGAGAAGTTCATAAGTGTTAGCAAAGAGGCCACAGAGGAGGATGTTGTAGTAATCAAGGTGGGGGATGATGAGAGCATGTACAAGCATTTCAGTTGATTGAGGACTGAGGAAAGGATGGATTCTAGAAATATTTTTAAGCTGGAAGCAAAAGGAGGTGGCGAGAGTTTACATGTGTGGTTTAAAGTACAGGGCAGAGTCAAGAGTTACTCTGAGGCAGCGGATTTCAGATGTGGGAGAAAGTGTGATGTCGTTTAACATAATAGATAGATCAGGTAGAGAAGATACATGAGATGGAGTAAAGAATGATTTCAGATTTATCCATGTTAAGCTTTAGAGAGCAAGAGGTGAAGAAGGAGGATATGGCTGATAGACACTCCAGGATTCTGGACAGCAGAGAACCCCAAATACTATTGTGAAAGTATATTAACCACGATCAGTACAGACACCATCCACTACAATGATTTTTTGGGAAAAGATTATAAAATTTATTTGAATATAATACAAAAAGCGGTGGGTATTAAAATAATCCAGGTCAATTGGGGAGTAAACAATAGTAAAGGATGGCAAGATACAGTGCCTTCTGAAAGTATTTGGCCCCCTTGAACTTTTCAACCTTTTGCCACATTTAAAGCTTCAAACATAAAGATATAAATTCTAATTTTTTTGTGAAGAATCAACAAGTGGGACACAATCGTCAAGTGGAACAAAATTTTTGGGATATTTTAAACTGTTTTAACAAATAAAAAACTGAAAAGTGGGGCATGCAATATAATTTGGCCCCCTTAAGTTAATAATTTGTAGCGCCACCTTTTGCTGCGATTACAGCTGCAAGTCGCTTGGGTATGTCTCTATCAGTTTTGCACATCGAGAGGCTGAAATTCTTGCCCATTCTTCCTTGCGAAACAGCTCGAGCTCAGTGAGTTGGATGGAGAGCGTTTGTGAACAGCAGTTTTCAGCTCTTTCCAGAAATTCTCGATTGGATTCAGGTCTGGACTGTGACTTGGCCATTCTAACACCTGGATACATTTATTTTTGAGCCATTCCATTGAAGCTTTGTGTTTGGGATCATTGTCTTGTTGGAAGATAAATCTCTGTCCCAGTCTTAGGTCTTTTGCAGACTCCAACAGGTTTTCTTCCAGAATGGAAATGTATTTGGCTCCGTCCATCTTCCGACTTAATTTTAACCATCTTCCTCCTGTTGAAGAAAAGCAGGCCCAACCATGATGCTGCCACCACCATGTTTGACAGTGGGGATGGTGTTTTGAGGGTGATGAGCTGTGTTGCTTTTACGCCAAACATATCATTTTGTATTGTGTCCAAAATGTTCAATTTTGGTTTCATCTGACCAGAGCA
The DNA here is from genome assembly GCA_033576535.1 of Allobates femoralis. NCBI lineage: Eukaryota > Metazoa > Chordata > Amphibia > Anura > Aromobatidae > Allobates > Allobates femoralis. The sequence goes on along the minus strand of JARQOC010000009.1, from coordinate 132,769,570 downwards.
CCTTATTCCACATGTTTGGTGTGTCTCCTAGGTGGCTAGTGGCAAACTTCAAATGAGACTTTTTATGGATATCTTTGATAAATGGTTTTCTTCTTGCCACTCTTTCATAAAGACCAGATTTGTGCAGTGTAGGACTGATTGTTGTCCTATGGACAGACTCTCCCACTTCAGCTGTAGATCTCTGCAGTTCATCCAGAGTGATCAAGGGCCTTTTGGCTGCATCTCTGATCAGTCTTCTCCTTGTTTGAGATGAAATTTTAGAGGCACGGCCGGGTCTTGGTAGATTTGCAGTGGTCTGATACTCCTTCCATTTCAATATGATCGCTCCTTGAGATGTTTAAAACTTGGGAAATCTTTTTGTATCCAAATCCAGCTTTAAACTTTACCACAACGGTATCTCGGACCTGCCTGGTGTGTTCCTTGGTCTTCATGATGCTCTCTGCACTTGAAACAGAACCCTGAGACTATCACAGAGCAGGTGCATTTATACGGAGACTTGATTACACACAAGTGGATTCTATTTATCATTACCAGTCATTTAAGACAATATTAGATCATTCAGAGATCCTCACTGAACTTCTGGAGTGAGTTTGCTGCACTGATAGTAAAGGGGACGAATAATATTGCACGCCCCACTTTTCAGTTTTTTATTTGTTAAAAAAGTTTAATATATCCAAAAATTTCGTTCCACTTCATGATTGTGTCCCACTTGCTGTTGATTCTTTGAAAAAAAATAGAATTTATATCTTTGTTTGAAGCCTGAAATGTAGCAAAAGGTTGAAAAGTTAAAGGGGGCCGAATACTTTCACAATGCACTGTATTTAATCCAAGGACAAGGAGTAGTGTCATCAAAAATCACAGACCATCTACTATATAATCACCAATAATATGTGTCACAGACTTCCGGCGCTTATGTCGCTATCCCACAATGCACCACGGCACCATTGTGGGATAGCGACACAAGTGCTAAAAGTAAGTGAAACAGACCTCAATCTACCTTCGGGAGATCAGTGGCTCATCACCCACTGCAAGGAGGTCAGCGGCGACGCAGCCGGGAAATGCCCCGACCGCCATATTGGAACACCCAAGTTCCGATATGGCGGCCGGGATTCAAATTCCCCGCCAACGCGCGTCACACGCCAACAGCGCTGATTAGGTCACCTCCAACGTGGCGACCAATCAGCGCTCTTGGCGCGTGATTTAAATTGTGCTTTGCTGATTGGTTGCGCTGATTCGCTTTGAGCAATCAGCGAAGCGGCACGCAGCTTAGCGGGAGATTTGAATCTTGCACCGCTCAGCCAATTCAAATTGAAATCTCCCGCCAAGCAGCGTTCAATGATTGCAGCTAGCAGCGGAATTGGTGGGCAGTAAAGATGAACGGTGTTAGATTCGAATTGTTCGCCAATCTCAAATTCGAGCTGTTTTGGGCGGTGTTCGAAGCATTCGACGAATTAGAACAATTGAAATTCGGCAGTTCGAGGTTATGTTCGATAACGCTATGATCACCAAAAGCTTTAACCCTAACCCTAACCATGTTAATGAATGTGAATATCCAGTTTCTGGGTATGGTATGCAGGGGGGGGGGGGGGTTGTACCAGTGCTGCTGAAACAACAGCGATCTCCATTTTTTTTTCTCCAAACTGCAGATACATTGGGGGGTGCAGGATGTCAGCCAATCACACACACAGCAAAGTGCATTTTTTGCACACAAGCAAGGTCAGACATCATTGGCTGTGTAAGTCACATGTCCTAGCCCTATAAGACCCAGCCATTTTCTCCATCGCCACCATTTGCTCATTGCTGAAGCTCTGTGTCAGACGGCATTGCTGCTGCTGTGGGCGATATAGAGTGAAATCAAGCAATTGTGTTCCAATTCAGCTAGTGAGGTAGATAGATAGGTTTAGGGATTAGGGACTGGAGGGAGTATCAGCCATTTTGAGGGCTGCTTCATAGGAGTAGCGATTAGGGACTAGAGACTAGTAGTCTAGCAGCCCTTTTTCAGGTGTACTTCATAGAAGCAGGGATTAGTTTTAATTTCAGCCCTTTTTAGGGCTAGGTTAGAGCAGTCCCTATTAGTTTTTGCCAGGCAGAAGTGTGCCAGTGCTGTGCAAGTGTTTTTCACAGCATCTGCCCACATCTAGCTCTGGGAGTCCTTTAGGGCAGGTAGTGTAGCACTGCTGTGAAGAAAGCTACACCACCTGTCTTAGTAGGCATTTTTTGGCTGCAGCTAGTCCAGGCAATTTGTTTGGGCTAGTACTGTAGCAGTGTCACTTACACAGTGGTGTACCCCACTTGTGAAAGAAGCTACACCGCCTGTGTAGTTGGTACTAATTTTTACCTGCACCTTGCCCAGGTCTCACTTCGGGTCAAGTAGCAGTGCCACAAAAAGAAGCAGTGTAGGCCACTTCTAATACAAACAACTACACCGCCTGTGTAGTTAGTTGCTTCTAATTTTCAACTGCACCTTGCCCAGGTCTCACTTTGGATCAAGTAGCAGTGCCACAAAAAGAAGCAAAGTTTTGAAGAGAAACACCGGTGCCACTCTGCCGTTTCTTCAATCCTTTATTATTACTCTAAAAACATCACAAATATTAAGGGTAACGCTAAACGCGTTTCGAAGATAGGATTAAGGAGTCCTATCCTCGAAACGCGTATAGCGTTACCCTTAATATTTGTGATGTTTTTAGAGTAATAATAAAGGATTGAAGAAACGGCAGAGTGGCACCGGTGTTTCTCTTCAAAACCAATTTTCAAGATGGAGCCAACCATCATATCATTCTGCCTGGGAGCTCAGTGAGTCAGTGGTGGAGATACATTCCTCTTCCCCTCCCTTGAACTAATCTTATACAAAAAGAAGCAGTGTAGGCCACTTCTAATACAAACAACTACACTGCCTGTGTAGTTTGTTACTTCTACTTTTCAACTGCACCTTGCCCAGGTCTCACTTTGGCTCAAGTAGCAGTGCCACATTAAAAGTAGTGTAGGCCACTTCTTATATAAACAACTACACCGCCTGTGTAGTTAGTTACTTCAAATTTTTAACTGCACCTTGCCCAGGTCTCACTTTGGGTCAAGTAGTAGTGTTGGTTCAGTCACCTCTGCTTGATTTACATCCAGCTTTTTGTTGTCCAACAACTGTACAGTTGCAAATTTTGTCACATACAAAATGAGTGGCAAAAGGCCTGCTGCTGGTGGGAATGGGAGTAGGCATGGTGGAAAGGGAAAAAAAGTTTATGTCCGTGGGGTAGATGCTAAATCTACATTAACATCTACTGAAGAAAGACAATCTTCCAGGCAAAGTAAGATGTCAACTTCTTTACGTGGCCAATCGGATATGATCCCTTTCTTACAGACACGAGAATCGGTACCACTTGTAAATGAGGAACAAAAACAGCAGGTGTTTGAATGGATCGCAACTGCTCCATCAAGTGGTCTCTCCTCCACCTCAACTACTACATCACAAACCCTCCAGTCATCTGAGGTGTCAGCACAATCGCACTTATTCCTCCAAGCTCCCAAGTCTCCAGCCGCCCTACTGAGTCTGGGGTAACACACATGGTTGAGTCTGCAGAGCTGTTCAGTCACACAATAGCCTGGGAATCAGAAGTCAGCTCCAAAGCTGCAGTGAGTCCAGACGAGTTAATAATCTGCCCTGATGCCCAGAAGCTTTGTGAGTCCGATCCAGGCCCAGATGAAGAAGGTTCTGACCTTCATGTAGACCCTCATTCCCTAACAGTAACTACTCTTGCTGGACACAAGGAGGATGATGCTGATGAGACTCAGATACCGGATTGGATTGACAAACTAAGTTTTCAGTCAAGGCAGGAAGAGGTTGTCTCTGAGGAGGACGAGGGGTGTGAGAACACAGAGGATGATGATGAGGTTGGAGATCCCACTTACTGTCAACCCACAGTAAACCAGTCGATGAGGTCAGCACAGGAGGTGGAGGAGGATGCTACTGACGATGAGGTTAGGTTGCGCCTTCCTGGACATAGACGGAGTACTGGAAGCATGTCAACAACTGCATACGCAGCCACAACTCTGCCTCTGAGCACAAGTCGTGATGCCTCTGCAGCTCGCATGGGCTCTAAGCCTTGCCTAGCCTGAGCGTTCTTTGTAATCACAAAGGATCTCCCAACTCATGTCATCTGCAAGATTTGTCACTAATCTCTGAGTTGAGGCCAAAAGCTAAATAGCTTGAGTACTTCATGTATGAACCGCCACATAGACATGAAGCACAAGTCGCAGTGGGAAGCTCACCATGCTAGAATGCAGGCTACCGGGGTGGGCCTTCCACTATCTGCCCCATCAAGTGCATCCGTGTGCTCTTCATCGTCTGTGACTGTGGGGACAGCTGTCACACATGCTTTTGGACGTAGACCTTCCACCTCTTTACCCTGAAACAGGCAGTGTGATTGGCAGGTCCTCACTTGGTTTTCAAGTGGACAATGCTGCTGGTGTTGAGCTCTCTCAGACATCGAGAGCACCACCTTTTTATGAAGGCAACATTAAATGTACACCTGCACCTTCCTCCCAGACCTGCAGTTTGCCAGTGACACCCTACTCAACCCCATCTCAACACAGCAGCCAGCCTTCCGTCCCTCAGATGTGGACAAGTAAAAGGCCATTTCCTCCAAGTCATGAGAAAGCTAAGCACTTGAATTTCACCATCTGCAAGCTCTTGGCTTCAGAAATGCTGCCTTTCCGCCTGGTGGACACAGAGGATTTTTGAGACCTTATGTCCGTCGCAGTGCCCCAGTACCAGATGCCCAGTCGCCACTACTTCTCCAAGAAAGGTGTGCCTGCGCTACATCAGCATGTCGCAGACAACCTCACCGCTTCCTTGAGAAACTCTGTGTGTGACAGGGTGCATTTCACCACTGACACTTGGACCAGTAAGCATGGACATGGGCGTTACATGTTGCTGACTGGGCACTGGGTAACCATGGTGAGAGCTGGAGAAGGGTCTGCTGTCCAAGTCTTGCTGTCCCCACAAGTTGTGCGTCAATCCTCTGTAGGTGAAGTTCCTCCAGTTCTTCTGCCTCCTCAACCTCGTCTCTGTCCTCCACCTCCGCCCAAAGCCTGTCTGGTAATGCCATCCGTGTTGTAACTGCAGAGAAGGAATCCTGCACACCTCCCAAGTATGCTGGCAGCAGGGCTCAACGACATCAGGCGGTCTTTACCCTCAAATGCCTGGGAAACGTAAGTCACATAGCTGAGGAGTTGTGGTCAGCTCTGGCGACCGAGTTTCAGCAATGGTTGTCTCCACTCAACCTGCAGCCAGGGAAGGCCGTGTGTGACAATGCTGCAAACCTGGTTGCGGCCCTTCGCCGGGGCAATACCACACACGTGACTTGTATGGCTCACGTGTTGAATCTGGTTGTCCAGCAATTTTTGTCACACTATCCCGGCCTAGATGGGCTTCTGCAGAGGGCACGATCGCTGTGTGCTCACTTCCGGCGTTCGCATTCCGCAGCTCAACGACTTGCTTCGCTCCAGAAGTCTTTCGGCTTGCCCGTTCTCCGACTGAAATGTGATGTGCCGACACACTGGAATTCTACTATGCGCATGTTGCAGCGACTGTGGCAGCACCGCCGAGCCCTGGTGAAATACGTTATGACGTATAGCCTGGGCCAATGAGATCCAGAGGTGGGGCAGATCACGCTGCAGGAGTGGTGCCAGATCAAGGACCTATGCACCCTTCTGCACAGTTTTGTGATGGCAACGAAGATGTTTAGTGCTGACGATGCCATTATCAGCATGACTATTCTAGTCATCTACATGCTGGAGCAGACAATAAACAATATTCGGAGTCAGGTGGTGGAACAAGAGGAGGTGGAGGAAGTACAGGAGGAGTCCTATGCAGAAGGGATGACAACATCTCCAAGGTCCTCACGGTCGGCAGCAACAAGACGTCAGGCATGGGAGGGTGGTGGAGAGGGATTAACGAGGGCGTATGGTAGCAGCCAAACTGCTGAGGAAGGTGCAGGAGCCCAGGAAGAAATGGAGGAGGAACTGGCGATGGCATGGAAAAGTCAGCAGATGAGGGAGACATTGATGACATTTCTGTTGTGCGAGGTTGGGGGGAGAGGGCAGAGAAAGGAAGCATGATTCTGACCTCCCCACCACCAACACAACAAGGACTTGGCTCTCCTGGATGCACAAGACACATGAGCGCCTTCTTGCTGCACTACCTGCAACATGACCCTCAGATTGTCCGAATTAGAAGTAATGCCAACTACTGGGTTGCCACACTCCTCGATCCCCGGTACAAGACCAAATTTGCTGACATAATTCCAGCCATACAAAGGGACGCACGCATGCAGGAGTATCAGCAGAAGATGATACATAATCTCAGATCGGCTTTTCCACAAAACACCAGTGGTACACAGAGTGAATCTCACAGTTCTCACTTGTCAACCATTGGACTGTCGAGTCATCATCACTCACACCATTCCAGTAACACCCTAGCTGGTGGTGTTAATACCAATTTCGTGGCCTCGTACCACAATTTTTTCAGACCATCGTTTGCAAGGCCTGAAGACACGAAAAGTCTGACACATAGTCAATGCCTGGAGCGGATGGTACACGAGTATCTCCAACTGACATGACTGGGGAACTGGAGCCTTGCTCATTTTGGGCTTCTAAACTGGAAAAATGGTCTGAGCTCGCCACTCACGCCTTAGAGATCTTGTCGTGTCCCGCAGCCACCGTTCTCTCGGAACGTGTTTTCAGCGCTGCTGGTGGTGTGCTGAAAGAAAAGTGCACACGTTTGTCCACCCAGAATGTGGACAGACTAACGTTCATAAAGATGAACAAGGCATGGATCTGCAAAGACTTTTCTACCCCTGTGTCATCCTGGGGAGACTAAAGCCTTGTGGTTTTTGGCCTAAAAGTAACCATTTAAATTTTGTAACTGTGGGGTAATTGATGCCACTTAAGTGGTGTCTGTGCCCAAATTTTTTGAGAAAATGGAGACTCTTCTTGTAGTCCCCTAAATGTGACACAATACTCATCGTCTGTATGAGACCTTACAGACAGTGAGGAAAAACATCACCAAATACTCCTCGTCTGAACATGGCCTTACAGATACTGAAGTAAAACTCATCAAGTACTCCTCGTCTGAACGTGCCTTACAGATAGTGAAGTAAAACTCACCAAGTACTCCTTGTCTGAACATGGCCTTACAGATACTGAAGTAAAACTCACCAAGTTCTCCTCGTCTGAACATGGCCTTACAGATACTGAAGTAAAACTCACCAAGTACTCCTTGTCTGAACATGGCCTTACAGATACTGAAGTAAAACTCACCAAGTACTTCTCGTCTGAACATGGCCTTACAGAAACTGAAATAAAACTCACCAAGTACTCCTCGTCTGAACGTGGCCTTACATATAGTGAGGAAAAACATCACCAAATACTGAAGTTAAACTCACCAAATACTCATCGTCTGCATGATGCCTTACAAATACTGGAGTAAAAACGGATTTTAGAGGGGCATGACATACCTATATCTGTGTCTCCTCCTTTTACTCTTCCATCTCTTTTTCTTTTGCATTTGTATATGTACTTGTCACTTTTCCATGTGTTTGTTGTGTGTTTTGAGTAGTTTGTCACCTTTTGGACACCTTAGGCTACTTTCACATAACGATTTTTAGGGAGCCGATGCTGTCCGATATAATTCGGACAGCATCGGCTCCCTTCTGATGCCTGGAATCGGGTGCCAAATAGGCACCCGATTCCGGCATAAAATCGCTCCCTGTGGGGTGAAAAAAAGAAAAAAAAAAAAAGTTTATTCTCACCTCCCCACGAGCCCCCGCCGTCTTCCGCCATCTTCTTGAAGGCTCCCGGTGGCTCCCGCAGGCTGCCGGTGTCAGCAGAGGGCTTCCTCTGCTGTTCAGGACCTGCGGTGATGTCACAGTCACGTGACCACGGGTTCACCATGGTAACCCGCGGTCACATGACTGTGACATCACCGCAGGTCCTATACAGCAGAGGAAGCCCTCTGCTGACACCGGCAGCCTGCGGGAGCCACCGGGAGCCTCCAAGAAGATGTCGGAAGACGGCGGGGGCTCGTGGAGAGGTGAGAATATTTTTTTTTTTTTTTAACCTTGTGCTCCTAGTTAGGAGCAGTTTTACTGTACTGAGCATGCTCAGTACAGTAAACGGGGTCCGAGGAGACATCAGATGTTTCTCGGACCCTTCTCCATAGGGCCCCATGGTATAGGGATTGGACCTAATCGGATGTGCACTAAATGCCATCCGATTTGGTCCGATCCGAATCTGTCAGATTTTATTTCGGTGCAAATCGAGCAAGCTCCGATTTTTGCACCGATAAAAAAATCAGACAGACTAGGATTGGACCAAATCGGATGGCATTTAGTGCACATCCGATTCGGTCCGATGCCATAGGCTGCATGGGGCCAAATTCGGATCCGATGCTGTCCGATTTTGATCGGACAGCATCGGATCTGAAAAATCCGCAATGTGAAACCAGCCTTAGAAGGTGTTTTCTAAGTGTTTGTATGTATTTGTGTTTGCCTGCCATTGTTTTCAATGGGGTTCGACCTTGTTCGACGAACATTCGACGAACACACATCAAATTCGACGAATCGAATCGAATTCGAACACCTGGGTGGTGGCTCATCTCTAGTGGGCAGGTTTAAATCTCCTGCCAATACTGTGCTGCTCAGCTGATTGGTCGCGCGCTGCCCAGCTCTCGGCCAATCAGCTGAGCGGTGTGGTATTAGCAGAAGCTTTAAAGCTGGCTCAGCTCATTGGTTAGCACTGTACAGTGGCTCCATGGTTAGCACTATATGGTGGTTCAGTGGTTAGCACTGTATGGTGGCTCAGTAGTTAGCATTGTATATGATGGCTCTGTTGTTAGCACTGTATGGTGGCTCTGTGGTTAGCACTGTATATGGTGACTCAGTGTTTAGGTGGCTCAGTGGTTAGCACGGAATGGTGGCTCCGTGGTTAGCACTGTATAGTGGCTCAGTGGTTAGCACTGTATGGTGGCTCAGTGGTTAGCACTGTATATGGTGGCTCAGTGGTTAGCATTGTATGGTCTCTCAGTGGTTAGCATTGTATATGGTAGTCATGTGGTAAGCACTTTATGGTGGCTCAGTGGTTAGCACTATATGGTGGCTCAGTGGTTAGCATTGTATTCGGTGGCTGAGTGATTAGCACTGTATGGTGGCTCAGTGGTATGAACTTTGTTTAGTGGCTCAGTTGTTAGCACTGTATGGTGGCTCAGTGGTTAGCACTGTATGGTGACTCAGTGGTTAGTACTGTATATGGTGGCTCAGTGGTTAGAACTCTATATGGTGGCTCAGTGGTTAGCACTGTATATGGTGGCTCAGTGGTTAGCACTCTATATGGTGGCTAAGTGTTTAGTTGGCTCAGTGGTTAGCACAGAATGGTGGCTCAGTGGTTAGCACTGTATGGTGGCTCAGTGGTTAGCACTGTATACAGTGGCTCAGTGGTTAGCACAGAATGGTGGCTCAGTGGTTAGCACAGTATGGTGGCTCAGTGGTTAGCAATGTACGGTGGCTCCGTAGTTAGAAACTGCGCGGTGGTTGAGTGGTTAGAACTGTGCGGTGGCTCAGTGGTTAGCACTGTATACTGTCGCTAAGCCGTTAGCACTGTATATGGTGGCTCAGTGGTAAGCACTGTATATGGTGGCTCAGTGGTTAGCACTGTACAGTGGCTCAGTATTCAGCACTGCATGGTGACCAAGTGGTCTGCACTCTACAGTAGCTCAGTGGTTAGTATTGTATTGTGGCTCAGTGGTTAGCACTGTATATGGTGGCTCAGTGGTTAACAATGTATGGTGGCTCCATGCTTAGCACTGTACGGTGGTTCAGTGGTTTGAACTGTGTGTGGTGGCTCAGTGGTTAGCACTGTGCTGTGGCTCAGGGGTTAGCACTATATGGTGGCTGAGTGGTTAGCACTGTATATGGTGGCTCAGTAGTTAGCACTGTACAGTGGCTCAGTGGTCTGCTCTCTACAGTAGCTCAGTGGTGAGCACTGTATGGTGGCTCAGTGGTTAACACTGTATATGATGGCTCAGTAGTTAGCAATGTATGGTGGTTCAGTGGTTAGAAATGTGCAGTGGTACAGTGGTTAGAACTTTGCAGTGGCTCAGTCGTTAGCACTGTGCTGTGGCTCAGTGGTTAGCACTGTGTGGTGGCTCAGTGATTAGCACTGTATATGGTAGCTTAGTGGTTAGCATGGTACAGTGGCACAGTAGTCAGCATTGTATGGTGGCTCAGTGGTCTGCACTCTACACTAGCTCAGTGGTTAGCACTGTATGGTGGCTCAGTGGTGAACATTGTATGGTGGCTCAGTGATGGGAGGCAGGCACACGGGAGCCAGAAGGCACAGAGGAGGTAGGGACACAGGGGAAGGAGAAGGCACAGGGGATGCAGAAGCCACAAGGAAGGCAGAATGCAAAGGGGAGGCAGAGGCACAGGGAGAGGCAGAGTCATGGGGATAGACAGTGCACACAGGGAGAGACAGCGCACACAGGGGCTGAGAGCACACAGAGCAGAGAGAAAGGCACAAGTAAGACAGAGCGCACAGGGGAAGAGACAGCACAGACAGGAGAGAGCACAAATGGGGACACAGGCACGAAGACTGCCCTCCTGATGCAATAGCATCGGGCCTATTTCTAGTTCAAAATATAATCATATAACTGCACACCTCCAGTGTAACAAATTGTAATGTCACAGCCGATTACAAGGCTGCATTAAAATGCCTTGTGCTGCAAAGACAATGCTAAGTAATGCTGAGCCTGCAGTAAGGCTGATACTAGGCTAACTAGCTGCAGATGCTATGGGCTAATCTACAGTGGCTACCTGTGTTCTACCCACCTAGTCATAAAGTGCTGCATTTACTTGAACAAAGCATAGTTTACCTTGGGCCATACTGCATTGCCCTGCAGGAGGTCTGGAATGGAGACACACATCCAGTACAACCTCGACGCATGTTTTGTCCGGGTGGATGAAAAATATTAGAATTTAAATCTTTATGTTTGTAGCCTGAAATGTGGCAAAAGGTTGAAAAGTTCAAGGGGCCAAATACTTTCAGAAGGCTGTATCTTGCCATCCTTTACTATTGTTTGCTTACTCCCCAATTGACCTGGATTATTTTAATACCCACCGCTTTTTGTTTTATATTCAAATAAACTTTATAATCATTTCCTACAAAATCATTTTAGTGGATGGTGTCCGTACTGATCGTGGTTTATATACTTTCACAATAGTGTTTGGGGTTTATGTATATTCTATCCACTTGAGATTAAGGAGTTCCTTTTATCGGTTCTGTGTTCTGGACAGCAGAGAGTTGACATCTGGGCCAGAGGGGTAGATCTGAGTGTCGTCAGCGTAGAGGTGGTACTGGAAGCCATGAGAAACTCCTTGAGAAAACTCAAGCACAACATAGGTTGGAGCGGGGCTCCTCCTCTTGAAGGGTCCATCAGTGTCTGTGATTTCTTTTCAATAACAGCATTATCCATTTTTGGTGAATGTATGCTTTATTTTTTTACTTGTTATGTACGGAAAGATTACTATATGCTGAGAACACTAAGTAAAGACCTTTGTAATATTCAACTGTACACAAAGTAATTTGTTATAGTATTGGCCATAATAATATTATATGTGGTTGACCATCTTCTAGATGTGGCCCTGTTATCTTATGTAATTCTCATAAAATTTTGTGCAGCTCCTTATCTGTTTTTTTGACTTTTTCAGTATTTTTATGACATACAGCTGTGGCGAAAAGTATTGACACCCCTGCAATTCTGTCAGATAATACTCAGTTTCTTCCTGAAAATGATTGCAATCACAAATTCTTTGGTATTATTATCTTCATTTAATTTGTCTTCAATGAAAAAACACAAAAGAGAATGAAGCAAAAAGCAAAACATTGATCATTTCACACAAAACTCCAAAAATGGGCCAGACAAAAAGTATTGGCACCCTCAGCCTAATACTTGGTTGCATAACCTTTAGCCAAAATAACTGCGATCAACCGCTTTCGGTAACCATCAATGAGTTTCTTACAATGCTCTGCTGGAATTTTAGACCATTCTTCTTTGGCAAACTGCTCCAGGTCCCTGATATGTGAAAGCTGCCTTCTCCAAACTGCCATTTTTAGATCTCTCCACAGGTGTTCTATGGGATTCAGGTCTGGACTCATTGCTGGCCACCTTAGAAGTCTCCAGTGCTTTCTCTCAAACCATTTTCTAGTGCTTTTTGAAGTGTGTTTTGGGTCATTGTCCTGCTGGAAGACCCATGACCTCTGAGGGAGACCCAGCTTTCTCACACTGGGCCCTACATTATGCTGCAAAATTTGTAGGTAGTCTTCAGACTTCATAATGCCATGTACACAGTCAAGCCGTCCAGTGCCAGAGGCAGCAAAGCAACCCCAAAACATCAGGGAACCTCCGCCATGTTTGACTGTAGGGACCGTTTTCTTTTCTTTGAAGGCCTCTTTTTTTCTCCTGTAAACTCTATGTTGATGCCTTTGCCCAAAAAGCTCTACTTTTGTCTCATCTGACCAGAGAACATTCTTCCAAAACGTTTTAGGCTTTCTCAGGTACGTTTTGGCACACTCCAGCCTGGCATTTTCATGTCTCGGGGTAAGAAGTGGGGTCTTCCTGGGTATCCTACCATACAGTCCCTTTTCATTCATACGCTGACGGATAGTATGGGTTGACACTGTTGTACCCTTGGACTGCAGGGCAGCTTGAACTTGTTTGGATGTTAGTCGAGGTTCTTTATCCACCATCCGCACAATCTTGCGTTGAAATCTCTCGTCAATTTTTCTTTTCCGTCCACATCTAGGGAGGTTAGCCACAGTGCCATGGGCTTTAAACTTCTTGATGACACTGCGCACGGTAGACACAGGAACATTCAGGTCTTTGGAGATGGACTTGTAGTCTTGAGATTGCTCATGCTTCCTCACAATTTGGTTTCTCAAGTCCTCAGACAGTTCTTTGGTCTTCTTTCTTTTCTCCATGCTCAATGTGGTACACACAGGGACACAGGACAGAGGTTGAGTCAACTTTAATCCATGTTAACTGGCTGCAAGTGTGATTTAGTTATTGCCAACACCTGTTAGGTGCCACAGGTAAGTTACAGGTGCTGTTAATTACACAAATTAGAGAAGCATCACATGATTTTTCAAACAGTGCTAATACTTTTGTCCACCACCTTTTTTATGTTTGGTGTGGAATTATATCCAATTTGGCTTTAGGACAATTCTTTGTGTTTTTTCATTGAAGACAAATTAACTGAAGATAATAATACCAAAGAATTTGTGATTGCAATCATTTTCAGGAAACATACCCCGAGACATAAAAAAGCCAGGCTGGAGTTTGCCAAAACTTAAAATCTAAAATACCAGCAGAGCATTGTAAGAAACTCATTGATGGTTACAGGAAGCGGTTGATCACAGTTATTTTGGCTAAAGGTTGTGCAACCAAGTATTAGGCTGAGGGTGCCAATACTTTTGTCTGGCCCATTTTTGGAGTTTTGTGTGAAATGATCAATGTTTTGCTTTTTTGTTTCATTCTTTTTTGTGTTTTTTCATTGAAGACAAATTAAATGAAGATAATAATACAAAAGAATTTGTGATTGCAATCATTTTCAGGAAGAAACTGTATTATCTGACAGAATTGCAGGGGTGTCAATACTTTTGGCTACAACTGTAGCTGTGCCTCTCCTTTGTTTATTGTGGGGGAGCTGTGCATATTACATTGCACTGTGTCAGCGCTCCTCCACCCCCCCTGTGGTAGTATACAGCACCCCCCCCCCGTGGTATATACAGCCCCCCCCCCCCGTTGCTGCAGCACACCTGTTAAAAGAAGAGCTTTCATACTTATCCTCCTGCTGTCACCGCACGCGCATCCTCCGCTCTCCTTCCTGCTTGTGCCCGGCGTCCATCCATATGACCGCGCACAAGTAATGACGTCACAGGAGGATAAGTATGAAAGCTCTTCTTTTTACAGGTGTGCGGCAGCAACAGGGGGGGGCTGTATATACCACGGGGGGGGATGCTGTATACTACCACAGGGGGGGCTGCTATATACTACCACAGGGGGGGCTTCTGTACACTACCACAGGGGGGGGGCTGCTGTATACTACCACGGGGGGGGGGCTGCTGTATACTACCACAAGGGGGGGCTGCTGTATACTACCATACTACCACAGGGGGGGGCTGCTGTATACTACCACAGGGGAGGGGCTGCTGTATACTACCACAGGGGGAGACTGCTTTATAGTACCACAGGGGGAGACTGCTGTATACTACCACAGGGGGAGACTGCTGTATACTACCACAGGGGGAGACTGCTGTATACTACCACAGGGGGAGACTGCTGTATACTACCACAGGGGGAGACTAGTGTATACTACCACAGGGGGAGACTGCTGTATACTACCACAGAGGGAGACTGCTGTATACTACCACAGGGGGAGACTGCTGTATACTACCACTGGGGAGGCTGCTGTATACTACCACAGGGGGAGACTGCTGTATACTACCACTGTGAAGACTGCTGTATACTACCACTGGGGAGACTGCTGTATACTACCCTGGGGAGACTGCTGTATACTACCACTGGGGAGGCTGCTGTATACTACCACTGGGGCTGCTGTTTATACCTCTGTGGCTGCTGTATACTACCACTGGGGAGGCTGCTGTATACCACTGGGGGGGCCTGTATACCTGTGCTGGGGTCCACCCTCGGCTTATACACGAGTCAATAGGTTTTCCCAGGTTTTGGGGGCAAAAGTAGGGGGGTCGGCTTATACATGGGTCGGCTTATACATGAGTATATACGGTAAATATGATAAATGTGAATATAAGATATGATAAAATAATATTCAAATTAAATAAAAAATAAAATTTAAAATAAAACATAAAAATAAGGATGAATGAATATAGAATAAAAAAAAAAAATTCTAAATCTTGATTAAGACCTAGAGGTGCAAGGGTATGTAGTTGATATATCCACTTTGATTCCTCTCTGGACATCTTCATAATGAAGTTTCCTCCTCTTCTGTCCTTTTCTATGGTTTTGATTGCAAAAAATGTCATTTTTGTACTTCTGGATTTGTGGTGTTCTGTGAAGTGCTTTGATAATGGATGGCCTGTATAACCTTTTTTAATGTTACGGATGTGTTCTCTTATTCTTGTATACAGGTTACACTATGTTCTCCCTATATACATTTCCTCACACGGGCATTGTATCACGTATATCACGTTTTTTGTATGACAAGACATTTGTTCTCTGATTGTAAATGTATTGGTGGTAGAGGAGTCTTTACGTTCTGGTATTTCTTTGTATCATGTATCGGTTTCTCTGCAATTATTGCAATGTTTACATGGCTTAAATCCTTTCGGTCAATTCGGTTTATTATAAGTATTAAATCTTTGTCTGTCACTGGGGGCTACTAGTGGGTTTAAAGGAGTTGCTCTCTTAAAAATAATTCTTGTTTTTTCTGGCAGTATTTCTCCAATGAGTTTGTCTGTTTTGAGTACAGACCAGTGCTTGAGTACAATTCTTATGAAGTTCTTGTGGTGATATTCTGTGATAAGTAATAGTTCTTTGATCTGTTCTTCCACTCGTAGTTGTATTTTCACTTTATTCTTCTGTTGTAGTAGGTTATCTCTGTTTTGTGTTGCTACTTTCTCCATCGCTTCATTCAGTTTGGTTTCATCATATTCTTTGTTTATAAATTCTTGTTTCATCTTTTTGGCTTCTTCTTTGTAGTCTTCCACTTTTGTACAGTTTCTCCTTAACCTCATGAATTGGCTGGTGGGTTTGTTTTCTAGCCATCTTTGTAGGTGACAGCTGTTGTTGCTTATATAACTGTTGTAGTTGTTTTTTTTCTTGTAGGTCTTAGTGTATATTTCATTGTCTTGTATGAAAATTTCTAGGTCTAAAAAGTTCACATTCTTTCTGCTTACTGTTGCCGTGAATTCTAATTTGAACTCATTGTGGTTGATTTCTTCTAAAAATGTGTGTAACTCTGTTTTGCTCTTGTCCCATATAAATATAATATCATCTATAAAACGGTGGCAAAGGATAATTCCTGGTCTATATTCTGAATGATAATGGATGTATTCTTGTTCCCACTTGCCTACATATATGTTAGAATAGCCTGGTGCAAATCTTGTGCCCATGGCGGTCCCTCATTGCTGCTGATAATACTGCTCTCCAAATTTAAAATAGTTATGAGTTAAAATGAAATGTGTGCTCTCCACAATAAAATCAACTTGTTTCTGATTCATAGTATTGGACTTTTCCGAGTAATATTTTGTAGCCTCACATCCTTTTTCATGCTTGATCACTGTATATAAGGATTTGATTTCCATTGTGCACAGGATATAATGTGATTTCCATATGACTTTCCTTAGAATCTGGATAGTGTATGTTGTATCTTTAAAATAGGTCGGTAGTTCTAATACACATTTTTGTAGGTACCCATCTATATACTTTGATAGATTGGTGGTTAAGCTGTTTATTCCTGATATGATGGGTCTCCGTGGGGGTTTCTCTTGATTTTTGTGAATTGTGGTAGAATATTGCAATTCTTGGTGTTTTATTCACAATGAAGTTGGATTCTTGTCCAGAATACTTTTACTTTTCCCTTTTTTGGCAAGTATTTCTATTTTTCTCAGATATTCATTGGTGGGATCCTGTGATAGTTTTCAATATGTTTTAGTGTCTCCTAGTTGTTTTATTGCTTCATCCATGTAGTGTTTGGAATCCATTATTACTATTCGCCCTCCTTTGTCTGCTGGTCTTATTACGATGTCTTAGTTCTGTTTCAATTCTTCAATTACTTGTCTCTATTTCGCCGATATGTTCCGTTTGATAAATTTCATGTTGCGTTTTCGTATCTTCCTGATGTCTTGGATCACTAGGGTATCAAAAGTTGTCATAGCCTTGGATTGTTCTCCAGTGGGATTAAATTGGGATTTGTTTGATAGACCTAAATGTATGAATGTTGGGTCCTCATCTTGGTGTTGTTTCTGTGGATTTTTCATGAAGTATTTCTTTAAATTCAGATTTCTTAAAAAATATTTGATGCTAATAAATACGTTGAATGGATTTACTTCTGTAGAGGGTGCAAATTTGAAACCTCTCAGTAATAGTGACTGTTGTTCTGGTGTTAGTTGGTGCTTGCTCAGGTTAAGTATCAGTTGCAATGAGGTTTGGTACGTTTGTGTCATTCTTTTTTTGGAGCGTTTCCTTCCTCTGACACCTCTTCTGGTTTTCTTCTTTTGGCCTTGAAAAAATCCTGAACCTTTTTTTTCCTGAGAGTATTTTATTTTCTGTGTTTTTAGGATTCTGTTCACTTTTTGTTTACATTGTGTTGTTTGTTTCTGTTTTTGTTACTTTTTTTGTGTCCTTGTTTCCTGTTGTGTTGTTTTCTTGGGCGGACTTTTGTTTATTTTTTTGTCGTTATTGTTGTTTTTGTAATTGAATTGTCCTGTATGTGGCGTTTCTTCTTGGTGTTCTTCTAATGTCTTATTTTCTTCTGTTTTCATTGTGGTTAGTGGGTCGTACCTGTTGAAAAGTTCCACTTTGATGGACGTAATTCCTTTTATATCTTCTTTTCGTGGCTTGTTTTGACTATCTCCAAATAAATATCTTGTTATTTCTGGAGTCTCAATATTTTCGACTGGTCTTGTGTGACTTACAACAGGAGTATAAATGGTTGAATCCGCTCTTATTGTGATTGTTGAGAAGTTGTGGTCATCATACAACTCGTCGGTTATATTGTATTCATACATTGTAATTAAACTGCTGTTGCTTTCAATTTCTGTTTGTGGATTTTCTTCCTCTCCATATTCGCCTAATGTTTCATCTGAGATACTGCTCAGACTAAGGGTACCGTCACACCTGGACATATTGCCGGCGATTTCATAGGCGACGCTGAGGCGTGGCCTGTCGCCGGCGACATCGCCAATGCGTCGCCTAATGTAAATGGAGCGACAGCACCCATCGCCTAAACCATTTCTGTAGGCGTTTCAGGGCGTATTTACTACCTCTGCCGGTCTGCGTGGATTGGTGGCAGCTCGAGCGTTCCGATTGGTCGTCTTGCTCCTCAGCGCCATATTTGATGATGTGTGCGCCCAAAGGCTTTATTACCCAGTAGCGTACATACTGTACAGTAGCGCATTCCTGTGGCCTCTATGTTTGCGGCTGTGTTCAAAATGCAGCGATGTGCGACGGGCAACAATGTCTGTTAACATCAACGCAATTACATGACAACTAATGTGTGCATCAGAGCGCTGTAGTGGCAGCCTTCCTGGTTAAAGTATATGACGCACAAACATACAGTGAATCCTGTGGCTTTTGCGCCTCTGGGCCCCCGTCAACATGTGACATCTCTAACGTGCGTTCATTCGCCATTACGTTGTCAATCTTTTGGCGCCGCCTTCCTGATGCTTTCCCTTCCCCTGCAGAATAGTAAAATGGCGGCACCCAGGCGAGCTGCAGTGTGGGGGGAGCCTGAGCTTCTTATTCTCATTGATGTATGTGACACCAGGGATTACTGGTGTCACGAGCAGCACACCCATCCATGCCTCCACAAGCAGGCTGTCCTGATGATGGTGAAGAGGCGGCTGGAGAGGAGGTTGGGTGTTGTGCGCACCCCAAAACAGATCTGCAAGAAGATCGCAGATCTGAAATATAAAATGCCCGGACGCATCACCCAACTGCGTGCTAGGATTGCCCAGATGAGTGGTGAGTAGCCTGACAACATACACATACCCTTCTGTGTAAAGAAAGGCCAGCACATGCCACTGTACACCCCAACATATACAGGGGCAATGTATGTGAGAGCTTCTTCATGACTTTGCAGCTGCAGGATCATCTTCCTGCTTCATCCACATACACCATATATTCCTCTGTAACCTATATGTCTACTTTACCAAGCCACATATTGTCATATGTTTACCCTATCCACATATGACATAATGTTGGCCTATCCTGGCCTTCTTTCAATCTCACTCAACCTGACCTAATGAACTTCAAACAGCACTGTTTAATAAGTCCCCACATATCTGGCCATGTTGTTATTGTGATTAAGTATGTTGTTGCCTCAACAGGTAGTCACATAAGGCTTGAGCATCCCCCATCCCACGATGTAGGAGCACCACCAAGCCAACCTGGGTAACCAGGCCAACCGCCGGCAGGAACGCCACCACATGTACAAGGGCCCACATCACCCCACAGTCTGAGACCATCCGGCTCAGAAGGGACCCCAAGGGCTGCACCCACCCCACCTTGGAAGGAGAGATGTCGAGTGGTGGGAGTACAGCACAGTGATCCCCTAACGAGCCACCAAATGGCCAAGAAGGTGTGTGTAATGTCAATATTACTTATATATACTGTGCACTCTATCTGTATTTCAAGTTTTTTAGCCATTAGTTGGAATGTCGGGACCTTTGTTATGGGCCAATACCAATACACATATGCTGATCTCATTACAGATGACCCAAGCCAAGCGGTCGACTGCGCAATAAGCCCCTCACCATCCCCACCCCCAAATTGTGGGTCCCCAGTCCCTGGTAAGTGCAAACACTTCTATAAGAAAACACACCTGCTATGTGTCCTAAACATGTTGCTGATGTTGATGTTCTGTATACTATGTAGGTGTCCCATCCCTGCAGGACCTGGAGGCGGCCCATGAGGAAGCGGCGTTGAAGCTGTCCCAATTGGCCCATCTCATTGAGCAGTACAAGTGAGCCCATCCCAGCTCTGCCCCTCAAGAAGGCCAGCCTCATACACACGTGTGATGTGGGGTTTTAAAATGTTACCCAATTTTATTGGATTTTTCAAAGGACTTTGTGATTTTATGGACCCTGTTGGTCCAGTGTTTAAATAAACAATACTGTTTTTAAAACCATGGCCCCTTGTTACGTGTTTTTTTAAATGTATGTATATGTTTAATATTTGTAACCCTGTAACGTGGTTTTACCCCATACCATTATTACGTAACAAAGGTTGACACAATAGCACAAGTACATATTTGTGTCCTAAAATGTGTTTGTGTGTCCCAGTAAAGAGATGCATGTCCCAGTATATGGTGTACCACAAACGTATGATGACATAATGTCTGATTTATAGGGGTACATACAGCATTGGGGACATATGTACGGCACCCAGGGACAGGCCTTTGTGGTGACAAAGTATGGTGCCTGTGTGTATTGTCCTCCCATATACATCTATTTCAGTACACATATTCTGCACACACATGGAGAAGGAAATGTTAGGTGAACAATGCATATGGGCCACATAACTGCAAACACACACATCTATGTGCACACACATACTTTCATTGCTCCAATATTATCCTGACCAAGAACATAGTAACATAGTAACATAGTAACATAGTTTTTAAGGTTGAAGGAAGACTTTAAGTCCATCTAGTTCAACCCATAGCCTAACATGTTGATCCAGAGGAAGGCAAAAAAAACCCCATGTGGCAACACTAATCTCCACATTGGGGGAAAAAATTCCTTCCTGACTCCAGATACGGCAATCAGACTAATTCCCTGGATCAACGCTTTATCAAAGAATCTAGTATGTATAACTGGTAATATTATAGTTTTCAAGAAAGGCATCCAGGCCCCTCTTAAATGTTAGTAGTGACTCACTCATTACAACATCATGTGGCAGAGAGTTCCATAGTCTCACTGCTCTTACAGTAAAGAATCCGCGTCTGTGATTATGATTAAACCTTCTTCCCTCCAGACGTAGAGGATGCCCCCTTGTCCCAGTCTCAGGCCTAAGAGTAAAGAGATCATTAGAAAGGTCTCTGTACTGCCCCCTCATATATTTGTACATTATTATAAGATCACCCCTAAGCCTTCGTTTTTCCAAGCTAAATAACCCCAAGTTTAATAACCTGTCTTGGTATTGCAGACCCCTTAGTCCTCTAATAACTTTTGTCGCTCTTCTCTGGACCCGCTCTAGTTCAGCTATGTCTTTCTTATACACCGGAGACCAGAATTGTACACAGTATTCTAAGTGTGGTCGCACTAGTGACTTGTATAGAGGTAAAATTATGTTCTCCTCATGAGCATCTATGCCTCTTTTAATACATCCCATTATTTTATTTGCCTTTGCAGCAGCTGCCTGACACTGGCCACTAAATGTGAGTTTGTCATCTACCCATACACCCAGGTCTTTTTCAGTGACAGTTTTGCCCAGTGTTTTATAATTAAGCACATAATTATACCCTTTGTTTCCTCTGCCCAAGTGCATGACTTTACATTTATCCCCATTAAAGCGCATTTGCCATTTAGCAGCCCAAGCTTCTAGTTTACATAAATCCTCCTGTAATATAAAATTGTCCTCCTCTGTATTGATTACCCTGCAGAGTTTAGTGTCATCTGCAAATATTGAGATTCTACTCTGTATGCCCCCTACAAGGTCATTAATAAATATATTAAATAGGAGCGGGCCCAACACTGACCCCTGTGGTACCCCACTGTTAACTGTGACCCATTCTGAGTGTGTTCCATTAATAACCACCCTTTGTTTCCTATCACTAAGCCAGTTCTTAACCCACTTACACATATTTTCCCCTATCCCCATTGCCCTCATTTTATGTATCAACCTTTTGTGTGGCACCGTATCAAAAGCTTTTGAAAAGTCCATATACACCACATCCACTGCATTTCCTTGGTCCAGTCCAGAACTTACTTCTTCATAGAAGCTTATTAGATTAGTTTGACAGGAACGGTCCCTCGTAAAACCATGTTGATAATGGGTCATGAGGTTATTTTTGTTCAGATACTCCAGTATAGCATCTCTTAGAAAACCCTCTAGGATTTTACCCACAGTAGAGGTTAAGCTTACTGGCCTATAATTTCCAAGTTCAGTTTTTGTCCCTTTTTTGAATATTGGCACCACATTTGCTATACGCCAGTCCTGTGGTACAGACCCTGATATTATGGAATCTTTAAATATTAAAAATAATGGTCTATCTATGACAGTACTTAATTCCTGCAGCACTCTGGGGTGTATCCCATCTGGGCCCGGGGATTTGTCAATTTTAGTGATTTTTAGACGATACCGTACTTCCTCTTGGGTTAAGCAGGTGACGTTTAATTGAGAATTTTTGTTATCACTGATCATATTGTCTGTCATGGGATTTTCTTGTGTAAATACTGTTGAAAAAAAGTCATTTAGCATATTTGCTTTTTCCTCATCCTCATCCACCATTTCACCCAGACTATTTTTAAAGGGGCCAACACCATCATTTTTAGTTTCTTACTATTTATGTAGTTAAAAAATATTTTGGGATTCTTTTTACTTTCTCTGGCAATGAGTCTCTCTGTCTCAATCTTTGCTGCCTTGATTTGCTTTTTACAAATGTTATTTAATTTTCTGTATTTATTTAATGCTTCATCACTACCTACTTGCTTTAATTCCCTAAATGCTTTCTTTTTGTCACATATTGCACTTCTTACCGCTTTATTTAGCCATAGTGGTTTCCTCCTATTTCTAGCATGCTTATTCCCATAGGGTATATATTGTGCACAGGTCCTATTCAGGATGCTAATAAACATCTCCCATTTGTGTTGTGTACTTTTATGTCTCAGGACATCGTCCCAGTTTATTGCACTAAGATCATCTCTCAACCGTTGGAAATTTGCCTTCCTGAAGTTTAGTGTCCTTGTGGCCCCTCTACTACACGTCTTAGTAAAGTATACTTGAAAGCTTATTAAGTTATGATCACTATTACCCAAGTGACCTCCAACCCGTATATTTGATATGCGGTCTGGCCTGTTGGTTAATATTAGGTCCAGCAGTGCCCCCCTTCTTGTTGGGTCCTGAACCAGTTGTGAAAGGTAATTGTCTCTTATAGTTTTCAAAAACTTATTACCTTTGCTAGAACTGCAGGTTTCTGATCCCCAATGTATTTCAGGGTAGTTGAAGTCCCCCATAATAATGACTTCTCCCTGAGTCGCTGCTTCATCTATTTGCTTTATGAGGATATTCTCCTCCACTTCCATTATTGTTGGGGACTTATAACAAACCCCTATCAGTAATTTATTATTTTTTCCCCCTCCCCTTATCTCCACCCACAGAGACTCTACATTTCCATTAGATTCACCTATATTATCACGCAGGATGGGTTTTAAGGATGATTTTACGTATAAACATACACCTCCTCCTCGCCTATTTGTACGGTCATTTCTGAACAGACAATAGCCCTGTAAATTAACAGCCCAGTCATGACTCTCATCCAGCCAAGTCTCCGAAATCCCCACCATGTCATAATTATTTTCCAACAAAATCAATTCTAATTCCTCCATTTTGTTGGTGAGGCTTCTGGCATTAGTGAACATGCACTTTATGCATCTCTCTTTACCTCTATTCCTTCCTACTAGATTGACTGTTCTAACCCCACCCCCCATGCCACCCCCACTTTTATTACTTGTGCCCAGGTTACTGTTTACACTATCTTCCCCTCCTATACAATGAATACCCTCCCCCCAATCCCTAGTTTAAACACTCCTCCAACCTTCTAGCCATTTTCTCCCCCAGCACAGCTGCACCCTCCCCATTGAGGTGCAGCCCGTCCCTAGCATAGAACCTGTAGCCAACAGAGAAGTCGGCCCAGTTCTCCAGGAACCCAAACCCCTCCTTCCTACACCAATTCCTGAGCCACTTATTTATCTCCCTAATCTCCCGTTGCCTCTCTGGTGTGGCACGTGGTACAGGCAGTATTTCAGAGAATACTACCTTGGAGGTCCTTGCCTTAAGCTTGCAGCCTAATTCCCTGAAATCATCTTTAAGGACCTTCCACCTACCTCTAACTTTGTCATTTGTGCCAATGTGCACCATGACCGCTGGGTCCTCACCAGCCCCTCCCAGTAATCTGTCAACCCGATCAGCGATGTGCCGGACTCGAGCGCCAGGTAGGCAGCACACTGTTCGACGATCCCTGTCTTTGTGACAGATTGCCCTATCTATTCCCCTAATAATTGAGTCCCCCACTACCAGCACCTGTCTGGCCTGCCCTACTCTCCTGTTTTCCCCCTTACTGGAGCAGACACTCCTCTGGCTTTCAGAGGTCATGCCCTGCTGCAGCAGTGCTGTACCTGAACTCACACCCCCCTCATCTGCCAACATAGCAAATTTATTGGGGTGTGCCAGATCAGGGCTAGCCTCCCTGGCACCCTTCCCTCTACCCCGCCTTCTAACTGTCACCCAGCTAGCTACCTCATGGTCCTGAGGCTCCATAGTACCATCCTCCCCCACATCTATCCCATTGAGCAGCTGTTCAGTGAGCAGCAGACTCCTTTCCATATTGTCTATGGATCTCAGCGTTGTCAGTCGTTCATTTAGATCCAGTATCTGGGCTTCCAAATGCACAACGTACTCACATCTCACACAGCAGTATGCACCCTCGGCCGGCTGGTCAAGGAATGCATACATGTGGCAAGATGTACACTGGATGGCATTGCCAATCATGGAGCTCATTTCCTAATGGGGATTGCACCAGACAGAAATGATAAGTAAAAAGAAATGCAAAGTATTAATAAAATACAACCAGCAATTCAGTAAGTCCTCCCTTCCAAACTCCCTTAATCCAAAGTCACTGAATCACAAGTCACACACTTACTTCTGTCGCACTTGCTCTGTCACACAAAGCTCGCGGTCACACTCGCTAGAGAATCAGATATAAAGAGATTTTTTTTTTTTCTTTTTTTCCCTTAGCAGCAAATCAGCCTGTATCTCAGTGCACTTCCAAAGGACTCAGAAAAAGTGTCAGAAAGAACGCAAGAGTGATCTTATTAGCCAACGCAGTAGCACAACACACATTACATCAAAGCGCCATACGGCTTCACTATACAATTACTCAACACGCGAGCGCCATGTTTTGCCTTGTTGCCCACGCCAATACGTCTAGCAATAATCCGCGACACATCACACGAGAGTTGACTAAGCACTGAGCCAATACACATATGCATGCTTTACATTTTAGGATGTGGCGCTGCGAAGAAGGACACAGTAATTGGTGTTTGTTTGCAACCAATCACACGTCTTCGAGGCGTCACACAACATAATGTTAACGCCTATCTCCGAGATGCGGCTCAAAATTATGCCCACATCGCTAATGTGCTTGCTCTGTGTGATGACCAAGCGGCCACCAGCGACTTGATCGCCGGGTGGGCCTTGGGCGACGCTCAGGCAATTTCCGGTCAGGTCATCGCCTGAGCGTCGCCTGAGTTGTCGCCACGTGTAAATAGGCGACGGCGACATTGGGCGACATGCAAAACGTGAAATCACCGGCGATATGTCCAGGTGTGACGGTACCCTAAGGGAGTGTACATAGCTTCCTTCAGTTAAAATTCTTTCTGGGAATCTGTCTATTTTGAATTTTACTCCATCCCTTTCAAATTTGTTTACCTTCTTCGTTATAATGTCTTTCTCTTTTTCTAGCAATGTTCCTGAAATTGCCTCTAGTAATTTCTCTATTTCTTCATTTGTGTCTCGTTTTCTGATCTCTATCATTAGTTGGTTTACTTCTTTGTTTGTTCTTTCTAGGCTTTCTCTCCTTTTATTTATGACAAACTGTAGTGCTGTCAGTGAAATTCCTTGCATCAAATTGTGCTATTCCTTTTTTGTTTCGGAGTCACCATAGTCTGCTGTGAGGCTTTTTTCTAACACTAAACCTTTTGGGACTTTCCTTGCCTGCAAATATGTTCTAGTGTAACCAGTTCCCACATATCTCTCATTTCTTTGTATAGATTTTATTCTAGTGATTTTAACACCTGTTTCATGTGGTTTATTTGTTCTTGTGGAGAGACTGGATTGTCATATTGAAAAAAGTTTTGTATGTACTTACGGTAGTCTGAAATTACTTTCCTGTGAGATGCCTTCAAGTGCCATGGTACTCTTACAGTGTTGCAGTGTTGACACGTTTTTTTAAAAGCCTTTTTAGTTAATTCTATGTTAGAACACTGGAGCTACCTTATTTGTACTTTTTACCACTATCGATGAAAATGGTAGCAGGGAAAAGGTAGAAGGAAAGTTCAGCTCACCCAGTTGAAATAGTAGTACTTCAGTACAAGGAAATGGTGCACGGATACAGTCCTGGTCTCTGGACCGGCAATCACCAATAAAAATGTAGAAAAATCCAGCACTCATAAACTTGCAATTATGAGGATTTATTCAAACGTAAAAGCCATCCATCTAATACAGGCAGTATGTGCTAACACCGACGCGTTTCGACAGAGAACTGTCTTAGTCATGGTTCAAAGATGTCTGGAGGGAAAACCCATATATACCTCCTTAATCCTAGCACACATGTGGCATAATTAATCATTGACACCTGATTGAAGATAACACAGCAGAGCAAAAAATATATACAAAAAACTTACTTTCACAATATATCAATAAAACATGTTAGAATAGAATAAACAGTGATTCAAAAGCAAATCATAAGTACAAAAAGGAACAACTGGTCAGGGGATAATAGTAACAGATCAGGAATGAGAATAAAAGGATAGACACATATATTGTACTAGTATTGTAAAATCAGATCTTGTCTTTTGTTCAGGCCCAATGACACTCTAGTCCCCACCTTGAATATGCAGTAAGATTCGCGGTTTAACAGTCTGCGTTTTCTGTCTTCATTTCTTGGAGAGTTTGAAACCCTTTCAATACCAGAAAACCGCAGTGATCTTGTATCTCCACCATGTTTGTGACAGAAATCTTGAGAGACTGCAGACTGATTAACCGCAGCGGTATTGTCAGAATCTGAGATGTGTCTGCATATACGTTGTTTCAATTCCCCAGTAGTGCAGCCTACATACTGGACTTTGCACAGGCTGCACTCAATTAAATACACTACATAGCTGTTAGTGCAGTTCATGTAGTTCACAATGGGAAATTTTCTGCCATTAACACAGGATTCAAAAGATTCAGTTCTATGTACATAATTGCAGGCTTTACATCTCAGATGTCCACACTTATAAAAGCCCCTTAATTCCTTCCAAGTATTCCCTGAGTGTGTGGTTGGAAGTGAGAAAAAACTTGGAAAGAATGTTGCTTAAAGTCGGGGCTTTTTTTTGCTACAAACCGCACCGGATTCCTTTCCAGAATATGTGTCAGTTTATCATCCCGATTTAGCAGCGGTAAGTATTTTTTGACAATGTTGGTTATCTCATGATATTGTGGGCTATAAGCAGTAGAAAAAGTGATAAAATCAGCATTGGTTTTTCTATGTGTATAATTTAACAGATTTTTTCTATCTTTTTCACTGTCATGTTAGCTCTTTTTAATATCCCGTCTGAGTAGCCCCGTTTTTTTAGGGAGTTTTCTATCTTTTTGGCCTCAATATCAAATGTGTCTGAATTAGTACAGTTTCTATTAGTTCTGATCAGTTCCCCTACTGGGACGTTTTTGATGACATGACTAGGATGGCAAGATTCTGCATGCAGAATGGAATTTACTGCAGTCGGTTTCCTATATGGGCTGATATTAACTCTTCCATTAATATCATCTCCAGTCAAGGTAATGTCAAGAAAATTGATTTCCCTTTGATTGCAGAAGTGGGTGAAGCATAGGTTAAAATCATTATTATTGATGGATTTATCAAACAAAAAATAATTATGCATTAGGAGAAAATTAACAAAAACTACTAGAAAAAAAGCAGCATCAGAAAAACTCACCATCCATGCCAAAGACAGAAAACCAAAAGCACTTACAGGACGCAGTCAGAGCCCAATTGTGGAGCAAGCCCAGCTGCTGGCTGATGAGTCGCCTCTACCAGCAAAATGTGGGAGGCGACCTGCCATGCATACACTAGGCCTGCATAGAGCACCATTCACACTGATACATATGATGCAGAGTGTCTGAAAGCTACCCAACCGCTCCGCTGCCTGAGCATTGGGCCGCACAGTACGATGCTTCTGCACCACTGGATGAACGGCGCCCCTATGGGCCCACCTGCGCCCTGGATGGATAAAAAAGTGCAAAAGTTTTTTATATGATAAATAAAAAACCTTTATAGATGGGATTTTGGTTCATGTGTTGGCCCAAGACATTTAAGCTGATGACCCACGATCAAGGGATCCCATGCTCACCAGTCCTAACAAAATTGTACAAAAACTACTAGAAAAAAAGCAGCATCAGAAAAACTCACCATCCATGCCAAAGACAGAAAACCAAAAGCACTTACAGGACGCAGTCAGAGCCCAATTGTGGAGCAAGCCCAGCTGCTGGCTGATGAGTCGCCTCTACCAGCAAAATGTGGGAGGCGACCTGCCATGCATACACTAGGCCTGCATAGAGCACCATTCACACTGATACATATGATGCAGAGTGTCTGAAAGCTACCCAACCGCTCCGCTGCCTGAGCATTGGGCCGCACAGTACGATGCTTCTGCACCACTGGATGAACGGCGCCCCTATGGGCCCACCTGCGCCCTGGATGGATAAAAAAGTGCAAAAGTTTTTTATATGATAAATAAAAAACCTTTATAGATGGGATTTTGGTTCATGTGTTGGCCCAAGACATTTAAGCTGATGACCCACGATCAAGGGATCCCATGCTCACCAGTCCTAACAAAATTGTACAAAAACTACTAGAAAAAAAGCAGCATCAGAAAAACTCACCATCCATGCCAAAGACAGAAAACCAAAAGCACTTACAGGACGCAGTCAGAGCCCAATTGTGGAGCAAGCCCAGCTGCTGGCTGATGAGTCGCCTCTACCAGCAAAATGTGGGAGGCGACCTGCCATGCATACACTAGGCCTGCATAGAGCACCATTCACACTGATACATATGATGCAGAGTGTCTGAAAGCTACCCAACCGCTCCGCGCCTGAGCATTGGGCCGCACAGTACGATGCTTCTGCACCACTGGATGAACGGCGCCCCTATGGGCCCACCTGCGCCCTGGATGGATAAAAAAGTGCAAAAGTTTTTTATATGATAAATAAAAAACCTTTATAGATGGGATTTTGGTTCATGTGTTGGCCCAAGACATTTAAGCTGATAACCCACGATCAAGGGATCCCATGCTCACCAGTCCTAACAAAATTGTACAAAAACTACTAGAAAAAAAGCAGCATCAGAAAAACTCACCATCCATGCCAAAGACAGAAAACCAAAAGCACTTACAGGACGCAGTCAGAGCCCAATTGTGGAGCAAGCCCAGCTGCTGGCTGATGAGTCGCCTCTACCAGCAAAATGTGGGAGGCGACCTGCCATGCATACACTAGGCCTGCATAGAGCACCATTCACACTGATACATATGATGCAGAGTGTCTGAAAGCTACCCAACCGCTCCGCTGCCTGAGCATTGGGCCGCACAGTACGATGCTTCTGCACCACTGGATGAACGGCGCCCCTATGGGCCCACCTGCGCCCTGGATGGATAAAAAAGTGCAAAAGTTTTTTATATGATAAATAAAAAACCTTTATAGATGGGATTTTGGTTCATGTGTTGGCCCAAGACATTTAAGCTGATGACCCACGATCAAGGGATCCCATGCTCACCAGTCCTAACAAAATTGTACAAAAACTACTAGAAAAAAAGCAGCATCAGAAAAACTCACCATCCATGCCAAAGACAGAAAACCAAAAGCACTTACAGGACGCAGTCAGAGCCCAATTGTGGAGCAAGCCCAGCTGCTGGCTGATGAGTCGCCTCTACCAGCAAAATGTGGGAGGCGACCTGCCATGCATACACTAGGCCTGCATAGAGCACCATTCACACTGATACATATGATGCAGAGTGTCTGAAAGCTACCCAACCGCTCCGCTGCCTGAGCATTGGGCCGCACAGTACGATGCTTCTGCACCACTGGATGAACGGCGCCCCTATGGGCCCACCTGCGCCCTGGATGGATAAAAAAGTGCAAAAGTTTTTTATATGATAAATAAAAAACCTTTATAGATGGGATTTTGGTTCATGTGTTGGCCCAAGACATTTAAGCTGATGACCCACGATCAAGGGATCCCATGCTCACCAGTCCTAACAAAATTGTACAAAACCTATGCTTCACCCACTTTTGCAATCAAAGGGAAATCAATTTTCTTGACATTACCTTGACTGGAGATGATATTAATTCAAGAGTTAATATCAGCCCATATAAGAAACTGACTGCAGTAAATTCCATTCTGCATGCAGAATCTTGCCATCCTAGTCATGTCATCAAAAACATCCCAGTAGGGGAACTGATCAGAACTAATAGAAACTGTACTAATTCAGACACATTTGATATTGAGGCCAAAAAGATAGAAAACTCCCTCAAAAAACGGGGCTACTCAGACGGGAAACTAAAAAGAGCTAGCATGACAGTGAAAAAGATAGACAGAAAAAATCTGTTAAATTATACACATAGAAAAACCAATGCTGATTTTATCACTTTTTCTACTGCTTATAGCCCACAATATCATGAGATAACCAACATTGTCAAAAAATACTTACCGCTGCTAAATCGGGATGATAAACTGACACATATTCTTGAAAGGAATCCCCTGCGGTTTGTAGCAAAAAAAGCCCCGACTTTAAGCAACATTCTTTCCCCTAGTTTTTTCTCACTTCCAACCACACACTCAGGGAATACTTGGATGGAATTAAGGGGCTTTTATAAGTGCGGACATCTGAGATGTAAAGCCTGCAATTATGTACATAGAACTGAATCTTTTGAATCCTGTGTTAATGGCAGAAAATTTCCCATTGTGAACTACATGAACTGCACTAACAGCTATGTAGTGTATTTAATTGAGTGCAGCCTGTGCAAAGCCCAGTATGTAGGCTGCACTACTGGGGAATTGAAACGACGTATATGCAGACACATCTCAGATTCTGACAATACCGCTGCAGTTAATCAATCTGCAGTCTCTCAAGTTTTCTGTCACTAACATGGTGGAGATAGGAGATCATTGCGGTTTTCTGGTATTGAAAGGGTTTTAAACTCTCCTAGAAATGGAGACAGAAAACGCAGACTGTTAAACCGCGAATCTTACTGGATATTCAAGCTAGGTACTAGAGTGTCATTGGGCTTGAATAAAAGACAAGATCTGATTTTACAATACTAGTACAATATATGTGTCTTCTCCTTTTATTCTCATTCCTGATCTGTTACTATTATCCCTTGACCAGTTGTTCCTTTTTGTACTTATGATTTGCTTTTGAATCACTTTTTATTCTATTTTAACATGTTTTATTGATTTATTGTGAAAGTAAGTTTTTTGTATATATTTGTTGCTCTGCTGTGTTATCTTCAATCAGGTGTCAATGATTAATTATGTCACATGTGTGCTAGGATTAAGGAGGTATATATGGGTTTTCCCTCCAGACATCTTTGAACCACGACTAAGACAGTTCTCTGTCGAAACGCGTCGGTGTTAGCACATACTGCCTGTATTAAATGGATGGCTTTTACGTTTGAATAAATCCTCATAATTGCAAGTTTATGAGTGCTGGATTTTTCTACATTATTATTTTACCACTATCGGTTAATTCTAGATTTATGGCTTGTAAGCCTAGGGGTATGACCGTTTGTTGTTAACCTTTTGATATTTTATTATGACTCTATATATATATATATATATATATCTGTATATATTCATATGGCTCAGTGCTAAATCTGTGTTTTTTAGGCACTAATGAAGACACTTATGCTTGATACAACCCTTCTTCAGGATAAGGATGTTTATTAAAATCTGTATGCAAAATGGGTTTAAATTCATTGTATAAAAATAGGATCATATGTATGTAGTTTCTTCATAAATCAATCATCACAAGCCTATTCTTATGACATACAGTCACATTATACAACTCTAAGAAAAGAGCCCCTTCAGCCACCTACAATACAGCCACAACAAACTCCAGTAAAGGGGACGCACACACTCCTAGAACATCCTTGGAGACACAACTATAAAAATGGACAGCCAACACCCACATCATTTATATAACAGTAACCAGCAATGATGGAGTGTAGATTTAAAATTGAAATCAACATATATCACAATGATAAGTAGGCAAAAACCTATATGGAAATCACATGACGCAAAAATGAAACCTATTATCCACCTACTTAAGCAAAACAATACACTAATACGTATACAATAAAGAAAGGAGAGGCACAGCTATGAAACAACAAGAAACCTTTATTATAATAGCAGGAACGCCCAGCACCCAATAGTAAACTGAGGCACCATATAAAACAGAGATGTCTAGTAGCTGACAGTTACCTTGAGATAGAAGGCCGGACCTTCAAAACATGTCGGTCTGACAGATACGGGAGAGACAACACACGGCCCCTTCCACGCTCCGCGCTCCGCCCAATCACGTGATCACCACGTAGCCAGTGTCGCAGGATCAGGTGACCAGCAAACGAGGAAATGTGCGCCGGAGGCCAAGGCATGCACCCTCGGCGCTCTGAGGTGTCCTGCTAAACACCCAGAGTGATTGTAGACACTGCACACTGCGGACTAACAGAGTTAAGCTAACAGAAGGATACCTTGTATCTAGTAAAAGACCAGTTTGTGTGTATCCTATCCAGTCATGAAATGCTGACTGCATACAGAAAATACCATATATACTCGCGTATAAGCCGAGTTTTATACAATGTATACAGTATACAGTGGCCCCCCCTTGCTGCACAATCCTGTAAATGAAGAGATTAGTATACTTATCCCTGCCGCTGTCCCGCTGCCGCTGTCCTGCCGCTGCCATCGCGCTCCTCCGGCTTCATCCGTCTTCTTCCGGCTTCCTCCGATGGGCGCAGGCAATGACGTCATTGTCTGCGCGCCAGAGGAGGAAGCCGGAAGACGCTGGATGACGACGGAGGAGCGCGATGGCAGCGGCGGGACAGCGGCAGGGATAAGTATACTAATCTCTTCCTTTACAGGATTGTGCAGCAAGGGGGGGGCCTGTATACTGATGGGGGGGAGTTGTATATACCTCTGGGGCTGCTGTATACTACCACTGGAGCTGCTGTATACTACCACTGGGGCTGCTGTATACACCTCTGGGGCTGCTGTATACTACCACTGGGGCTGCTGTATATACCTCTGGGGCTGCTGTATACTAACCACTGGGGCTGCTGCTGTATACTACCACTGGGGCTGCTGCTGTATATACCAATGGGGAGGCTGCTGTATACCACACTTCTGGGGGCTGTATACCTGTGCTGGGGTCCACCCTCGGCTTATACACGAGTCAATAGGTTTTCCCAGGTTTTGGGGGCAAAAGTAGGGGGGTCGGCTTATACACTAGTCGGCTTATACACGAGTATATACGGTATACCAAATCATCTAAAAAAGACTGTACAAATGCAATAAAATTTAGGTTTTTATTGGTAGAAAAAATTATTTAAAAAATTTACATACAAAACAAAATTACAAAATGACTACACATATGGGTAGCCGGTGATTGACAATCAGTGATCCACATACAGGTTTAGGTTCTTAAAAAAGGCTATGTGTAAAAAATGTGCCTCGTTCTATTAAATGACCATGTAAATGCTTCATTTCATGGACCAATACATAAGGGAAATAGAGAAGCCAGTCATTACTTCCTAAAGTAAACTTGCAACAAGGCAAGCGTGCTTAAAAGCAAAACCTTTAGTCTAGCAGTCAAAAACACAACATAGCTTAAGTAATTGTGTTATGCCATTACCTGATATATGTGCAGACTGTAACGGATTGCCCCTACATGCACGTTTCGGCTATGAGCCGAAAAAGATGAAACAAGAATTTATAAACAAAGAATATGATGAAACCAAACTGAATGAAGCGATGGAGAAAGTAGCAACACAAAAAAGAGAGAACCTACTACAACAGAAGAATAAAGTGAAAATACAACTACGAGTGGAAGAACAGATCAAAGAACTATTACTTATCACAGAATATCACCACAAGAACTTCATAAGAATTGTACTCAAGCACTGGTCTGTACTCAAAACAGACAAACTCATTGGAGAAATACTGCCAGAAAAAAACAAGATTTTTAAAAGAACAACTCCTTTAAACCTACTAGTAGCCCCCAGTGACAGACAAAGATTTAATACTTACAAAAAACAGAATGGACTGAAAGGATTTAAGCCATGTAAACATTGCAATAATTGCAGAGAAACAGATACATGATACAAAGAAATACCAGAATTTAAAGACTCCTCTACCACCAATACATTTACAATCAGAGAACGAATGTCTTGTCATACAAAAAACGTGATATACGTGATACAATGCCCGTGTGAGAAAAAGTATATAGGGAGAACATAGCGTAACCTGTATACAAGAATAAGAGAACACATCCATAACATTAAAAAAGGTTATACAGGCCATCCATTATCAAAGCACTTCACAGAACACCACAAATCTAGAAGTACAAAAATGACATTTTTTGCAATCAAAACTGTAGAAAAGGACAGAAGAGGAGGAAACTTCATTATGAAAATGTCCAGAGAGGAATCAAAGTGGATATATCAACTACATACCCATGCACCTTTAGGCCTTAACCAAGAGTTAAAACTCTATTGTTTTGAATGAAACACCCATGAATAAAGCAGTACAGTAAACACAAAAAATTCTAAATAAAATTTTAAGAAACGTTTTTAAGTACGGGTTTGATTTTTTTTTTATGGAAAAAAAAATATTTTATTTAAAAAAATATATATATATTTTTTATTCTATATTTTCATTTTTATTCATCATTATTTTTATTTCTATATTTTTATTTTTATTCATCATTATTTTTATTTTTCATTTTTAATTTTGTTTTATTTTTTAATTTTAATATTATTTTTTATCATATCTTATATTCAATTTAGAAGATTTACTTTTATTCTTATTTTATCATATTTTATATTCACATTTAGAAGATTATATTCTTGTTTTTATTATAATTTAATTTTTATTATCATTTTTATTCATTTTAGAATTTGTAATCTTTATTCTATATTGTTTTATATTTTTTTTATTTAATTTTTATTTTTTAATTATTTATATTTTATATACTTCATATTAAAGTTCAGATTATATATTTCATTTACAAGTCTAGACAAAATATTTTCGATTTTATTCAAATCAATCATCACAAGCCTATTCTTATGACATACAGTCACACTGTACAACTTTAAGAAAAGAGCCCCTTCAGCCACCTACAATACAACCACAACTCCAGTAAAGGGGACAACTCCTAGAACATCCTTGGAGACACAACTATAAAAATGGACAGCCAACACCCGCATCATTTATATAACAGTAACCACCAATGATGGAGTGTAGATTTGAAATTGAAATCAACATACCATATATACTCGAGTAAAAGCCGAGTCGCTTAATTTTACCCCCCAAAACTGGGAAAGCGTATTGACTCGAGTATAAGCATAGGGCGGGAAATGCCGCAGTCCCCCATCCTGGTATATCTGTCCTTAAATTGGTATATCTGTCCCCATCCTGGTAAATATAATAATAATAATACAACTTTATTTGTGTAGCACCAACATATTCTGCAGCGCTTTACAGTACATTGGTTCGTATAAGAAAAATGTGCAATACAGAATGGTAAGTAATACAGAACAGTAGTTTCATACAATAAACATAAAATCAATGTAGGAAATACAATAAATAAGGCAAAAAATAAAGGTGACCCTGCTCGAAGGAGCTTACAGTCTACGACGGGATGGGGGTGACACAAAGTACAGGAGCTTATAACAATGAATATCTTATGTCTAAATGACTACTATTAGGGAGAATGACAGGCCTCCCCGAAAAGATGTGTTTTTAGGGAGCGTCTGAAGCTATACAAGTTGTGGATGGTCCTAATTTCTTGGGGTAGAGCATTCCAGAGAATTGGTGCAGCTCGAGAGAAATCTTGGAGTCGGCAATGGGAGGTTCGGATTAATGCCGATGTTAGTCTAAGGACGCTTCCAGAGCGAAGGGGACAGGTGGGGTGGTAGATAGAGATGAGGGTAGAGAGGTAAGGAGGTGCTGCACCATGAATAGCTTTGTGGGTGACAAGAAGCAATTTGAATAGGATCCTATAGTGTATGGGCAGCCAGTGCAGTGACTGGCACAGAGCAGAAACATCTGAGTAACGGTTAGCTAGATAGGTCATCCTGGCTGCTGCATTGAGGATAGACTGGAGAGGGGAAAGCTTACTGCGGGGAGGCCAGCTAATAAAGAATTACAGTAGTCAAGGCGGGAATTGATCATGGCCACGGTGAGGGTTTTAGTTGTTTCCATGGTGAGGAAAGGGCGAATTCTGGAGATATTTTTCAGGTGCAAGCGACAGGAGCGGGTGAGAGATTGTATATATGGGGTGAAGGAAAGATCAACGTCAAACATAACACCCTGACAGTGAGCCTGCCTCCTGGGCGTTATTGTGGTGCCGCACACAGAAAGGGAAATGTCAGGTTTAGGGAGGTTGGTAGAGGGCGGGACCAGAACAAGTTCAGTTTTGGAAAGGTTTAGTTTCAGATAGAGAGCGGATATGATAGTGGAAACTGTGGTTAGACAGTCATTGGTGTTCTGTAATAATGCGAGGGTAAGGTCAGGGGAGGAAGTGTATAGTTGTGTGTTATCAGCATAAAGATGGTACTGGAATCCAAATCTGCTGATGGTGTGTCCTTTTGGGGCAGTGTAGAGAGAGAAGAGAAGAAGGCTAAGGACTGAACCCTGAGGGACCCCAATAGTGAAAGGAAGAGGGGAGGAAGTGGAGCCAGCAAATGATACACTGAAAGAGCAATCAGAGAGATAGGAAGAGAACTAGGAGAGAGCCGTGTCCTTGATGTCGATGGAGTGCAGCATAGAGAGTAGGAGATTGGTGGTCCACTGTGTCAAAATCTGCAGAAAGGTCAAAAAGGATAAGCAGAGAGTGGTCACCATTACGTTTTGCTGTCAGAAGGTCATTGGTCACTTTGATAAGGGCAGTTTCTGTAGAGTGTAAGGGGCAGAAGCCAGACTGCAATGGATCTAAAAGAGATTGAGTGGAGAGGTAATGGATGAGGCTGGTGTAGACCAGGCACTCCAGGAGTTTAGAGATGAAGGGGAAATTGGAGACTGGTCTGTAGTTATTTGTGCAGGATGGGTCAAGAGAAGTTTTCTTTAATAGTGGAGTAATGATAGTGTTTGAAGGAGGAGGGGAAGATGCCATCAGAGAGGGAGAGATTGAAGATTGTGGTTAAGTGAGTGGTGACCACTGGAGAGAAGGAGTGGAGTAGGTGTGAGGGAATGGGGTCAGTAGTGCATGTAGTGGGCGTGAGGAAGAGAGGAGCCTGGAGACTTCTTCTGTGACTAGTTCAAAAGTGGAGAGTGAGCCATTGGGGATGTGGGGACGGATGGGAGTAACAGTGCTTGAAGGTTGGGAGCTGATTTCCTGATGGATGTTTTCTATTTTCTCTGTGAAGTAAGAAGCCAGATCATCAGCACAGAGGTCAGTGATAGTGGCCCGCATTTTAGGACTGAGGATAGAGTGAAAGGTGTCAAAGAGTTTCTTTGAGTTGTTTGATAGTGAGGAAATCAGGGTGGTGAAGTAGGTCTGTTTGGTGAGGTGAAGAGTTGTAGGTTTTTAGCATGAATTTATAATGGATAAAGTTTTCTGGTGTGCACGTTTTCCTCCATATGCGTTCAGCACTCCTGGAGCATCGCTGGAGGAGTCGAGTTTGCAATGTGAGCCAGTACTGTTTATTCTATGTTTGGAGGTTCTGCGGGTGAGGGGCGCTACTTGGTCCAGGGTGCTTCTGA
This sequence comes from Allobates femoralis, assembly GCA_033576535.1. Taxonomy (NCBI): domain Eukaryota; kingdom Metazoa; phylum Chordata; class Amphibia; order Anura; family Aromobatidae; genus Allobates; species Allobates femoralis. The sequence continues at coordinate 132,731,813 of JARQOC010000009.1, read as the reverse complement.
GAGTATCATTGTAGTGATTTACTGCCAGATTGGGGCAGGAGAAGGAGGAGATTGGCAACAGTGATGACAGAAGAGGGTCTGTGAATGTATGATGGTTAATGGCCTGTAGATTTCTGGACGTGTGATAGGTCAGACTGTGCTGTGATGGCCAAGGGTTTGTGAGTGTGAAGGAGAGAATGTTGTGATCAGAGAGAGGAAGAGATGAGTTGTCTAAGGAGGAGTAAAGACCAGGTCAAGCATATTACCATCCTTGTGTGTCTCAGAGGTTGAGAGCTACGAGAGGCCAAGACAAGTGGTTAGAGATAGGAGCTGGGATGCAGATGGGGAGATGGGGCTGTTTATGGGAATGTTAAAGTCTCCCAGGATGAGGGTTGGTAATTCAGAGGACATGAAGTGCGGCAGCCACACGGAGAAGTGGTCGAGGAAGTGGGTGGGTGAACCTGGGGGGTGGTAAACCATTGCTACACTGAGGGGGAGGGGACGGAACAGCCTAATTGTGAGGACCTCAAAAGAAGGGAATGCGAGAAATGGAGCTGGGGGGATGACATGGAAAGTACATTGTGGGGACAGGAGTAAGCCACCTCCACCACCATGTCTGTTCCCAGGTCTCGGGGACTGGGAGAAGTGTAAACCGCCGTAGGACACAGCAGCAGGGGAAGCAGTGTCCAAGTCCTGGATCCAGGTTTCAGTGAGGGCCAAAAGGTTAAGAGAGTTTGTGAGAAAGTAGTTGTGGATAAAGGGATGTTTGTTGCATGCAGACCGTGGATTCCAGAGGGCACATTTAAAAGAGGGAGATGAAGGTGTGCAGGTAGTGCTAATGAGGTTCGTGGGATTTCTATGTGAGGTGGGGGGGGATTGAAGTTGGAGGAGGGTGGTCCAGGAATGGGTGAAATATCGCCTGACATGGGCAGTAGTAAAAAGAGAAGGAGTGAGTAATTTTTGGCTCTGTGACATGGTTTTTGATGATGCAATACACTGGAATATGATGGGCTTAGATTATTGAGTAGGGTGAAGAGAGTATGGGAGCAGGACATAGTAAAGGGAAGTAGAGAGGGTCTGATGTGGATAAAGGGTGCTGGAGGGGGAATGGGGCTGTAAAAGTGGATGACTAACACACATAGATATAAAGGCATTGAACTGAAGGATATTTGGATGTGTAGGTCAAAGTAAAGTTAAGGCAGGTAGGAGACAGGTAGAGTTATTACCTTCTGGTTATCTCTGCAGCCCACTTTCCAAATCCCACTTTGGCAAATAACACAGGCCTTAGACCTTTCAATTTATAGCTCTTGTGATCAGCAGACAATATGCCAGGTATATAGAAGGGAGAAGTCAGAGGAGAAAGAGGTTATGTGTCAGAGGTTATGACACGTGTTCAGGGTTTAACCCCAACACGTGTTTCAAACAAGTCTTCTCCAAACAAGTCACCTCCTGAAGAAGACTTGTTTGAAACACGTGTTGGGGTTAGCCCCTGAACACGTGTCATAACCCCACAGTATGGGTGAGTTGTGGGCTTGGTACTAGGCTATCAACTTGGTTTTTTATGATATTTTTACATATATTTATATTGTACCATGTTGTATGCTCTTGACATTGTTCACTGCCTATGATTGTACCTCGCTGTGGTGGTCTGTGACCGGTTCACCCTCTTTGTAACCCTCCTTGGTTTATGTGAATTCCCCCAGTATTTTATTGATTCACTGAGAATATAATAAATTTGTGCACTTGCAATTTGGTGGATCCTCTTACTTGTTATACTGGGATTACAGCTATAGAGCTCAGCTCTCAGGTTGATTATGTAATTTTGAGTTGCTAACTATGTGAGTCCAAGATGTTTCCCTATATTTTTGTCTTCGAAATATGTTGGACTGACAGCTACGGGAGAGACAACGCACGACTCCCTCCACGCTCCGCCCATATCCATCACATGACCACCGCGTAGCCAGTGACGCAGGATCAGGTGACCAGCAAACGAGGAAGTGTGCACCGGAAACCAAGGCGCGCATCCTCGGCGCTCTGAGGCATCCTGCTAAATGCCCAGAGTGAGAGTAGACACTGCACACTGCGGACTAAGCAGGAACACAGAGGCGACAGTGAGAAGTAAGTGAGACAAACCTTAAAGTACGGTTTACTGTAATGGTACCTTTACACGCCGCCACAGGAAGGTAGAAACTGCCAGTCATCGGACACAATTGTGCCTGTTGCCATGAAAACACCACGATGTGGCGGCGTGTAATTCAGGCATTTCCCTCCTGTGTCTTGCAGTACCTTCGGATACCTGTGTCTGAGCCGTGCTCAAAAACAGGAAGGCACAATCCCTATGGTGGCGGCGTGTAATCAGGGCACAGGCAAGGTATTTGCGTCGCCTACGTATTCCCAGGGGCGTGCCACAGCGTCATCGATTACACGCCCCATCAGCGATCATTGGTGGGGGCTACTGTGTAACCATTGGCTGTCCCTGCACAGGGCGCCATATTTAACGAGCTCACCAGTCACACTACACATTTGCACTAGTGTCATATATTAGCCAGCCTTCCTGCGCAGGCTGGCAAATCATGATGCTATTGCATTGTCCAATCACCGTACGAGCATCACGTAATACACAACTCTGTCACACCTAGGAACTTACGGCGCGCAATATGTACGCCCATATTCCCTTGTGGTGGCGGCGTGTAAATCAGGGAAGGTACTCCACAGAGGGTAACCTGCGGCACCCGTAGGCACTTCCGGGGAACGCAAATACCTTCTGTGGAGCACTTTGTGGCGGCGTCTAAATGCGGCATCAGGCACCGTTAGCAACAGGTAAAAACACGCACATGCACGTGCGCTGCCTACCTGTTGCTACCCTCTGTGGCGGCGTGTAAAGGTACCATAAGATTGGGCAGCTAGGTAGTGAATACAAACTAAGAAGTGAACTGTATTTTAGGAATACCAAGGATAATATAAACTGTGGAAGCAACAAGAAATACAGAGATCCACAAAAGGACCCTATAGTTGGTGACATTAGCATACTTCCTGACTTAATTACAAAGGACCAGCATTCATGCATTAATTTATTAAGGTATCTTTACATGCGGCAACTTTTCTAGGAATTTCACTGGCAACTTACTGGTTGCAGTGAAATCATGGAGACATTGTTCCATTTGTACACAGCAACAAGATAGAACAATGTGTCCATGATTTCACTGCAACCAGTAAGTTGCCAGTGAAATTCCTAGAAAAGTTGCCGCATGTAAAGGTACCTTTACAGGCGGCAAGGTACTACGTCAATGCACATAAGAAACATTGAAACCAGGTGCCATTCATCTGCATAATAACGTAATATTTGTACTAAGTGTATCATTATAAGTTTACCGAAGATGGAGGCATCCAACAAACTGGATAAACTATGACATTTACAGGTCACAAGACATGACATTAACATCTCTAATTACCTTGTTTCTCACATCAATCTTTATCCTTCTTTATGGAAATTAATCTATAGCACACATTAAAAGAAGACTCTAAACGTAAATTAGTAAACCTGTCACGCACTTAGATGGCGCTGACATTGCTGAATGCTGCTGTGCATGTTTGTCTTTAAGAGCTGCATGGTTGATAGTTGTGAAGGTCCTGGCCTCCTGTGTTGTACTGCGGAACTGCATTTACTATTGGGTTCAACTGCTGGTTGGGGAGTTAATTTGTGACTTATCTGAACTCCCCTCCCCCTAGCCTTTAAGTAGCCTCTCCTTCCACCAGGTGGTGCTACTGATAGAGTTTCACTCTATGCCTGGAAGCAGTGCTGTGCAGTCATGTGTGTTTGTGTGGGTGATGTCCTTTCCTTCAGAGTTGCTGTATCCCAGTTCTGTGGAGGAAGGTGAGGAGGGAATAGCGCAGGGCTAGTGGAGGAGGTTAGGGAGAGGCTGGGGGCCCGAACCTTCTCACCATCAGAGATACCTTTGGGATCAGGGCCATTTAGGGTTCCTAGGCTAGGGTCAGACTAGTCTTCCCTGGTCTCCCTGCCTGTAACTGCCATTCCCTAATCAGTATTCTCACCACCCCGTGACAGCACCATATAAACCAGAAATACTCTTCTTATTAAAGATTAATTCCCAACCAGGAATATTTCCTGAGAAGAGAGGAGTTTCTACATACATGCAATCCTATTTTTATACAATAAATTTTCACCCATTTTAGTATACAGATTTCAATAAACATCCCGAAGAAGGGTTGTATCAAACATAATTGCGTTCATTAGTGCCTAAATAACACAGATTTAGTGCTGAGCCTTATAAATATATACAGATATATATATCTGGAGTCATAATAAAAATCAAAAGGGTAACAACACACGGTCATACCCCTACAAGCTGCAAATCTAGAATTACTATTTTCAACAACAATCCACACCAGCCATCAATCAATTTTAGCATGGTCACTTAATAGTCTACCATAATGGTGCACAGATAGGACATATAGTACTAGTAACACTCCATAAACTAATTTTAAACAAGTGAAACCACTTAGAGAGTATACGTTACAAAATTAACACCTTTATTAATTAAAAGCAGATAGGTACACGTTACATACAGAGTTTGGTATAGGAGATCCCAAAAAGATACTGCAGGGCCAGTAGTCCCAGTGCAGATACAGAGATAATCCACAGTATACAGGTATCACATTAGAATTAGTCATCAACAGCCCCCAGAGTGGTAGTCATAACAGCCCATACATGCATTGTCACTCACCCATTGAAGGTTGTGCCTGTAGTGGATCTCCTCTGCTCCCTCTGCCCTGTCTCGCCCTGCAGAGCCCCTTACGCGCGTTTTGCAACGCTTGATCACGGGGATGGTTAGTGAGTGTGATTTCACGCCATTTATAGCGGCTGAATGGCGCCAAGACGCAGTTCAATGCGGGCGGCACGTCACTTCCGCCGGAAAGCGTGAAGAGCGTACGCGCGCGAGAGTCCCGGGTACTCTCGCACATGCGCAGCTCCATTCACGCGATTCCACTAGACGGAGCGACATAGCCTATGCCACACATGTCTCCAGAGGCCATCTTGGTGGAGACCAATATATGCTGCCAACAGATAGGGATATGTTCTCATATATCTTACACTGATAGAAGGACACACCATCATAATGATCTCTCCTATCTATATTCCGTCCCATATTAGTCCACATACATACTGAACACACTCATACACCACATTACATAAATACAAAAGTGAGGTAAATATAATTAAAGTGAATAAGTGCATAGCAGCATATATAATTGATAAATAGTATACATAATTATACATATAATGATAATAACATTAATTTACATGTGACAAGCTACGACACAGTATAAACTGTGAATTAAGTATGTAAAAACATTATTTATCCATATATTTGTGTTCATGTCTGAGACATGAACCACATTCTAATAAATACTTTCATACCAAGGTTACACAATATCTATGGGATGTAAATCTACATGAAGGACCATTTTATATTTGATAGCAGTCAGTCCATCATCGTTATTTTTGAAACTTCCAAATTGGCACATTATTCACGGTCTCCATGATTGTTTCAGTCGCTATATTTGACTCCATACATAACGATCATCAGTTCTCCTAGGAAAAACTAAAATACACAGTAATTAAAAACACGTATGGTCGGGACACAAACAGCTCCTATATTATGTTTATGGGAAGAAGCAGCCCATAACACAGCAGAACTATGTCCTGTTAAGGAATGGGACAAAACTCAACTTTTCATTAAGTCCTCTTGGGACCATAGTATCAAGTTCGACTATCCACCTGCACTCTAATTGTGCAAGTGTTTTAGCCAAATCACCTCCCCGAATGCCCGCCTGCACTTTGTCGATACCCTTCACTATTAGTCCTTTAGGATTACAGTCATGGAAGAATCTAAAATGTCTAGGTATAGTTTTTAGAGTTGAAGTATCCAAGACATCAGCTGCATTCTCAATGTCACGCACTTGTTCACGTACCCTCACACGCAACTGCCTCATGGTCAGACCAATATATGTCTTTCCACAGGGGCAAGTTGCGTGGTAGACCACATGAGTCGTGCTACAGGTAATATATTTTTCAATTCTGTGTACCTTTTGTATATTAGAGGAACAAAATTCTTTAGCTCTCCTTATATTTCCCTGAGTGCAGCTTAAACAATCTCCCCCTAGCCTTTAAGTAGCCTCTCCTTCCACCAGGTGGTGCTACTGATAGAGTTTCACTCTATGCCTGGAAGCAGTGCTGTGCAGTCATATGTGTTTGTGTGGCTGATGTCCTTTCCTTCAGAGTTGCTGTATCCCAGTTCTGTGGAGGGAGGTGAGGAGGGAATAGCGCAGGGCTAGTGGAGGAGGTTAGGGAGAGGCTGGGGGCCCGAACCTTCTCACCATCAGAGATACCTTTGGGATCAGGGCCATTTAGGGTTCCTAGGCTAGGGTCAGACTAGTCTTCCCTGGTCTCCCTGCCTGTAACTGCCATTCCCTAATCAGTATTCTCACCACCCCGTGACAGCACCATATAAACCAGAAATACTCTTCTTATTAAAGATTAATCCCCAACCAGGAATATTTCCTGAGAAGAGAGGAGTTTCTACATACACGCAATCCTATTTTTATACAATAAATTTTAACCCATTTCAGTATACAGATTTCAATGAACATCCCGAAGAAGGGTTGTATCAAATATAATTGCGTTCATTAGTGCCTAAATAACACAGATTTAGTGCTGAGCCTTAAAAATTTATACAGATATATATATCTGGAGTCATAATAAAAATCAAAAGGGTAACAACACACGGTCATACCCCTACAAGCTGCAAATCTAGAATTACCCGATAGTGGTAAAAGTAAAAATAAAGTACTGTATAAACTCGCGTATAAGCCGAGTTTTTCAGCCCAAAAATTGGGCTGAAAAATCCCCCCTCGGCTTATACGCGAGTATACAGCCCCAGTGGTAGTATACAGCCGCTCGCCCGCCACCCCCATCAGTATACAGGCCCCCCATCAGGATCCAGGGCCCCCCCTCCTTGCTCCGCAAAACCTGCAAAGGAAAATCATTATACTTATCACTGTCCTGTCGCCGCTGGACCGCCGCTGCCATCGCGATACCCGTCTTCTTCCGGCTTCCTGTGGTCGCAGGCAATGACGTCATTGCCTGCGCCGACCACAGGAAACCGGAAGACGATGGAAGAAGACGGGGATTGCGATGGCATCGGCGGTCGGGCGGCGACAGGACAGTGATAAGTATAATGATTTTCCTTTGCAGGTTTTGCGGAGCAAGGAGGGGGGGCCCTGGATCCTGATGGGGGGGCCTGTATACTGATGGGGGTCACGAGCGGGCGGCTGTATACTACCACTGGGGCTGTATATACCTCTGGGGCTGCTGTATACTACCACTGGGGCTGTATATACCTCTGGTGCTGCTGTATACTACCACTGGGGCTGCTGTATATACCTCTGGGGCTGCTGTATACTACCACTGGGGCTGTATATACCTCTGGGGCTGCTGTATACTACCACTGGGGCTGCTGTATAAAACCACTGGGGCTGCTGTATACTACCACTGGAGATGCTGTATATACCTCTGGGGCTGCTGTATACCACCACTGGGGCTGTATATACCTCTGGGGCTGCTGTATACTACCTCTGGGGCTGCTGTATACTACCACTGGGGCTGCTGTATACTACCACTGGGGCTGCTGTATACTACCACTGGGGCTGTTTATACCTCTGGGGCTGCTGTATACAACCACTGGGGCTGTATATACCTCTGGGGCTGCTGTATACTACCCCTGGGGCTGCTGTATACTACCACTGGGGCTGCTGTATACTACCACTGGGGCTGCTGTATATACCTCTGGGGCTGCTGTATACTACCACTGGGGCTGTTTATACCTCTGGGGCTGCTGTATACTACCACTGGGGCTGCTGTATACTACCACTGGGGCTATTTATACCTCTGGGGCTGCTATATACTACCACTGGGGCTGCTGTATACTACCACTGGGGCTGCTGTATACTACCACTGGGGCTGCTGCTGTATATACCACTGCGGAGGCTGCTGTAACACTGCTGGGGCCTGTATATACCACTGGGGGGGCCTGTATACCACACTGCTGGGGGCTGTATACCTGTGCTGGGGTCCACCCTCGGTTTATACACGAGTCAATAGGTTTTCCCAGATTTTGGGCGCAAAAGTAGGGGGGTCGGCTTATACACGGGTCGGCTTATACATGAGTATATACGGTAGCTCCAGTGTTTCAACATAAAATTAACTAAAAAAAACTATATTTGAATTCTTCAGTATTGGCTATACTTTATAGGTTTTATTGCCTTTGCTATCCTCTAACAATAATGCTTAGATTGCTGTGTTTTTTGAAGGTCATTAGGCCATTAGGATCCAGTAATCTTTAAGACCAATAACTGTTTTATTTGGCGGTTTGAGAAGACCAGAGTAAACTTTTTATTCTTTGATTTTAAGGACTAATGTCAGAGTTGAGATTCCAAAAGACTTTCATCATATCCACGTACTCCAATGTAAAAATAGTAAGTATAACCCGTAAGTAAAAAGTTATCTGACAGCTAAAGAAAATTTATTATGCTACCTGTCTCAAATAGTTCTAGTAGCATGTACACTACTTTATGACTCTTTGGAATTATTATTATTAATATATATATATATATATATATTTTACAGTTTCTTCTGCTAGCAGCCATACTTCAAACATCTGTTGACTGTATATCCTGTACTTATGAGGAGGAACTATTGCTGCCTTTTTTATTTAGGAGGTCCAGTCACTGTTCTAGATTGGAGGATGTAAGGCTGTCACAGATTATAGGAAAGCTCATAGAGTCACTTTTTAATAGGAAACCCTGACTCTCATGATTGGTTTGCCAAGAAATTATGGCTGAAGGGCCGGACTGTGACCAAAAAGCAGCCCTGGCACACAAACCTCACCATCCCACATACTATAACACCCATCAGACCATATCAATGAATTTTGCTTGTACGTTGTTATGCCCCTCACCACTCTCTTAAAGGAGTTATTTGAAGAGCCACATGTGGTGCAGCAGAGCGCATGATTGACCAGAGCTACATATACATGGGGTCCCAGGGTTAGATCCACAGTGAACAGAAAGTCATCACTTTCCACAAGATAACTGATAACTTCTAAACTTGGGATAACTCATTTAAACAAGTTTTTCAATTTTATTTTTATAAGCCCATACAAATGTACAAAATTATAAACCAACTAGATACAGACCCGATCACATCGGGGGGGCAGTGATGGCACAATGGGGTGGGCTCTGTGGCCATCTCTCCTCCCGCCGTGCACTCTTTGACTACCAGTTCTCTCTTCCCTCATGTGCTGTCTCCTTTGAGCTGTTTCCTCCTGTGCACTTTCCCTTCGTATGCTCTCTCCCTTCAATTATCTGCCTATGTGCTCTCCCCCTTGTGTGCTGTCTCTCTCCACCCTGTGCTGTCTTCTCTTCTCATGTGTTCTCTTCATTGAGCTGTCTTCCTCCTGTGCACTCTCCTTCCTATGTGTAAAATATGTAAATTAATGCATTTTCACTTAAAAACCTGTTTCTGTGTTTATTTTTATTGATAAAGTGTTTAATTTACTCGTAAAAATTGTGTAGGGCTTCTCTGCATTTTCTATTGCCAGCGCAGGTAAACCAAGCAGCTACTGGCTGCCAACCCACCGCTGCCAACCTTCGCTGGCAATGAAAAATACAACAGAGACCTATTCTTTTTTACTTATTTAAATAATTAAAAAAAAAATTGGCTTGGGCTTCACTGTATTTTTTATTTCCAGCTAAGGTAACCCGGGCAGATAGGGGCTGGAATTCTCAGCTTAGTGAGGCCCAAGCATTCTGGGCCCACCACGCTGAAAATTGCAGCTAGCAGCCACCCCAGAATTGGCGCTTCCATGAGAGACACCAAAACTTGCAGTTACCTGCTCTTCCAGCTGCCATGTAGCGGTGGCAGACTGGGTAATAAAGAAGTCACATGACCCGGCATGTGTTTATCTGTGTGTGTATATATATGTTTGTGTCCCCATCGCATCATGTGACCCGGCGCCTGTGTGTGCATATGTGGACCCGCTGCATCATGTCACCCGCCATGTGTGTGTATACGTCTATGTCCCCACGCACGTCATGTGAGTTGCCATTTGTGTGTCCCCACTGTGTGTGAATATGTGGATGTAGGGCATCACGTGACTGGCCGTGTATGTATATGTGTGTATGTCTGTATGTGTGTACATGTGTATGTCCCCGGTGTGTCACGTGACCTGTCATGTGTATGTTTGTATATATGTGTTTGTGTGTGACGTAACCCAGCGCGTTTGTATATATTTGTGTGTAATTTGTGTGTGTGTAGTGACCGCGTGGGTATATGTGTATATATATGTGTATGACATGACCTGCCTCATGGGTCTATATGTCTGTGTATATGTGTATAACGTAACTTGCCATGTGTGTATATGTGTGAATTTATTTGTATGTATGTGTGTATACAGGTGTGCATATATGTGTGTATGTACATGAGGGTATATATGTGTGTATATTTGTATGATGTGACATGGTGGGTCATGTCATAGACATACATGTACACACACAATGTATACAAACATAGATATGTACACGCACATATACAGATACACATACATACAGACACACACATGTACACACACGTATACAAACACACTCATGTACACACTCATGTATACAAACACACACACATATACGCACATGTATACAGACACATATACACACACATGTATACACACACAGATGTATGCACATATGTATACAGACACACACATGTATACAGAAACACACTTGTATACAGACACACATGTATACAGATGCACACACATTTATACACACAGGTATACACACACACAGGTATACACACTTGTATACAGACTCACACATGTACACAGACACATGTATACATATACACACATGTATACACACAGGTATACAGACACACACATGTATAGAGACACTCATACGTATACAGACATATGCATATACACATATTTATACAGACACATGTATACAGACACACACAGGCATGTATACAGATACACACATGTACACATACACACAGGTATACACACACATGTACACACACATACACATCTGCACACACATGTATTCAAACACACACATGTAAATGGACATATGTATACAGACACACAAACATGTACACACACATGTATACAAACACACACATATACACACACACAGGTATACACACATGTATACAGACACACATGTATACACACAGGTACACAAATGCATGCATACAGACACACATGTACACACACATGTATACAGACACACACATGTATACACACAGGTATACAGACACACACACACGTAGACACACAGGTATACGCGCACATGTACACAGACATATGTATACAAATACACACACACGTACACACATGTATACACACAGGTATACAGACACACACATATACACACACAAAGAGAGCAGTTTTTCTGATAAAGACTAACTGAGTCAAAACATTAAAGTTTTCTGACTGATCTGCTGTGAAACATCACATGTCTTTGATCAATACATCACTTGAACAGCACCTTGGACATTGATCTTTATTGTGTGCCAGATATGTGGCACCCTTGTGGTCTGCTTGCCACAAGGGGTACTGCGCCCACTCCACGGGTGTGGTATCCCTGCTCTCAGGAAAATGGGATGGTAAGTCTGAGACACCCACTAAGTAACCAACACATCCTTAGAACCGGGGCCTGAGCTGTAGCCGACACTCGACACATCTGCCGAGAAGGAAGCCATACTAGGGTCAGAGGACCAGGTACTCGTCACCCGCCAAGACCCGTGACTGCTGGATTGGGGCACTGTGTGTGGAGGGGCAGGTAGGAGAGGCGGATAGTCATCGCTGGGAAAGCAACCAGAGAATGGAAGAAAAACAAAGAGGTGTTTTGGACAAGCTATCCTGGTTCCTTGATGACTGTTTGGACTGGGGTTTGGCAAAGAGCAGCACCTGGTGGCAATACTTAACCGAACATTTCCATGCCAAGTAGCTGCAGAGGCCACAAGAAACCTGTCTCAGTAATACCCCCATCTGCCTCTCCAGCCAGAATAACCCAATGGCCTACCACCGCTATAAACATTACCGGTTGGCCTAGGGAACTGCTCCATCCAAGGGGAGCGATACCACCTTAATTGCGATTCCATCATCCCCAGAGGTTCCGCACCACAGCGTTGGCCATCAATAGCCGAACATTATGGGTGGCATCACGACTTCCACCCCCAAAACCTTAACACCCGAATTTTCATTGACACCACCAGAGTTATGGAGCTGGATCTCGACCCCCATGACTCCCCAGCAGTACTGTAGCCCGCTTCCGAGTATCGCAAGGCCTTGGGGGGCATGTCAAACTTGGTGTCATGAACTGGATCTACTGACCCGGTGTTACCTGGCCCTGTGTGCCTGAATAGACTGTTGAAACACTGTGTAAGGGACTTGAACAATGGTGACCACGAGGAACTAATGCCATGTGCTGGCCTGGGGGGCATTTCCCGGCCCCCCGTCGTGGGATGGGCCCGCACCAGGTGCAAAAAAGCAGGCCCGCCCTGAATGTCAACAGAAATCCAAGGGGGCTTGCTTGCCGTGTTAGCTCCACCCTGAGGAATGGCAGACAATGGAAAAAGAGGGGCTCGCCCACCGAAAAGAGAGAGAAGTTGAGCGGCAAGAGAGAGAAGTGCATGGTGCAAAGGAGGCAACATGGTGTGGCACCCCAGGGTCCGATTGATACAGATATAGCTGGGGCAGAGAAGGATCTCCACATCAGGTAAGCCCACAAACAACATATTCCACTCCAGACCTGAAGGGGGAGCTCTACAAACCGAGTTTAGGCGAGATCCCCTATAATTTCAGGCCTGGAGGTGGAGCCAGGCAGTGCAGTTCCAGGGAGAACTGTGAAGACATCCTGGTGACGGAGCTGCGCTAAGCCCGTACCAGTGACAGTGACTAGCCAGCATGAGGGACCCTAGAGTGAGGATCAGAGGCAAGGAGGAGTAGTGAGGGTGGAGTGGAGCCATACCGGTTCCCACAAAGGAGCAGCGCCAGAAACTGGACTCCGGAGTCTGAGACTGCAAGGGATCTTACTGCCCAGCAGTAGAGACCGGAGGTCCAGGAGACTCCAGATCTTCTGGCCACAGCAGCACTTGAAGGCACAGCTGTCTAGTCAAGCCCAGGGACCGCAGTGGGTACAGCAGTGCCCAGCAACAGGGCCAGGGCCTAGCTTCAGAAAGCCTGGGACCAAACTGACACAGCGCAGCAGGGAGACCTCATAACTCACTGGGTGTGGAGATCCCGAACTGCTTCCAGACCACCCAAACTCATAACATCAGAGACTGTACCCTGGACTATGCCTGGTACATCGGTAAAGGTACAGAAACATGAACCCTGTGTGTGACTGTTATTGCGGCCCATGATCCTGCTTCCTTCATAGACTGTCCTGCAACTGCTAACTTCTACAACTGCCCTGGGGATCCCGCTCCATCTACGGGGAGCATAACCATATGGCTGCCCTACCATCACCCTAGAGGTCTGACCCGCAGCTCCGGTAACCATACCAGAACCGTAGGTGGCATCACAAACTATTTTTATTTTTATTATTTTCCCCGACTTTTTAGTAACCACCAGGGTCACAGGATCCGGCACAGGCCTCAGTGACATTTCCCCATGAATCAATGCCCAGAAACGAGTACCCCACGGCCCTGGGGCGGGTCAATGGCGTGTATCGGCCGTAAGTCTCTGGTATGCGGGAGCGAAGAGACTAGCTCCCTCGGTGACCTGAAGGAGGGTTCGCACCCATTCGCAGCCTGGGGACAGTGGGTGGACCCGATAGAGGGAGGGCTCTGTCAAGGGACGGAAAGAGGAAAAGCTGTGGGTAGGCGGTGAAGGGAGAGAGAGAGTTGGTCTAGAGACTGAAGCAATGAGGAACTTGACTTGGGTCGGGAGATTCGGAGTCAGCGAGAGGCAGGGGGAGCCCTAGGGGCACAGGTAGAGAGAGAACCACCCATGCACCCGAATCCAAGTTAGACCAGAGTCGGACAAAGGATCTGGTTGAGAACCAGGGACCGGCCATGAGGTGGCAAGGAGATTTAATGCTCCAACCACTGAACCAGAGGCCACAAGATCTATAGGAGCTGTGGCCGACACCCGATACATCCGTCCAAAAGATAGCCATGCTATGGTCAGGGGACCAGGTATCCGTCAACTGCCAAGACCCGTGGCTGCTGGATTGGGACACTGTGTGTGGAAGCGCAGGTAGGAGAAGCAGACAGTTGGTGCTGGGAGAGCAAACAGAGAGAGGAAGGAACACAAAGAGGTGTCGTGGACAAGCTATCCGGGTTCCTTGAGGACTGTCCGGACTGGGGTTTGGCAGAGAACAGCACCGTGAGGCAATATTTAACAGATTATTGAGTAAACCGGGTATGTAACTCAGAAGCTGTGCGAGACTGTTTCTTTCCACGCCAAGTAGCCGAAGAGGCCACAAGAGACCCGCCTCAGTAATACCCCCATCCATCACTCCAGCAAGAATAACCCAATGGCCTACCACCGCCATGAACATTACCGGTTGGCCTGGGGAACTGCTCCACCCATGGGGAGCTATATCACCTTAGCAGCAATTTCATCATCCTCAGAAGTCCCACTTATTTAAAAGGCAATTAGTGGCTTTTTATATAACTTACACAATTCGCTGCAAATTTATTTGCTGTCAATCAAAGTTTTGGGTAAAATTTGGCAAAGCTGGCAAATCTAAATTTCAAAAGATCCGCTCATCTCTAGTAAGTTGGTGTCATGGGTTATTTTGTTGAGGACATGGAACAAAATAGTGTCAATTTTTTTTCTTTTTCCATACTACGGTATATCCCATCTTCACATTCTACACCTCACACAATGCCATTTCCATGCTGTGCCACTCCTTCACACTGCCCCATTTCCATACCGTACCCTCACATGTTTAATGCATGTATATGTTGTGCATATTATGACCTTTCCCTATAATTTCTACTGTAAACCAACTCCCTATAATGTAATCTCACACTCTACTTCTGTGTACTGCATCCTCCCATACTATGCCTTTCACACTATCCCTCAGTCTGCCTATTGCTCCACGATACTTTCATTACACTATCCCTTACTAAATACACTAACCCCCATACCCTCACATTAATCATTACTTTATATACTGTCCACAATTGTGTGCTCTGATACTGTTCCTCCTTCTGTATACTACTACACCATATTGCACCCCCAAACTATCCCTCAGTCAGTATATAGTCCCCCCATAAAGTGCGCTCAGACTGTTTCATTATGTATACAGCCCCATACTATTCCCTCACACTGTCCCGCTATGCAACGATCCTCATAATGTCTTAACTCTGTTCCTTTCTCTGTATACCATCTTCCTTTCATATTATGCTCACATATTGTCCTTCCATCTGTATTCTGCTCCTCCATACTATGCTCCCACACTTTCTCTTTTTTGTATACTGTCTCACATACTGTGCCCTCACACTGTCCCCTTCTGTATACTTCCCACAATATTGTGCCCTCACAATGTCCCTCTCTCAGTATACTGTCCCCCAGTTTGTATCTTCACACTATGTTCCCTTCTGTACTCTGCCCTTATGCTATCCCTCTTTTACTATATTACCCCCATCGTGTGCTCTCACACATTCCCTGGTGTTGTATTCTGATGCCTCCAATACATTACCCTCACATCTTCTTGTTTTCGGTATACTGTCCACTCCCATACTGAGCCTCACAATGTCCCTCATTCTGTATAATGAATATCCTTCAGTCAAAAGTAAAACTCTTTTTTAATCTTCAGTTCCTGTTGAGCCACTTCCTAAACTATGAAAACCTCACTGTTGACCCTGATGAACTATGACGCTTTACCACCCACTGACTCACCGTGGCCGGGGACTCCGGTTTAGACAGGCAGTAGCTCCTTCCTCCTTGTCACGGGTGGACCGCGCCTGCCGGTAGTGGGGCCCGGTTGAGTGCAGATCAAAGAGTTGAAGACGTCTTGTGGGAACAGATTAAGGGGTTAATTAATCGTGACGCCACCTATGAGTAGTTCGGTAAGTCTTACCGACGCTGCGAGGCCTCCGGGGGATGGATAGCAGCAAGATGGAACGCTCCCCACAGGCTGAGCGGTGATCCCCGGAGGCTGGAGCTGCTTAAGATGTTGTGCAGCAGCTGCGGTTACCTTGAAGTGCGGACAGACAGTTCATAAGGAAGCACGGACACTGTAAGTCTCTGTAACCGGTCTTTACTGTAACCAGCAAGCAGTACATGGCATACAGTTTGTAGATAGCAGACCGGGTGGACTCAGCAGTGATAGGTGTCCCTCAGAGATCCGCGGTGTTCCTCCATTCTAACTAAGTAAGTTGCCGTTGTCACCTGGGAATACCAGGTCGGGTACAGGGAGGCTGCTTGAATGCCCTATCCGGGGTATACGTTCCGGATGTTTTGGGGAGCCTTGGGTCCCTTGGTGGGTACACCGCTGGTTAGACGACTGGATTTGGCGGTGGTGGGGTGCTCCTGTAAAGCTGCTCCTCCACGCTTCTGGTTCGCATAGCAGAGCTGAACTGCTGCTAGCTTCGGTACCAGCAAACCGGCTATATAAGGGCACGGGATGGTTTTTAGCCCGTATAATAATGCCCGTGATTGGTAGGGAAATGGCCGGTAGAAGGTGGCCAGGGGGCCGCACGGGACTGTGCGAGCCCCCTCTCCTTCGTTGCAGAGCTGGAGTTCTGCAGAGGTCTTCTAGGTTGCTGTTCCTTGCAGACTGACTCCTCCAGACTACACTAAGTCTGAACTTAAACTTCCACTACACACTACCCTTGCACTCTGCCCACCAGGACCTTGATTGGCCCTCTATGCTAAGTGAGGCATGCAGAGTATGGATCTCTAAGTTAACCAGATGACTGCTGGGTCAGAGAATATTGCTGCTGCATTTATGGCTGCAATACCCTCCTGTGACGCACTCGTTGCGGGGCGCCACACTCCCCCTTGGTGAAATACGCTTGTCCCCAAGTGTCATACTATCCAACATTACAGAGAGATTTTTATATTTTTATAACAGACATGAAATTCACACTTTTATTAAAGAAACAGGTAAATATTCGCTTTGTTGTTGCAAGCAAAAAGAACAGGTTAACACATTGCGCAGACCCGGCGGGCGGTCGGCTGTCCTTAGGTTAAAAGTTCAGGCTGTAGCCACCAAGTCGCGGTGTTATTTGCAAAACAGAAAGAAGTCTCTTGGCAAAGTTCAATCAACAAAGTCACTTATGGAGGGCAGTGTTCCGGACTCGTATAGCGAACCACCCGTCACAGCATACATATCGCACATAGGTTACAATGTCCCCTCTATATAAGTCTCGGTTAGGATGCCCTCGCGGTAGGTGCGATTCCACATCACGGCGCCCCACAAACACTTCTGTGCACACACCCTCCTCCCTTTCGAATCCCCACCCGGTGGATAAGTTAAAGGTGCTCACCCGTCTGGTTTTACGGAACTCATCAGGCAATGGAGATTGGCGGCGGGCTTCAGCGCGGGCCTGCATGTTGGCGCGCAGCCTAGTGTGCCACTCCTCCCTTCGGATGCTACGTACCTCTTCGTCGGAGCGGTGCGGCGTGTGGATACAGTCACTACGGCGTGCTGGTTGTTGAACAACTGGAGTCTGGTGGGCAGTCTGGAGTGGAACCCGGTTGAACGGAACCGGAGAAGATGTTGCTGCGGCGGCACCCGACCAGCGTACCCGAGCAGATCGCCCGGCAGAAGGATCCTTGGTGTCTCCCCAGGCAAACCCGGTGTAGAGGTCCTCAGCTGGGCTGTAGGTCTCGTCGTCATCATCCTCGATCTCTCCCTCGATGACCACATCGGGCTGCTCGGCTGACGGAGATGTTGGAATGGAATCCTCTGGGTCGATGGGTGGCTGTGCTGCAAAGTTCTCCTCGAGGTCGTCTTGCAGGGCTTCCAGGCTGCCTGCCTCTTCTTCTGTAGCAGCGGAAAGTGGTGTTTCAATCCCGGTCACCAGGTAGGCCTCGTTAATTGCAGAGGAGACCTCCGGATCAGGGGAGAAACAGGCGACAGTCTCGGTAGTGATGAAACTAGTCGTGGGTTCCGCAAGTGGAACCAGGTAAGTATTCGGTTCTTCCTTGGAGCGAGTTGCAAGCTCCGGCTCAAACACGGTCGCAGTTCCAGGCTTTGGAGCGGGATAAGCGGTGGCCTCTACCGGGATGACACAGTCTATTGGTTCTGGAGACGAGGCTGGACAAGTGGTCGGCGTGGGCGAGGCGTGCTGAAACTTGAGATGTCGTCCGGCCCTGGAGTGGTTGCACCCGAGCGGCTCTGCTGCATCGCACGATGTAGTCTGCTGCCCAAGCTCGCGCTCCAACTGCGGATTGTCCATTCTACGGTTTCTAGGAGCCATACCCGGAGGTCTTGTAGAGCTTCTTGCCAGAAGTCGGGGCTGCCATCGATATTGAGGACAGGACCCGGACCCGGATGGCCTATTGCTGCTCTGGCCTCGGCTTCCACTTCTTGCATCAGGTCTCTCAGTCTTAAGCTGGCCATGTTTGTTTAGAGGAACCACACCCGTCTCTACCCGGTAGCTGTACTGGTGAAGAGCTGGTGAAGAACGGTCTGTCTGACACTCCCATTTCCTTTGGTCTTTTGTAGTCCAATCGTGGGTAAAATCTTTGGGGACCGCCCCCATGGTTGATTCAAGCAATCAGGGCGGACAAAGAGTTTGGCGCCTTTGCCTTTAGCCCTCCCACGATGAGGGGAGGTGGCTCACCCCTGGGCATGCACGTGGCGGATCCTCATGGCGGGGACGCCATCTTGGGCGCCATCTTGGCCCAACGGTGAAAAGGCTGGAAAGTTCTTTTAGGGACGAACAAAGTCCAAATTGTAGACATTAAAGTCATTTTAAAGCACATGATACCCGTTAGGTAACGGGCCTGCTCGTATCCTGTTCGTGACGCCAAATTCTGACTCACCGTGGCCGGGGACTCCGGTTTAGACAGGCAGTAGCTCCTTCCTCCTTGTCACGGGTGGACCGCGCCTGCCGGTACTGGGGCCCGCTTGAGTGCAGATCAAAGAGTTGAAGACGTCTTGTGGGAACAGATTAAGGGGTTAATTTATTCGTGACGCCACCTATGAGTAGTTCGGTAAGTCTTACCGACGCTGCGAGGCCTCCGGGGATGGATAGCAGCAAGATGGAACGCTCCCCACAGGCTGAGCGGTGATCCCCGGAGGCTGGAGCTGCTTAAGATGTTGTGCGACAGCTGCGGTTACCTTGAAGTGTGGACAGACAGTTCATAAGGAAGCACGGACACTGTAAGTCTCTGTAATGGGTCTTTACTGTAACCAGCAAGCAGTACATGGCATACAGTTTGTAGATAGCAGACCGGGTGGACTCAGCAGTGATAGGTGTCCCTCAGAGATCCGCGGTGTTCCTCCATTCTAACTAAGTAAGTTGCCGTTGTCGCCCGGGAATACCAGGTCGGGTACAGGGAGGCTGCTTGAATGCCCTATCCGGGGTATACATTCCGGATGTTTTGGGGAGCCTTGGGTCCCTTGGTGGGTACACCGCTGGTTAGACGACTGGATTTGGCGGTGGTGGGGTGCTCCTGTAAAGCTGCTCCTCCACGCTTCTGGTTCGCATAGCAGAGCTGAACTGCTGCTAGCTTCGGTACCAGCAAACCGGTTGTATAAGGGCACGGGATGGTTTTTAGCCCGCATAATGATGCCCGTGATTGGTAGGGAAATGGCCAGTAGAAGGCGGGACTGTACGAGCCCCCTCTCCTACGTTGCAGAGCTGGAGTTCTGCAGAGGTCTTCTAGGTTGCTGTTCCTTGCAGACTGACTCCTCCAGACTACACTAAGTCTGAACTTAAACTTCCACT
The DNA here is from genome assembly GCA_033576535.1 of Allobates femoralis. NCBI lineage: Eukaryota > Metazoa > Chordata > Amphibia > Anura > Aromobatidae > Allobates > Allobates femoralis. The sequence goes on along the minus strand of JARQOC010000009.1, from coordinate 132,711,835 downwards.
ACACTCTACCCTTGCACTCCGCCCACCAGGACCTTGACTGGCCCTCTATGCTAAGTGAGGCATGCAGAGTATGGATCTCTAAGTTAACCAGATGACTGCTGGGTCAGGGAATATTGCTGCTGCATTTATGGCTGCAATACCCTCCTGTGACGCACTCGTTGCGGGGCGCCACACCTCCCTAATGGCCTCCACACTATCCCAACCTTATGTGGTCCTTATTTTCACATTCGCCCCTCACTCTCCCACCTTTCCATACAGTGCCTTTTCTTTAAATTGTTCCCTCACACTGTACTTCCCCCATACTGATCTCTTTTCATACAGTCCCCCCTTCTATGCTGCCCTCACACTGTCCCTCATTCTGTATAGTAGATAACCTCCCAATCTCCATATACATTTCCTTGTCTCTTCAGCTCACACAGAGTACTTAATGTCTCCTGCATCCTCCATGTTCTCCACCTCTGCAGAGCTTCAGTGACATCATGGTCATGCCAATGAAGCTGGTGCTCTCTCTTCATTTGTATTTGCATGTTAAAGATGCAAATATAAATAAATGCAGGAAATCTCATAATCCTCCCATTCTTTGCAAAAACACTTGTTTTACAACATTTTTTTTCTATTTCATTTCGGTAAATCCCATCTGCAACCTGCTGACTTAGGAACTGGACCCCCCCCTGTTCCTAATGGCAAATATGGTCATGACAAAGACCTATGCAAAAAGGGCAGTTGACAGGACAATGGTACCTATGGTAAAATGCTTTAGTGGTCTGCTTGTTCATAATGTTATGCCGGTACTAATACAATTTTGCTATCTTATTTATTACATGTTATATGCATTTTAAATAGTGATGTATTAATAAATGGCTGGTGTGGACATTGAACTCATTTGCAGACAGCCAGTATATTTATTTCTGGTAGGAAAATGTGAAGTAATAGCGGGGTGGTAGTGGGATCACTAGAAGCAAGAAGAGGATTTCTCATCCTACTGTAAAGTGTGGCTGCTCCAGTCTTCTGAATGTGCCAGACCTCGCTGGCATTCTCTGGGACTATTTTGCAAACTCGTGGTTTTATTCACTAATTTTTCAGCATATGGATAATCTGTATGCCATCCGCTTCTCTTCTCGCACCCATAGACTTGCATTGGTGTGTCTCGTGTAACATACGCAGCGTGCTGAGATTTTTTTCCTCAGCCCAATTACGGCTGAGGATAAACTCTCAGATCTGCACTGCCTCAGTGGGTTTGGGTACCTTTGCACGTCGCAACATTGTAGGCAATTTCACTTGCAACTTACTGGTTGCAGTGAAGTCATGGACACATTGTTCCATTTTGTTGCTGTATATAAATGTAACAATGTGTCCATGATTTCACTGCAACCAGTGAGTTGCAAGTGAAATTGCATGCAATGTTGCGACGTGTAAAGGTACCCTAACATTGGTGGAGTGCAATCTGATTTTTTAACGCATGGCTCTCAGCGTAGTTAAATGCAATGTAAATCACAACCTTATCAATTCAATGCATTCCTTATCAGAACAACTTATCAAAAAAGACCTCTAAGGGACTATGGAATGTCTTTAAAATCTCATTTTCTTTGTTAAAGAGCTTAAAAAGCATAACAATGCCAGTACATTACAGCTATAACACAAAATACAATGTGGTTTTTTGATGAGGAAACAGTAATAAACATCAATTATGAAGATCAATAGAGGTCAGAATATTGTATTAGGAACCTCTAGGCTCACACTGGAGATAACTATACTCAGTCAAGCTCAGGATGACAGATGACACCCTGCAACACCATTGGCCACTGGTACTCAGTACATTTTACCACCATATCAGGCTTGCAACAGATATCATAAACTGAGCCCTCTCAATTTAGGCTGAATTATACAGTTTTTGCTCATTAGCACCTATAGAGATCTATTATAGTTGTCTGTAAGCTATGTAATAGCATAGAAAACTACACAATAGTCATATCCCTAGGTAAACAATGCCCAGTCCAGAATTTATTCTGTGTAAGCGTGAAATGTGGACTCCTACTTATTTACTGGTCCAAATACTGGCCACATAGTGTATACTAGGGCATATTGCCCATAAGTCACCCTGCTGCAGATGGTACTGACCTGGGTAGTTAGAGCTCCTTATCACCCCGACGGCGTTTCGTCTGGTGAGACTTCTTCAGGGGGTCAGTGTGCCAGTTGTAATGCTCCCCTGACGGTCTTATATGGAGCGTTCCATTAGCTCACCCTGGAGCTGATGTGCATTAACGCCCATCCGCGCCATTACTGCGCCGCGTGTCACGTGACAGCCTCCGATCACATGCATCCGCGCACTTCCGGTCTTTGGACCGCAAGCTAGGGTGACACGCTTTAGCGCTCCACCGTCGTTCGCGGCCGACGCGCCGGGAGTGGGCGGAGCCGGAGAATAATCACACTGCACGGGCGACATGGGCGGGTGGGAGGTAATGCTTATGGAGCAATGCTGCGCCATCTAGAGTTTTTGGAGGATATTGCAGGTGGATCTACAAATGTATTTAAGGTGCTTATCACTGCTCCCATGCATAGAATAAGTGCTCAGTGTACGTATATCTCTCAAAACTTAATTAATCGTGCAAAAATGCTTTAATTTAGTTGCTATAAAGTGCAAAGTGCTGTGCATACCAAAATATAATACAATATCTGAGCTCAATCAAACATATATAAACGCGTACTAGTATTAAAATGCCACATATAGGACGATATCTCAATATACATAAATATTTGCATAGTTATAAGTGTAAACCTAAAAAAGAAAAAAATCCAGCCCCACAGTCCATCCAGTCACTAGGGCATCACGCACATTCTCCGATCTTCCAGCCTCAGTTCAAGTCCGGAACAGGACACAAAATCATACAGTGCCACATAGCGATGTGAAATAACTGTAAAGAATAAAAAACACACACCGTTAAAATCAATGACACAAAAACTTATGTTATTATTAAATGGATGACCGCCTTCTGAGACAGAGGTGTCAACAAAACATTGTGAATCAGAGAATAACCGTATCTTAAGTACCGTATATACTCGCGTATAAGCCGAGTTTTTCAGCCCAAAAATTGGGCTGAAAAGTCCCCCCCTCGGCTTATACGCGAGTCAATACGGTGCCCCCACCTCACTGGCGCCCCCACCTCACTTTCTGGGCCCCCCCGCATGCAGCGCTGCGCATATACATTACCTGTCTAGCAGCTATCACCCTCCGATGGCGGATCGCGGCTCCCGGCTCCGGGCTCCATCTTCCTCCCTGACTTCCTGCTTGTCATGTGACCGGCCAGCGTCGCGATGACGTCATTGCGCTGAGCCCCGATCACAAAGCAGGAAGACAGCGAGGAAGATGGAGCCGCGATCCGCCATTGGAGGGTGACAGCTGCTAGACAGGTAATGTATATGCGCAGCGCTGCATGCGGGGGGGCCCAGAAAGTGAGGTGGGGCGCAAAATTATGAGGGGGGCCCTGCTGGGGCCCTGTATACTACCACTGGGGCTGTATATATACTACCACTGGGGCTGTAAATATACTACCACTGGGGCTATATACTACCACTGGGGCTGTATACTACCACTGGGCTGAATATACCACTGGGGCTGCTGTATACTACCACTGGGGCTGTATACTACTACTGGGGCTGTATGTCTACTACCACTGGGGCTATATACTACCACTGGGGCTATATACTACCACTGGGGCTGTATACTACCACTGGGGCTGAATATACCACTGGGGCTGCTGTATACTACCACTGGGGCTGTATACTACTACTGGGGCTGTATGTCTACTACCACTGGAGCTATATACTACCACTGGGGCTGTATACTACCACTGGGGCTGTATACTACCACTGGAGCTGAATATACCACTGGGGCTGCTGTATACTACCACTGGGGCTGTATACTACTACTGGGGCTGTATGTATACTACCACTGGGGCTATATACTACCACTGGGGCTGTATACTACTACTGGGGCTGTATGTATACTACCACTGGGGCTATATACTACCACTGGGGCTGTATACTACTACTGGGGCTGTATGTATACTACCACTGGGGCTATATACTACCACTGGGGCTGTATACTACTACTGGGGCTGTATGTATACTACCACTGGGGCTATATACTACCACTGGGGCTATATACTACCACTGGGGCTGTATACTACCACTGGAGCTGAATATACCACTGGGGCTGCTGTATACTACCACTGGGGCTGTATACTACTACTGGGGCTGTATGTATACTACCACTGGGGCTATATACTACCACTGGGGCTGTATACTACTACTGGGGCTGTATGTATACTACCACTGGGGCTATATACTACCACTGGGGCTGTATACTACTACTGGGGCTGTATGTATACTACCACTGGGGCTATATACTACCACTGGGGCTGTATACTACCACTGGGGCTGTATACTACTACTGGGGCTGCTGTATACTACCACTGGGGCTGTATACTACCACTGGGGCTGTATATACTACTGGGGCTGCGTGTATACTACCACTGGGGCTGTATATACTACTGGGGCTGCGTGTATACTACCACTGTGGCTGCTGCTGTATACTACCACTGGGGCTGCTGTGTATACCTCTGGGGCTGCTGTATACTACCACTGGGGCTGCTGCTGTATATACCACTGGGGCTGCTGCTGTAACACTGCTGGGCCTGTATATACCACTGGGGAGGCTGCTGTATACCACACTGCTGGGGGCTGTATACCTGTGCTGGGGTCCACCCTCGGCTTATACACGAGTCAATAAATTTTCCCAGGTTTTGGGGGCAAAAGTAGGGGGGTCGGCTTATACACGGGTCGGCTTATACACGAGTATATACGGTACCTACAAAAATGCCCCGAATCCAAAATTTTCATTTAACCCATTTGGTGTGACACAATTTAATCTATAGATCCATTTACTTTCTATCATTCCTAGCTGTTTACTCATGTTGCCTCCTCTCTGTCCCATATTAATCCTATCTATACCCACTGCTTTTAATAAACTGGAATTACTTTGGTGCTTAAGATAGAAGTGTCTTGGAATAGTCTTCAAGATTGATGGATCTTCCGCTGCCGCTCCTTTCTCGATATCCAGCACATGCTCACGTACCCGTACGCGTAATTCTCTTGTTGTCATGCCGACATAGATTTTACCACAGGGACATTCAGCCATATAAATGACCCCCTTAGTACCACACGTGATATGGTGGCGGATGTCATATGTCCTAGTGTTATCGCTGTTGTGGAAGGTCTTGCTCTTTTTTATGTTCGGACACGTGACACAATTCAAACAAGGGTAGCATCCCTTCACATCCAACCACTCAATTCCCTTAGGTTTTTCACGCACAAAGTGGCTCTTCACCAATATGTCCCTCAAGTTCTGAGACCGTCTGGCAGTGATGAGTGGTCTCTCTGGTATACACCATTTCAAGATCGGGTCACTCAACAGAATATTCCAGTGCTTGTTCACCACTTGTGTTAGCTCCTTCCATTGTTTGTTATATGACATAATCAAACGAGGGTGTTGTTCCAAGTCACTTTCCTTCTTCCTCGTATTATGTAGGATGTCCACTCGCTGGTGAGATTTTGCTCTATTATACCCGTTTTTAATGGTTTTCCAGTTGTATCCCCTCTCTTGAAACCTGCTCTTCAGGTCCAATGCTTGAAGTTCAAACGACTGCTCATCCGAGCAAATTCATCTGGCTCGAATATACTGGCCAACTGGGATTCCTCTGATCGTTGAGGGTAGGTGTGAGGAATCTGCTCTCAGAACCGCATTAGTAGAAGTTTCTTTTCTGAAAATGTCTGTCCTCAACCCACCATCCATCATGGTCTCAATTGAAATATCCAGAAAACTGATTTTCCGGCCACTCTGGTACGTCAGCCTAATGTTTTTGTCGTTGTTATTGAGATTTTTCATTAGGTTATCCAGCTCACCACTTGTTCCCTCCCACACAAACAAAGCATCGTCGATGAAGCGCATCCATCCCTGCATCCTCTCGCATCCCGCAATGGGGTTGTTGATGAACACCTCCCTCTCCCATGCGCCCAAGAATAAATTTGCATACGAGGGCGCACAGAAGGCCCCCATTGCGGTGCCCTGAAGCTGCAGGAACACCTGGCTATCGAAGACAAAGCAGTTGTGTGTAAGTACGAACCTGAGCAAGACCAGAATCAATTCCGCCATCTGTGGTTCTATGTCACTTCCTTGTAGGAACCACTGTGTCGCAGCAATGCCATCATCATGCCTTATAGAAGTATACAGAGCTTCTACATCCGCCGTTACCAGAAGAGCTGTTTCCGACATCTGTATACCTTCCAATCGTTTTAATGCGTCTGTAGAATCTTTTATATATGAGGGTAATGAAGAAGCTAATGGTTTCAGGTACTCATCAATTACCTTACACACCAGTTCACATAGCCCATCATTCCCCGAGACAATGGGTCTCCCAGGGGGGTCCAAGATGTTCTTGTGAACCTTAGGAATGATGTAGAAGGTCGGCATCCTCGGTTTCATTTCCTTAAATTTCTTCACCATCGTCTTAGGTATGATCTTTGCTTCACTTGCTTTCATTAGTATCTCCATAAGGGTCTCTTTAAATTGCACAAGGGGGTTATATGGCAGTTTCCTATAACAGTCTGTATTTTTCAACAGTTTTTGTGCTTGTCTAACATACATGTCTTTAGGCCAAACTACCACATTGCCCCCTTTATCCGCTGGTTTATATACCACATCTTCCCATTGTCTGAGTTCTTTTAGAGCTCCTCTTTCCTCACTGGTTAGATTATGAACCCAGTTCTTCCTTTCTGCAAGTCTCTCTATATCAGCCGCCACCATTTTGGTAAACACCTCCACACTTGAGCACGTGCTCAATGCTGGGAAAGTCTTAGATTTTTTAAACAACTGATTAGGAAACTTACCAAATGGGTCTGGGTCAGCATTTTCCTCCACCAGGGCCTCCAGAGCTCTCAATGCTTCTTTTTCATTTTCAGTGTTCAGATTGTGGTCAGCCTTGTAGTGCAATTTTTTCAGGATCACCTTCCTAGCGAAAAGATGTATGTCCTTGATAGTTAGGAACGGATCTAATGAACGAGAAGGGGAAAACGTTAGACCTTTACTCAATACACTCATTTGAGCCTTTGATAGTTCATGGAGTGACAGGTTTATTACCTGTTTCTGCTCTTTATTAACTTTCTTTTTATCGCCCCCTTTATCAGGAGAAGGTCTCACTTTAGATTTCCCATGTGGTCGCTCCTTAGGATCGCTCTCTCGACTATCATGGTTCATACTACTATCAGCATTTGAAGAGACCGATGAAAGTGAATCCCTACGTGGTTCTGGTGGAACAACCGGGATTTTTGGTGTCTTGTTGAATTGCCACCTAAATATCTTATTATGCTCATAATCTCCTACATCCCTTTTGAATTTCTTCATCTTACTGGTACTGATGTCTTGTTCCCATTTCTCCATCTCTTTGTCAATTTCTTTAGTATACACCTCAAGAGATTCCTTGGACATGCCTGCTTTCAAGGTTTTAGACATCTCTTCAATCTCATCATCCAAAATTTGTAAATTCCTAGTATTATGTTCATTAATGATACCCATAAAGGAGAAGGAGCAGGTGGAAGCTGCTTCAATCCACTTGTTCGTAAGGATCTCATTCTCCAGAGTGAAAGTAGGGTATAACTGTACACGGAGACCCCTAGGTACTATTTTGTTAGTTATGTAATTATCTATAGATGTCTTGGTCCACCATAATTTCATCTTTCTATACAAGGCATTTTTGTATTTGTACATAAGTTCTCTGTTGACAGTTGACACCTCTGACTGGCTGCCCTGGGCACCCTTTTTAAACAAATTCACCGCTTTTGTCTTCCAACTTAGTTCCCTGTTCCTCATATCCATATTGCTTTTACAAAGTATCAAAAGGAATCTGTATTAAAACATTCTTTTTTCTGGTCTTGCTCAGGTTCGTACTTACACACAACTGCTTTGTCTTCGATAGCCAGGTGTTCCTGCAGCTTCAGGGCACCGCAATGGGGGCCTCCTGTGCGCCCTCGTATGCAAATTTATTCTTGGGCGCATGGGAGAGGGAGGTGTTCATCAACAACCCCATTGCGGGATGCGAGAGGATGCAGGGATGGATGCGCTTCATCGACGATGCTTTGTTTGTGTGGGAGGGAACAAGTGGTGAGCTGGATAACCTAATGAAAAATCTCAATAACAACGACAAAAACATTAGGCTGACGTACCAGAGTGGCCGGAAAATCAGTTTTCTGGATATTTCAATTGAGACCATGATGGATGGTGGGTTGAGGAAAGACATTTTCAGAAAAGAAACTTCTACTAATGCGGTTCTGAGAGCAGATTCCTCACACCTACCCTCAACGATCAGAGGAATCCCAGTTGGCCAGTATATTCGAGCCAGACGAATTTGCTCGGATGAGCAGTCGTTTGAACTTCAAGCATTGGACCTGAAGAGCAGGTTTCAAGAGAGGGGATACAACTGGAAAACCATTAAAAACGGGTATAATAGAGCAAAATCTCACCAGCGAGTGGACCTCCTACATAATACGAGGAAGAAGGAAAGTGACTTGGAACAACACCCTCGTTTGATTATGTCATATAACAAACAATGGAAGGAGCTAACACAAGTGGTGAACAAGCACTGGAATATTCTGTTGAGTGACCCGATCTTGAAATGGTGTATACCAGAGAGACCACTCATCACTGCCAGACGGTCTCAGAACTTGAGGGACATATTGGTGAAGAGCCACTTTGTGCGTGAAAAACCTAAGGGAATTGAGTGGTTGGATGTGAAGGGATGCTACCCTTGTTTGAATTGTGTCACGTGTCCGAACATAAAAAAGAGCAAGACCTTCCACAACAGCGATAACACTAGGACATATGACATCCGCCACCATATCACGTGTGGTACTAAGGGGGTCATTTATATGGCTGAATGTCCCTGTGGTAAAATCTATGTCGGCATGACAACAAGAGAATTACGCGTACGGGTACGTGAGCATGTGCTGGATATCGAGAAAGGAGCGGCAGCGGAAGATCCATCAATCTTGAAGACTATTCCAAGACACTTCTATCTTAAGCACCAAAGTAATTCCAGTTTATTAAAAGCAGTGGGTATAGATAGGATTAATATGGGACAGAGAGGAGGCAACATGAGTAAACAGCTAGGAATGATAGAAAGTAAATGGATCTATAGATTAAATTGTGTCACACCAAATGGGTTAAATGAAAATTTTGGATTCGGGGCATTTTTGTAGGTACTTAAGATACGGTTATTCTCTGATTGACAATGTTTTGTTGACACCTCTGTCTCAGAAGGCGGTCATCCATTTAATAATAACATAAGTTTTTGTGTCATTGATTTTAACGGTGTGTGTTTTTTATTCTTTACAGTTATTTCACATCGCTATGTGGCACTGTATGATTTTGTGTCCTGTTCCGGACTTGAACTGAGGCTGGAAGATCGGAGAATGTGCGTGATGCCCTAGTGACTGGATGGACTGTGGGGCTGGATTTTTTTCTTTTTTAGGTTTACACTTATAACTATGCAAATATTTATGTATATTGAGATATCGTCCTATATGTGGCATTTTAATACTAGTACGCGTTTATATATGTTTGATTGAGCTCAGATATTGTATTATATTTTGGTATGCACAGCACTTTGCACTTTATAGCAACTAAATTAAAGCATTTTTGCACGATTAATTAAGTTTTGAGAGATATACGTACACTGAGCACTTATTCTATGCATGGGAGCAGTGATAAGCACCTTAAATACATTTGTAGATCCACCTGCAATATCCTCCAAAAACTCTAGATGGCGCAGCATTGCTCCATAAGCATTACCTCCCACCCGCCCATGTCGCCCGTGCAGTGTGATTATTCTCCGGCTCCGCCCACTACCGGCGCGTTGGCCGCGAACGACGGTGGCGCGCTAAAGCGTGTCACCCTAGCTTGCGGTCCAAAGACCGGAAGTGCGCGGATGCATGTGATCGGAGGCTGTCACGTGACACGCGGCGCAGTAATGGCGCGGATGGGCGTTAATGCACATCAGCTCCAGGGTGAGCTAATGGAACGCTCCATATAAGACCGTCAGGGGAGCATTACAACTGGCACACTGACCCCCTGAAGAAGTCTCACCAGACGAAACGCCGTCGGGGTGATAAGGAGCTCTAACTACCCAGGTCAGTACCATCTGCAGCAGGGTGACTTATGGGCAATATGCCCTAGTATACACTATGTGGCCAGTATTTGGACCAGTAAATAAGTAGGAGTCCACATTTCACGCTTATACAGAATAAATTCTGGACTGGGCATTGTTTACCTAGAGATATGACTATTGTGTAGTTTTCTATGCTATTACATAGCTTACAGACAACTAGATCTCTATAGGTGCTAATGAGCAAAAACTGTATAATTCAGCCTAAATTGAGAGGGCTCAGTTTATGATATCTGTTGCAAGCCTGATATGGTGGTAAAATGTACTGAGTACCAGTGGCCAATGGTGTTGCAGGGTGTCATCTGTCATCCTGAGCTTGACTGAGTATAGTTATCTCCAGTGTGAGCCTAGAGGTTCCTAATACAATATTCTGACCTCTATTGATCTTCATAATTGATGTTTATTACTGTTTCCTCATCAAAAAACCACATTGTATTTTGTGTTATAGCTGTAATGTACTGGCATTGTTATGCTTTTTAAGCTCTTTAATAAAGAAAATGAGATTTTAAAGACATTCCATAGTCCCTTAGAGGTCTTTTTTGATAAGTAGTTAAATGCAAGTGGGAGCGATTGATCAAGTAAAGACCCGCAGGCTGCTGAGACAAATGTTTGTAGAAGACTATGAAATGTTTTGGTTATCATCACTTTGATAAATGTTATTCTGGTTACTTTTAACAGATCTCAGTCTTGTTAATGAAACATGTAAAATTGGAAAAAAATTGGAGTATCCCAGTGGATATGTTTTGAAGGACATGTGGCACCCAAAGGGATGTAATATGCTGGAATACAAAACCTTGGATGATCTGAGTACATGCTTCAGGCAAAAGTTCATTTTCATTTTTGGAGACTCAACATTAAGATTGTGGCTGCTTTATTTTCAGAAACATGTCAAAAGTAAGTGTAAGTTTAATCAAAATATCATTCCAGGTCAGTTTTTGTCATGCATATCCTGTTCGACTGTCCCTCTCCCCAAAGTGATTTTTATATTCAGTTTTCTAGATATTTGAGCACTATGGCAGGTTTTCCAGATTTAAAAAAAATACAATTTAATAAATGTACCATTCTTAGGGTGCTTTCACATTAGCATTCCCCTCCGCAGCGTTCTGCGGAGGGGAGCCGTAATGTAGACGCAGCACCGCAAGTCCCTATCTTTAGAATGGCATGGAAAATAGGGCGGAGCCCACGCATTTTTTTTTGCCAGCCAAGGGGAAATTAAGCAGCTGAGGGTGGCAGCTCGCAGTTTGCCTGCTTTCATCGGGCTAGACTTAAAAATGCTGCGAAGCCCCACGCGTTTTTTTTTTTTTAAATAATTATTTATTTTACACCCTACAACGCCAGGTTGGTTGCCATATACACTAATATGTATGGCAACCAAGCAGAATCACTGTCCAGATTGAGAAAATCAAGTCATATTACAACAGCCAATCACAGAGGCTCCCACAAAGTGTGAGCTCCTGTGATTGGCTGTTAGTTTGTCAGTGCAGTGAATATGTAATGAGCTTAATAGGCGGCCCCGGAAGTAACAGGACTCGGATTCATAGTCTCGCTCAGACTCGCTCAGACTCGCTGCTGACAGCGGGTATCCGTGAAGCGGTGCGATTGTTTAACCCTTATCCGGCTGAATAGGTACAATTGTAACTATTCCGTTTTAAAATTGTAATAACTTTTTTTCGAAAAGACGTAGAAGGCTGGAATTTCATGACATCTCTACATTTTTGGTCCAGAATATATTGGCCAAATTTCAATAAAATATCTCCACCCGCTTCCGAGATAAGGGGTCGAGATCTTTTTGCATCCATAACAAGCTGCATAGGTACAAATGTACCTCATATATTTTGAATGAAGATAATGCAAGGGAAAAAGCATACATTTTTTTTTAATGATAATGCTATTTAACTATTATAAACAAGTAAAAAAACTTCATTTACATTATAAAAGAAAATGTAAGAAACTTTTTTTATTGATTTTCTTCGCAAGTAATGCATGTTGGCTTTGCTACCGAGTGTTCATCGCAAATGGGTTTCACACAAACCACATAAGACTTTCTAGTCTTATGTTGTTTTCGCTTCAGGTCTCGGCAGACATAGCAACTACCAACAACAGGGGAGGGTCCACGACTACCATGAGGTATTTGAGGGTCAGCTGCTGCTTGCGATGCTACCATAATGCATCGTCCAAGCACCATTTCTACTGCACCTCGAAGAAAATGGTTTCTCATCATCATTCGGTGTGTACAACGTTCTTCAATTGCAGCAATACACAGCTGATTTGCGAGATCTTTCAGGAACTTTCTTCGTTGATCCTTTGCCCTGAAGCTTGGATTGTGTTCTCTGTAGATGATGTAGGATGCTAACCCAGTGACGTAGAAAAATGCCAAAGTCCAACGTGATATTCGTCGTTTCACAGTGTACTCTCCCAACATTTTATCCATAACATCAACGCCACCTTTTGTTTTGTTGTAGTATTTTATTATCTCTGGCTTGGCTGCTAGTGTCTCTTCAACTTCTCCCGTCATGTGCATAGATGATAGATGAAATGTGTGTGCTCACAGCAATGAGATGAACAGCAAAATGGCTAATGAGAGGAGGGAGGCAGGAAGAGAAGTAGAAGCCACTCCCAGTTTGAATTAACTTAATTGACAGCAACAAAAGTGACCAGTAACAACACTGGCCAATAGATATCAGCATAACATTTGTAGCTGAATGAACTTTAGTTTCTGAAACCAAGTAAAGTCTTCCCACAGTGAAGGTATATATGAAGGTACAATTGTACCTATGCAGCCTGTTAAGGTTGTAAAATTATGCAGCCTGACAAAGGTTAAACGATTTGGGGAGATTCAAGCTACATAGCGATGTGATATAGCGAGTCTAGCGAGTGAGAAAAGGTAAACTCTGACAAAACTAGGATTGCCATTGACTTGCATTGGACTCGTTACTGTGCGAGTAATCGCTGGGAAACTCGCCGAGTACCGAGTCCTGCGAGTCCCTTACTACTCGCCGAGTAACGAGTCCTAGCGAGTAGACTCGCCCATCCCTAGCTGGGTTGTTTTTGGAGACACAGTGTGTCCATCAACACCTTAGGCAATAACTCTGATATAACACAAAGGAGGGAGGAATAGATACTGCCATGACATCACCCCACACATTAACCTAAAACAAGTGGAACCTTTATCTTTACTATTTTCTGGGGGGGAGGGTTGTTAATGGTGTTAAGTATCACAAATCACTTGTACACACTGATCCACACTGGATTTTTTATAAAAACAAAATAAAAGCATAAAACGGGTATCTGGGTTTTTAGCCAACCATACGTTGAACAGAAGATTTTTGTTCCAGCTGACAAATGGATAGCAGAAGGAAAGAAGGAAAATAGAGAACATTCCATGACACTACCATTCAAATAAATGGGTAATGTGCTAGGCTTTATTTCAATTTTTTTACTCTAAAATGGATCCAAATATGGAAATAACTATTAGGCTGGAATCACACTGTCCGTGTGATATACGACTAAAGGTGCCGTCACATGCATCAATCTGATGAACGATTTTGTTAGCGATCACATGCATGCGCGATCACTAACAAAATCATTCAGATCGCTGGTGAGCTGTCACACAGGCAGACTCACCAGCGATCAGTGGACCATCGACATCGTGGAAATGATTTAAATATCGTTTCCACGATGTCTTGCTCCCGCTGCCAGGCTGCGGTAAGCGGGAGCAGGCTGCTCTCCAAGGTAAACAGCGGGTATCTAGGCACCGGCTGGTATCCAAGGTACACAGTGGGTAACTAGGGTCCCTAGTTACCCGCTGTGTATCTTGGATACCAGCCCATAAGCGGAGAACGCTGGTAACCAAGGTATACTTCAGGTATCTAGGCAGAGCGCGCTGTCTAGATACCCGCTGTTTACCTTGGAGATCAGCTCCCAGCGCTTGCAGAGTGGCGCTAGGAGCTGGCTTATCGGTCGTCTCCTGGTGTCACACACAGCGATGCTGCGTGTCCACCAGGCAACCAACGATAGATTTGGGGTCCTGTCCTCAAATCAAATGATGAATGATCAGCCGACTGATCATTCATCGTTTGTTGTGTCATATGCAACGATGTAATTTTGACATCGTTCAAGCGTCACAAAACACGTGACTTTTGAACGATATCGGCAATGATATCGTTGCGTGTGACGGTACCTTTAGTCAGACTTGTCATGGATGAGAAACTTGGAATGGCTCTCCCCTCTCAGGACAGGTGTGTGGAGCTGCTTAGAAAAACAAGCAGCCAACGCTCCCATCCAGAGAGGGGGAAGCCATTCCAAGTTACTCATCCATGACAAGTCCGACTTAAGGACCCGTTACACGCTACAATATCATTGACGATATCGTTGAAACGTCATGGGTTTTCAGTTGTTCAAATGACGTCATAACAACGTTGTTCCGTGTGACACATACATCCAATCTACTATAAGTCAGCTGATCGTTCATTGGAGGTTTGTGATCAGGACCTTAACCCAGGCGATGATCGTCCATCCAACCTGCAGCATCGTGTGTGTGTGACACCTTGATAACGATGTTGTTAACGACCTCGCCTATTGAGAACTGAAGGACGTAGGCAATCGAATGACTGCAAGTATCGTTCATTTGCCGCGGAATCATTGCTGCATCGTTAAAGATATATGTACATGTGACATCTCACTAGCGATCATTGAACGACGTTCAAGCAATGTAGATCAAGTCGGATCGTTGGTTGGATTGTTCAGACATTGAAGTGTGTAACCAAGGCTTAATTAAAGGTTATTCTATAGTGAGCGCAGGGGCACAGATAAGGCAGGTAGTTATGGATCAAGAATCCTCTTTATTCACCACAACATGTTTCCACGAAGGCTTATCGTCTTCCTCAGGTGGATTTCTAATAGTATATCCCTGGACAACTTAAATACTCCATCCCACCAATCAACAAACATCAATCAGTGAGGTCATCATATTAACCATATCCTCCCTGTGGAACTAGTATTCAATATACTTAAAAAAAAAAAAAAAAAATTTGTGCAGACATAAAATAGATAAAAACAACAAGATTCATAAATTACAAAATAATTCACAATATACATCAATAATAATAAATAAATAATAATAATACTTCCCTCAAAATTCTATTTTCATACACATATAAAAAAATGTATCTTAAAATTTTTTTTTTTTTTTTTTTTTTTTTATATATAAAAACCTCATAAAATTATCATAAAATTTCTACAATTTGATTACAATAGTTATGGTAGTCTAAGTGGGAAAAGTATTTCTTTCTATTCACATTATATTTCAATCTGATGTTCATTGACTATTGGACTAATAGGGAAAGTCACTGACTATTGGACCATTCAGGGAAAATTTATTTGTGAACATTTTCAATCATCAAATTCAAACCTTCAGGATGTAACGTGGCAAGCTTAAAAATCCAGAAGCTCTCCTTTTTTATCAAATCCCTAAACCGATCCATCCCATTATCTGGGATCCAGTCAATGATCAAAAGTTTCAAACCACTTGGATCCTTAGAATGGACCAAACTAAAATGTCGGGACAGACTATGCAGAGGATATCCATTTTTTATGTTCGATCTATGCTTATTCATCCTCGCATGCATCTTTTGTATAGTCCTCCCCACATATTGAAGTCCACATGGGCATTGTAATAAATACACCACATAGCTTGACTGACAGTTCACTTTACAGTTAATCTGGAACAACTCTTTTGTTGTTACTGACTGGAAGGAAGTGGTTCCATTCTCAATTGCCCCACAGCAAAGACAACCTGTAGACCTACAGGAGAAACAACCCTTTTGGGCCTGCTCTACTCCGAATTCCTCGTTTTCATTTTGTAGCGTCGTATTGCTCGGAGAAACCCAATTTCGTATACTACGATTTTTTCTATACACTATATGAGGTTTTTTTGGGAGCACGCTTGTCAATATAGGGTCACCTTCTAAAATAAACCAATGCTTATCTAGTAACTGCTGTATTTTGCTACGTGATTTGTTAAAAGTTGTAACTAAGCTCCAATCCCTATAGTTCTTATCCTTGGTCTCTTTCTTTGAATTGCAAATTTTTCCAATACAAGATTCTTGGGTTAAAGGTACTGTACGGTCATATGCATTTTTCAATAACTTATTGGGATATCCTTTTTGTAAAAACCTATCCTTTAGGACCCCAACCTCCTTTTCAAAATCCTCCTTGTTGGAGCAATTTTTCCGAATACGCCAATACTGGCCATATGGGATGTTCTTTAACCATCTAGGCAGGTGTCCACTGTCGAAACGTAAATAACTATTCACGTCTACCTGTTTGAAATATGTTGAGGTAGACACTCTACCCAGATCATCTAGACTGATTCTTAAATCCAGAAATTGTATTTCTGTCTTAGATGTTGAGGCCGTAAAATGAATGCCCCAATGGTTTTCATTTAACTCCTGGACAAATGCCATTGCTTCTTCCTCTGTCCCATCCCATATGTAAAATAAATCGTCAATATAACGCCGATAAAAAACAATGTGTTTTTGAGCCAAGAGGGACTGTGCGAAGAGGACGGACTCAAAATGTCCCATGAAAAGATTTGCATAACTTGGGGCAAATCTCGTCCCCATCGCACAGCCCCTCTTTTGTTGATAGTGAATACCTTCAAATGTAAACACATTGTTCTCTAGAATAAACTCCACTGCTTGCAGAATAAATTGCTTTTGATCCTCTGGTAATTTTAAATCAGATTCTAAAAAAAATTTTAAGGCCCTCAAACCTAAAGCATGTGTAATGTTACTATATAATGCCGTAACATCCATTGTCATAAGTAGACAACCCCCTTCTAAACTTAGGCCCGTCAACAATTGTATGAGTCCGTCCTCTTCGCACAGTCCCTCTTGGCTCAAAAACACATTGTTTTTTATCGGCGTTATATTGACGATTTATTTTACATATGGGATGGGACAGAGGAAGAAGCAATGGCATTTGTCCAGGAGTTAAATGAAAACCATTGGGGCATTCATTTTACGGCCTCAACATCTAAGACAGAAATACAATTTCTGGATTTAAGAATCAGTCTAGATGATCTGGGTAGAGTGTCTACCTCAACATATTTCAAACAGGTAGACGTGAATAGTTATTTACGTTTCGACAGTGGACACCTGCCTAGATGGTTAAAGAACATCCCATATGGCCAGTATTGGCGTATTCGGAAAAATTGCTCCAACAAGGAGGATTTTGAAAAGGTGGTTGGGGTCCTAAAGGATAGGTTTTTACAAAAAGGATATCCCAATAAGTTATTGAAAAATGCATATGACCGTACAGCACCTTTAACCCAAGAATCTTGTATTGGAAAAATTTGCAATTCAAAGAAAGAGACCAAGGATAAGAACTATAGGGATTGGAGCTTAGTTACAACTTTTAACAAATCACGTAGCAAAATACAGCAGTTACTAGATAAGCATTGGTTTATTTTAGAAGGTGACCCTATATTGACAAGCGTGCTCCCAAAAAAACCTCATATAGTGTATAGAAAAAATCGTAGTATACGAAATTGGGTTTCTCCGAGCAATACGACGCTAAAAAATGAAAATGAGGAATTCGGAGTAGAGCAGGCCCAAAAGGGTTGTTTCTCCTGTAGGTCTACAGGTTGTCTTTGCTGTGGGGCAATTGAGAATGGAACCACTTCCTTCCAGTCAGTAACAACAAAAGAGTTGTTCCAGATTAACTGTAAAGTGAACTGTCAGTCAAGCTATGTGGTGTATTTATTACAATGCCCATGTGGACTTCAATATGTGGGGAGGACTATACAAAAGATGCATGCGAGGATGAATAAGCATAGATCGAACATAAAAAATGGATATCCTCTGCATAGTGTGTCCCGACATTTTAGTTTGGTCCATTCTAAGGATCCAAGTGGTTTGAAACTTTTGATCATTGACTGGATCCCAGATAATGGGATGGATCGGTTTAGGGATTTGATAAAAAAGGAGAGCTTCTGGATTTTTAAGCTTGCCACGTTACATCCTGAAGGTTTGAATTTGATGATTGAAAATGTTCACAAATAAATTTTCCCTGAATGGTCCAATAGTCAGTGACTTTCCCTATTAGTCCAATAGTCAATGAACATCAGATTGAAATATAATGTGAATAGAAAGAAATACTTTTCCCACTTAGACTACCATAACTATTGTAATCAAATTGTAGAAATTTTATGATAATTTTATGAGGTTTTTATATAAAAAAAAAAAAAAAAAAAAAAATTTAAGATACATTTTTTTATATGTGTATGAAAATAGAATTTTGAGGGAAGTATTATTATTATTTATTTATTATTATTGATGTATATTGTGAATTATTTTGTAATTTATGAATCTTGTTGTTTTTATCTATTTTATGTCTGCACAAATTTTTTTTTTTTTTGAAGTATATTGAATACTAGTTCCACAGGGAGGATATGGTTAATATGATGACCTCACTGATTGATGTTTGTTGATTGGTGGGATGGAGTATTTAAGTTGTCCAGGGATATACTATTAGAAATCCACCTGAGGAAGACGATAAGCCTTCGTGGAAACATGTTGTGGTGAATAAAGAGGATTCTTGATCCATAACTACCTGCCTTATCTGTGCCCCTGCGCTCACTATAGAATAACCTTTAATTGAACTGTTGGATCTCACCTTTGTGTGAGTTATTTAGAAGCTGCGGGGCACATTGCTGAAAATCCTTCACTGCCTGTGGAGCACAGGACCTGTGGGAACGTCCACACCTGTTATTGGTGATAAATCGTGACTGCAGATACCACGTGACTGACAGGCGGCTGGCCCCTGGACGGCTCCTCCGGCCCAGGTGGCCTTAAGAGTACACTGGGGTTGTGCGGAGGCGGCACAACCCGAAAAGGTGAGAGCCCCCCCTGTCACAATCTTTCCTTCCCCTTCAAAGTGCATGTGGGTTCTCCCTATGGGAGCGCTTTTCTCTCTCTTTTTGTATAACCAAGGCTTAAGTCATATCACACAGACAGTGGGGTTCCAGCCTTAGACAGCTGAACAGATCCTCAGGCTTTGTGCACAAAGAGTTTTTTTAGAGTAGGTCCATTTAAAAAAAACAAAAAAAAAAAAAAACTGAAAAATTGCGTCAAAAACAATGTAAAGAATTCCTTTTATTTATTTATTTATTTTTACAAAACAATATACTGTCTACATGTTGAGTCTTTTGTGTGTGTTTTTTCAGTTTCAAATTTTGAAATATTTCTAGAG
This sequence comes from Allobates femoralis, assembly GCA_033576535.1. Taxonomy (NCBI): domain Eukaryota; kingdom Metazoa; phylum Chordata; class Amphibia; order Anura; family Aromobatidae; genus Allobates; species Allobates femoralis. The sequence continues at coordinate 132,692,309 of JARQOC010000009.1, read as the reverse complement.
GGGGGAAAATAAAATGCATGCCATTTATTTGAGGCTGTTCAGCTCTAAAGTGAGCAATGTCCAATCAGGAAACAATGGTGGGTAAAAGTATTTGCCCCTTCCTGATTTCTTATTCTTTTGCGTATTTGTCACACTTCAGTGTTTCAGATCAACAAATACATTTAAATATTAGACAAAGATAACACAAGTATCGCGCAAAATTAAAGTAATGGAAAAAGAAATCCAAACCTCCAGGGATTGTGTGAAAAAGTGATTGCCCCTAAAACTAATAACTGTTTGGGCACTTAGCAGCAACATCTGCAATCAAGTGTTTGCTATAAATGGTAATGAGTCTTTTACAATGTTCTAGAGAAATTTTGGCCACAAAATCTCAATCGGATTAAGGTCAGGACTTTCACTGGGCCACACAAAAGTCTTAATTTAGTTTTTCTTAAGCTATTCAGATGTAGACTTGCTGGTGTATTTTGGATCATTGTCTAGCTGTAAAACCCAAGTGAGCTTCAGCTTGAGGTCATGAACAGTTGGCCAGACATTCTCCTTCAGGATTTTTTGTTAGACAGCAGAGCTCATGGTTCCATTTACCACAGCAAGTCTTTCAGGTCCTGAGGCAGCAAAACATCTCCAGACTAGTGATGAGCGAGTATGCTCTGCGCTACTCGTTACTCGCACGAGTATCCCGGTACTCGGGATGCTCGGCGAGCATGGAGTACCGCCAAGATGCTCGGACTGCTCGCTAATAATTAGCAATCTGACACACGTACACAGCTCCCTTCAGTGCACACAGTGAGCTGGCACCACAGAGGGAGCAGATTCATTGTTAGGATCCCTCTGGGGGCCACAGCAAGGTGTTATATGTTGCGGTGATTTAAAAAAAGCCCCCCCTCCCGCCCTTTCCCAGAAACACTCGTTTTATAACTGGAAGTCTGTGGGCGGAGCCTGTCACTCATTGACTTACATTGGGCTCGGTGCTCTGGCCGAGTACATGAGTATCTTGAGATGCTCGGCCAGAGCACCGAGCACCCGAGCATTTTAGTGCTCGCTCATCACTACTCCAGACCATCACACTATCACCACCATATTTTACTGCTGGCATGATATTCCTTATCTGTAATGCACTGTTACTTCTGTGTCAGATGAAATAGGACATTCACCTGTCAAAAAGTTCAACTTTTGTCTAGTCAGTCCACAGAGTATTCTCCCAAAAGAAAACCAATTAACTTTTTACAATATCAGCGATTCAATCTTTTATGATTGCTGCACCTCCCCCTGGCTATCACTCCCTTCAGCCAGAAAAAAAGTTATTTTTACTATTACTAATAAAATAAGTGTTCATTGGGGTGCGCTACCTTCAACCGCCCCTTGTCAATATTATTCGAAATACTATCTATTATATAATTGCCTAGAATTCTATTTCCAACCAAAAGCCAACTTCCGTGGCTTTGTTCGGAGATAAAATGTCCGGAGATAAATGTCCGGAGATAAGTGACGTCAAGAGCGTCACCAGCGTCTACTACACCCACTCAGGGTGGACCAAGATGGCGGCCCTAAGCGGAGCGGACCTCAGGAAGGACATTTATCTCCGGAGCGGCCGCGAGGTAGCCGGGAGCCCCGCTCGGCTCCCGGCTACCTCGCGCCCGCTCCGCCGGCGTGTGGATCCACCAGAGGTCGGCTCGGGGATCTACGCGGCAGACGGAGCGGCCGCGAGGTAGCGGGGAGCCGAGCTCGGCTCCTGGCTACCTCGCGCCCCCGGAGTAAGCTGGGGATCTCCGTGCCGGGCAGATCCGCGGCTCAGCTCCGGGGAGCCGCGAGCCAGCTGGGATTTGCCCGATACCGCCGCCGCAATTCTGATTGGTCGCTCGCTTGCGAGCGACCAATCAGATTCAAGAAGCGGCAAAGCGCCATCTTTAAAAAGCTAAGAAGTGAAAAAAAAAATGTAAAAGATGGCGCCGTGTTTCTCGGCGCTCTTCTCATTGGTCACCGTCAGGCGCGAGCGACCAATGAGAAGAGTGGGGCGGGCCACGACACCATATTTGAAATCCAAAGTTCCCGCTGGATTTCAAATATGGTGCCGTGCCCCACCCCACGCTTTTCATTGGTCGCTCGTGCCTAGACAAATGAGAAGAGCGCCGCCATCTTTTAAATTTTTTTTTTACATTCTTAGATTTTGAAACATGGCGCTGTGCCGCTGCTTGAATCTGATTGGTTGCTCGCAACCGAGCGACCAATCAGAATTGCTGCGCCACTGCCGGGCAAATCCTGGCTGCCTCACGGCTCCCCGGAGCTGAGCCGCGGATATGCCCGGCACTGAGATCCCTGGAGCGAGGTAGCCGGGAGCCGAGCTCCGGCTACCTCGCGCTCGCTCCATGCCCCGCTATTCTGATTGGTCGCTAATATGGCGGCATAGCGCCCGCCCCTATTCTGATTGGTCGGCCCGCTGAAGGCGCCGACCAATCAGAATAGCGGCGCGATCAATGCCGCCATATTTAAAAGACACTCAGTACACTGTATTTGAAGGATGGCGCCATACAGCGCGCCGCTATTCTGATTGGTCGGCGCGCTGAACGCGGCGACCAATCAGAATAGCGGTGCGCTGTATGGCGCCTTACTTCAAATACACTGTACTGAGTGTATTTCTAATATGGCGGCATTGATCGCGCCACTATTCTGATTGGTCGCCGCGTTCAGCGCGCCGACCAATCAGAATAGCGGCGCGCTGTATGGCGGCATCCTTCAAATACACTGTACTCAGTGTATTTCAAATATGGCGGCATAGCGCGCGCCGCTATTCTGATTGGTCGGCGCGCTGAAGGCGCATATTAGGTAATAGCCCTGATGAAGTGGCAGATTTAAAGCCACGAAACGCGTAGGCAAATAAACCAGAACCTGATTAACCCTTTACTGGACTGGATGTTTCTTGAGGTCAGCGCGGACTACAGAGCCCAGCTTTTTGGAAATCATTTTTTTAGTTTACTCATAGATATATTTAGTTTACTAATAGATATATATATAAAAAAAAATTAGTTTAGTCATAGATATATAAGACAAAAAAAAACAAAAAAAATTGATTAACCATAGATATATAAATTTCAAGTACTTAATTAGGAAATAGCCACGTAACATATATAGTTTTTAGTTTTACATCTTAAATCCTTTATTTAGACAGTTCATAGTATATATATATATACTAGATGGTAGCCCGATTCTAACGCATCGGGTATTCTAGAATATGTATGTACAGTAGTTTATTTATGAAGATGTAAGAATAATGCAATGCGAAGCTGGGTATAAATCCCGCGCCAGTATATAGCTGATTGGTCGCGGCCGCAGCGGTGTCAGTGTGCAGCGGTGTTGGTGTACAGCGCTGTCGGTGTACAGCAGTGTTGGTGTACAGCAGTATCAGTGTACAGCAGTGTCGGTGTGCACCGGCGGCGGTGTACAGCAGTGGCGGTGGGCAGCGGTGTTGGTGGGCAGTAGTGTCGCTGGGCAGCAGTGTTGTGCAGCAGTGTCAGTGTGCAGCAGTGTCAGTGTGCAGCAGTGTCTGTGTACAGCGATGCCGATGTGCAGCGCTGTTGGTGGCCAGCGGTGTTGGTGGGCAGCGGTGTCGGTGTGCAGCGGTGACGGTGTGCAGCGATGACGGTGGCCAGCGGTGTCATTGGGCAGCGGTGTCGTTGTGCAGCAGTGTCGTTGTGCAGCAGTGTCAGTCTGCAGCAGTGTCGGTCTGCAGCAGTGTCAGTATGCAGCAGTGTCAGTGTACAGCACTGTCTGTGTTCAGCGGTGTTAGTGTACACCAGTGTCGGTGGGCAGCAGTGTTGGTGTGCAGCACTGTGGGAGTTCAGTGGTGTTGGTGTGCAGTGGTGTCGGTGTGCATCAGTGTTGGTGTACAGCGGTGTTGGTGTTCAGTGGTTGGTGTACAGCGGAGTTAAGCAGGAATGAGTGGGTGCTGGGCGAGGGTGACTGGGTGCTGAGTGGGGGTGAGTGGCTGCTGAGCAGGTGAGTGGGTGCTGAGCGGGGGTGAATGGGTGCTGAATGGGTGAATTGGTACTGATACGGGTGACTGAGTGCTGAGAGGGGTGACTGGGTGCTGAGTGGGGGTGACTGGGTGCTGAATGGAGTGAGTGGGTTCTGAGTGGGGGTGAGTGGGTGCTGAGCGGGGGTAAGTGGGTGCTCAGTTGGGGTGACTGGATGCTGAGATGGGTGAGTGGATGCTGAGACAAGGGTGACTGGGTGCTGAGCGGGGGTGACTGTGTGCTGAGCGGGTGAGTGGGTGCTGAGCGAGGGTTAATGGGTGCTGAGCAGGGGTGAGTGGGTGCTAAGCGGGGGTGACTGGGTGCTGAGACGGGTGAGTGGATGCTGAGATGGGTGAGTGGATGTTGAGACAGGTGACTGAGTGCTGAGCGGAGGTGACTTGATGCTGAGTGGAGGTCACTGGGTGTGACTGGGAGCGGGTGAGAGTGGGGTTCAGTGGAAGCAGTGTAGGTTCAGTGCGCAGTGTGGAGTGAGAGGGTGCAGCATGGGTTCAGTGGCGGTAGTGTGGGGGCAGTGTGGGTTCTGTGGGGGCAGTGTGGGGTGAGAGGGGTAAGCAGGGGTAGTTAGGGGTGAATAGCAGGATGGAGGAGGCTCCACCCACCCTGATATTGTTCCTCTTCCTCCTCTTTTTTTTCTTGCTGCAATGACGTTCCGTAATGAAAGGCCCCTGGAGGCGGGGTTAAAACAGGCGGTGTAGTAGTGGAGATCATCTGTTCATTTCAAATAACAGGGCGAGAAAGGCGACAGTGAAGTCAGCTTTCCTGCCCACTATGTGAGTGTAGCGCTGTCACAGCAATCCTACCTCGCTAATGCGTCGCCGTCGCCAGGTTTTGAATGCGTGCGGCTGTTTTGCCTATGCTGCATTTCTTTTTTCACTGGGAGAGGTTTTTGTGAACAGCTAAGAGACGGGTGGGATGGCTGTTCACACACATCTCCATCTCAAGGTGTGTTCTGTACATATAGATACATAGTTTCATATATAGATAGAAAATTATGGATTTAGCTTTAACATCTGTATTTTTTGGCTATTTGTGGAAGTTTAGGTGGAAAAAAACACAATTTCTGCACTTGCTCCCTAAGGCCTCATCTACAGCACACTTGCCGTAAGCTGCATGCAATTTATATTGAATTTGTGGTTCACTTGCAGCAGGTGCCACATACGTGTTTACAAGCCGATGAATAAATGTGGTATAATAATAGTAAGCGCTGAGAGCTAAAACAGGATACACAATGCTCTTAAATATATTACCTTTGAGTTTTATTCATTCAACAAATAAAAGCCCTCCTGCCACAACGCGTTTCGACGCTCACTGCGTCTTCCTCAAGTGGATGTCAGGCTAATGATTGCTCCTACTATATATATCTTATTACAGCCAATCATTAACGAAGGGGGCATGTACTATTAGTCCATCCCCCTTATATTGCACGTGGTAACATAGGAGATAAACAATAATTACTATTTAAACTAAAATCATTCATAAAAACTATATATAAAAGACTGTTATACAGAAGATTAGCCATATTTGTCTCAATTTTTAACAATTTTTTAAAAACAAAGGTTATCTAGACTAAAATCATATATAACAATTTAAAATGTATATAAAAAATACTTTCATATGTATAAAACCAAATAATAAGAATATATAAAAAAATAATAATAAAATTGATAGTTATATATTAAAAGGCTATCTGTTCCTCTCAATTCCAGTGCCGCTCATTAGTCACATGAAAAACAACAACAGCGGCCTGGAAGCGGGAGTAACAGCGAATATGTCATAACATGCTATCTATATGTTATCCAAATAGGATGCTTGCTCCCAGGATTAATTATATATTAAAAGGCTATCTGCTCCTCTCAATTCCAGTGCCGCTCATTAGTCACATGAAAAACAACAACAGCGGCCTGGAAGCGGGAGTAACAGTGAATATGTCATAACATGCTATCTATATCTTATCCAAATAGGATGCTTGCTCCCAGGATTAATTATATATTAAAAGGCTATCTGCTCCTCTCAATTCCAGTGCCGCTCATTAGTCACATGAAAAACAACAACAGCGGCCTGGAAGCGGGAGTAACAGCGAATATGTCACAACATGCTATCAATATGTTATCCAATAAGGATGCTTGCTCTCAGGGTTAATTATTAGGATATTAAAATTAAGAGAAAAAAAAAAAGAGAAAAAAAGAATTAACCATTATTCTTCAATAAAGGGATTTATAAATTCATTATTAAAAATTGTTCTCTAGTGTAAGATTTAGACCTTCAGGAGAAAGAGTACCCATCTTAAAAATCCAATATGATTCCTTTTTGCAAAGTTTACTAATTCTATCTTCACAGTTTTCTTGAATTTGATCAATTATGGTTAGCTGTAAACTGGATGGGTCTTTATCATGTATCTGAGTATAGTGTCTAGATACACTGTGTAATAAAAATCCTTTCTTTATATTAAAACGATGCTTATTGAGTCTTGCTTGCATACATTGAACAGTTCTACCAATATATTGGTACCCACAAGGGCACTCCAGAAGATATATAACATACTTGGATCGACAATTTAGAGTATAATTTATATGAAATATTTCTTCTGTGGTATTTGATGAAAACGTTTTGCGACCATTACATATGGCAGCACAACATTTACATCTCTTGGATTTGCATTTAAAGCAACCTTTATCCATAGTTAGCTTTTGGGTGTTTTTTACTTCCTCAACTGTATGCAAGTTTTTTATTTTACTCGGGGCCACAATATTTTGTAAGTTTTTTGCTCTTCTGAATATTATTTTAGGAATGTTTGGGATAATTTTAGAAAGTATAGGATCCTCCCTAAGTATGAACCAATATTTTTTCATTAGTTCATAAATATTTTTATGTGATTGATTATAGGTTGTGATTAGATTGCAACTATATTTTCTCTCATTATCTTTTTCATTATTTTTTTCTTTTTCATAAGATTCCGTTTTCAAATTATGAGCTTTCAATGCTTTTATACAGCTTTCTTGTGAACGCTGATTACATTTTTTATAGGCATCTGATAATAATTTACTAGGATATCCCTTTTCTCTGAATCTATTTTTTAATATTCTGGCTTCTTTTTGAAAATCTAAATCATAAGTACAGTTTTTACATATCCTTAGGTATTGGCCATAGGGGATGTTTCTGATCCAAGTTGGAAGGTGACAGCTATCAAATTTAAGATAGCTGTTGACATCAACTTCTTTAAAGTAAGTTGATGTGCTTAATTTGCCTTTTTTATCTATACTTATCGATAAGTCAAGAAACTGTATATTATGTTCTGACAGATTCATGGTGAATTTAAGTCCCCATTTATTCATATTCAGTGTATTAACAAAAAACAATGCATCTTCTTTAGTTCCGGCCAAATAATGATTAAATCGTCTATAAATCTCTTATAGAACTGAATATATTGTTTTCCTAGAGGGGACTGTGCGATGGACACAGACTCGAAGACCCCCATAAACAACCCTGCATAACTGGGTGCGAATCTAGTGCCCATCGCACAGCCCTTAATCTGTTTGTAAAAATTCTCCTGAAAGGTAAATATATTATTATTTAAAATAAAATCTATGCCCATTAGTAAAAAATCTTTCTGAGTTGTTGACATATGTGGATCTCTGGATAAGAAATGATCTATTGCTTTTATACCTAAATTATGTGAAATGCTCGAATACAGAGCATTCACATCTAATGTAATAAGTAAAGCACCGGGTAGAGGGGGAAGGTTTGTGATAAAATTAATTAATTGGGATGAATCTTTCAGATATGACTCCAACATTAGATTATATTTTTGTAAAAATAAGTCTATAAAATGGGATAAATTACTCGTAATGCTACCTATTCCCGAAATAATAGGGCACCCTGGGGGGTCATGTTGGTCTTTATGTATCTTCGGTAGAAAATAAAAGTGTGGCATTTTATATTTAGTGATGTTCAAAAATGTATGTTCTTTTTTATCCAGAATACCTTGTTTATAGGCTGTTCTTATCATTAGTTTATATTTATTAAATAAACCATCTGACGGGTTTGATGTTAATTTTTCATAATATATTTTATCTTCTAGAATCTCTTTTCCCTTTTTACTATACCATACATAGTCCATTATGACCACCCCACCTCCTTTATCTGCTCTTTTTATTATTATATTTTTATTATCCCTTAGTTTTTTTAGAGCTAGTCTCTCTCTTATTGTAAGATTATCCTTCTTTTTAATATTTTGAATCTTCCGAATTTCTTTTAATGCCAAATGTTGGAATGTCTCTAGGTGTGGACCTTTATGATGCAATGGATAGAAATTACTCCTAGTTTTTGGATCGACATGAATATATTTATTCTCTAATGGTTCCTCCTGTTTTTCTTTTTCTATACTTGCATTATTCTGGGGAGTTTTCCCTTTAGATTGTTCCAAAAGAAAATGCCTCTGTACTGTTAATTTACGTATATATTCATTGAAATCTAAATATAAAGTAAAGGGGTCTAGTTTTGATTTTGGGCAGAATGAAAGTCCTCTTTGTAATAATTTAAATTCTTCTTCTGATAATTCTGTTGGGTATATTTTATTTATATTATTAGTGTTATGCTCAAAATCTAATCCAGTTTTGTCTTCTTCTTTTTTGTTTTTGTTATTTCGGGAGAAGGATGAATGAGACTGGTATCCTTTCCCTCTACAACCTCGGCCCCTCTTTTTCTTTTTGATTTGCGGCAGATTGACGGCTGAAAAAACTGAGTAATTTTCATATTTTTCATATTAGTTGTATTCAAATCCTTTTGACATGTATTATCTATTTCTATGACAGTGTCATTATTACTGTTTTGTGCAGATGCATTCTTTTCTAATTCATTTTCATTATCATCATCTTTCGTGGCTGAATTTTCTCCTATTGATGAATTTAGAATTTTATCTTCTATAGTGGTCAGTGCAATAAGTGGATTAGGTAATTTTTGATATAATGTGTCGTCCAGAATATTTGTCATTAAAGTTTCTGTAAGTGACTTTTGTGAAAAAGTTGTATTGTGCAGTGTGAACATTTCAAAAGAATCATTATTAACTGTATTGTTAGTTCCTTCTTTTTGTTCCAAGAAAGGTGCATTTAAAATAAGATTAGGATTATCTGTGTTATTTAAATCAAAAAACTCTATTAATGGTGTTTGTTCTTCCGCTGTGATGGTGTTATGAAATTCTTCCGTGATCAAGACACTGTTGTCATCAACTAAATTGTCTTTTTTATCGGTATTATTCTTTTCTTTCTTTTTTTGGGAATTTTTATGAGAATTTTTTTGAGAATTTTTTGGGGAATTTTTTTCATTATTTCTCTGGGGGTTTATTTGGGAATTTTCATTGTCTACTATATTCTTATTATTATCAACATCTGTTTTTTTATCAGATTTTTTGTTTTCTAATTTATTATTGGATATATTCTCCGAATTATCTAATTTATCAGATATAATTTATTCGCTGTTACTCCCGCTTCCAGGCCGCTGTTGTTGTTTTTCATGTGACTAATGAGCGGCACTGGAATTGAGAGGAACAGATAGCCTTTTAATATATAACTATCAATTTTATTATTATTTTTTTATATATTCTTATTATTTGGTTTTATACATATGAAAGTATTTTTTATATACATTTTAAATTGTTATATATGATTTTAGTCTAGATAACCTTTGTTTTTAAAAAATTGTTAAAAATTGAGACAAATATGGCTAATCTTCTGTATAACAGTCTTTTATATATACCGTATATACTCGCGTATAAGCCGAGTTTTTCAGCCCAAAAATTGGGCTGAAAAGTGCCCCCCTCGGCTTATACGCGAGTCAATACGGCCCCCTAAAAAGTTTTGCGCCCCCACCTCCCTTTCTGGGCCCCCCCGCATGCAGCGCTGCGCATATACATTACCTGTCTAGCAGCTGTCACCCTCCGATGGCTGATCGCGGCTCCCGGCTCCGGGCTCCATCTTCCTCTCTGTCTTCCTGATTGTCAGGTGACCGGCCGGCGTCGCGATGACGTCATCGCGCTGCGCCCCGGTCACACAGCAGGAAGACAGCGAGGAAGATGGAGCCCGGAGCCGGGAGCCGCGATCAGCCATCGGAGGGTGACAGCTGCTAGACAGGTAATGTATATGCGCAGCGCTGCATGCGGGGGGGCCCAGAAAGGGAGGTGGGGGGCGCCAAATTATGAGGGGGGCCCTGCTGGGGCCCTGTATACTACCACTGGGGCTATATACTACCACTGGGGCTGTATACTACCACTGGGGCTGTATACTACCACTGGGGCTGTGTGTATACTACCACTGGGGCTATATACTACCACTGGGGCTGTATACTACCACTGGGGCAGAATATACCACTGGGGCTGCTGTATACTACCACTGGGGCTGTGTGTATACTACCACTGGGGCTGTATACTACCACTGGGGCTGTATACTACCACTGGGGCAGAATATACCACTGGGGCTGCTGTATACTACCACTGGGGCTGTGTGTATACTACCACTGGGGCTATATACTACCACTGGGGCTGTATACTACCACTGGGGCAGAATATACCACTGGGGCTGCTGTATACTACCACTGGGGCTGTGTGTATACTACCACTGGGGCTGTATACTACCACTGGGGCTATATACTACCACTGGGGCTGTATACTACCACTGGGGCAGAATATACCACTGGGGCTGCTGTATATACCACTGGGGCTGTGTGTATACTACCACTGGGGCTGTATACTACCACTGGGGCAGAATATACCACTGGGGCTGCTGTATACTACCACTGGGGCTGTATACTACCACTGGGGCTGTATACTACCACTGGGGCTGTATACTACCACTGGGGCTGTATGTATACTACCACTGGGGCTATATACTACCACTGGGGCTGTATACTACCACTGGGGCTGAATATACCACTGGGGCTGCTGTATACTACCACTGGGGCTGTATACTACCACTGGGGCTGTATACTACTACTGGGGCTGCTGTATACTACCACTGGGGCTGTATACTACCACTGGGGCTGTATATACTACTGGGGCTGCGTGTATACTACCACTGGGGCTGTATATACCACTGGGGCTGCTGTATACTACCACTGGGGCTGAATATACCACTGGGGCTGCTGTATACTACCACTGGGGCTGTATACTACTACTGGGGCTGCTGTATACTACCACTGGGCTGTATACTACCACTGGGGCTGTATATACCACTGGGGCTGCTGTATACTACCACTGGGGCTGAATATACCACTGGGGCTGCTGTATACTACCACTGGGGCTGAATATACCACTGGGGCTGCTGTATACTACCACTGGGACTGTATACTACCACTGGGGCTGTATACTACCACTGGGGCTGTATACTACCACTGGGGCTGTATATACTACTGGGGCTGCGTGTATACTACCACTGGGGCTGTATATACTACTGGGGCTGCGTGTATACTACCACTGGGGCTGCTGCTGTATATACCACTGGGGCTGCTGTTGTAACACTGCTGGGGCCTGTATATACCACTGGGGAGGCTGCTGTATACCACACTGATGGGGGCTGTATACCTGTGCTGGGGTCCACCCTCGGCTTATACACGAGTCAATAAATTTTCCCAGGTTTTGGGGGCAAAAGTAGGGGGGTCGGCTTATACACGGGTCGGCTTATACACGAGTATATACGGTAGTTTTTATGAATGATTTTAGTTTAAATAGTAATTATTGTTTATCTCCTATGTTACCACGTGCAATATAAGGGGGATGGACTAATAGTACACGCCCCCTTCGTTAATGATTGGCTGTAATAAGATATATATAGTAGGAGCAATCATTAGCCTGACATCCACTTGAGGAAGACGCAGTCAGCGTCGAAACGCGTTGTGGCAGGAGGGCTTTTATTTGTTGAATGAATAAAACTCAAAGGTAATATATTTAAGAGCATTGTGTATCCTGTTTTAGCTCTCAGCGCTTACTATTATTATACCACATTTATTCATCGGCTTATCTACAATCTCCCTTCGGGGAGCGTGGTGTTGTGAGCTGCTCCGGAGCAGGACCTGGCTACATTTATCCATCCTTAAAATCGGCACATGATCCTTCACGCGAGCCAGCTAAGGAGAAGGCAGGAATCTTATATTAAAAACGTTGAAGGGGAACACCAAAGATCAGAAGATCAGTAAATATAAACCTTCACTCACCACATATCCACAATCTAGTTGTGCGGATACGGCACAACTAGTAAAGGTGAGTGAAAATCCTGAATATCGCTAATCTAGATTCCCCAATGCAGCGTGGCGCAACCTTTGTTTTTTCTTTTACATACGTGTTTACGGCAGTTTCGGCCGTAAAAACCGCACTGACCTGCGGTTTTGTAGCGGCTGCATTTCGTCCACCTGCCGAGGCCATGTGTGCCGCATTTACAGTAAGTTAACCGCAAGTTCCATATACATTGCATCAGAATTGCTGCAAGTGTGTCGCAAGTAAGCCCTTAGGTGTCAAGTACGGAAATTGTATTTATTATATCCCCACCTTCTACAAATAGCTGAAAAATGCTGCTCTAAAACAGGTTTTAGTCTTCATAAATAGGAATTAGTTAGAGTAGGGACCCATGAGACGTAGGGCCATCTTGAGTGGTTGATGGGCAAACACAAACTGGCTGATACGCAGAATATCAATATTGATTTTTTAAATGAAGCTACTTACTGAGTATCAAGTATTAACCAGTCGGTGTACCAAGAGCCCTACAATATAATAATTCCATTGTACAAAAATAATATTCATCCTACAACTATACATAGTTCATGAATAAATATCATGCATTAATTGTATTATTCTTAATTTTTTAACAATAAACTACCGTTAATACTCGCGTATAAGCCGAGTTTTTCAGCCCAAAAATTGGGCTGAAAAGTACCCCCCTCGGCTTATACGCGAGTCAGTGCTGTATACCGATGTATACATCGGTACATACCGATGTATACATCGGTATACAGCAGCCCCCGCATCCCCAGTAATGCAGGGCCCCCCCAGCGTCTCTCCGGTCACCTGTAAAGGAAACTATACTTATCACAGTGCCGCTGTCCGCGCCCGCTGTCCGCGCCCGCTCGCAGCTGCCGACCGCGATCCTCCATCTTGCGTCTTCTTCCTGTTTCTGTGCTCGTTGCGGGCAATGACGTCATTCCCTGCGACGAGCACAGGAAACAGGAAGAAAGAAGACGCAAGATGGAGGATCGCGGTCGGCAGCTGAGAGCGGGTGCGAGCGGGCGCGGACAGAGCACTGTGATAAGTATAGTTTCCTTTACAGGTGACCGGAGAGACGCTGGGGGGGCCCTGCATTACTGGGGCTGCCTGTATACTACCGCTGGGGCTGCTATATACCTCTGGGGCCCTGTATACTACCACTGGGGCTGTATATACTACCACTGGGGCTGTATATACTACCACTGGGGTTGTATAAACCACTGGGGCTGTATATACTGCTGGGGCCCTGTATACTACCACTGGGGCTGTATATACTACCACTGGGGCTGTATATACTACCACTGGGGCTGTATATACCTCTGGGGCCCTGTATACTACCACTGGGGCTGTATAAACCACTGGGGCTGTATATACTGCTGGGGCCCTGTATACTACCACTGGGGCTGTATATACTACCACTGGGGCTGTATATACTACCACTGGGGCTGTATATACCTCTGGGGCCCTGTATACTACCACTGGGGCTGTATAAACCACTGGGGCTGTATATACTGCTGGGGCCCTGTATACTACCACTGGGGCTGTATATACTACCACTGGGGCTGTATATCCTACCACTGGGGCTGTATATACCTCTGAGGCCCTGTATACTACCACTGGGGCTGTATAAACCACTGGGGCTGTATATACTGCTGGGGCCCTGTATACTACCACTGGGGCTGTATATACTACCACTGGGGCTGTATATACCTCTGGGGCCCTGTATACTACCACTGGGGCTGTATAAACCACTGGGGCTGTATATACTGCTGGGGCCCTGTATACTACCACTGGGGCTGTATATACTACCACTGGGGCTGTATATACCTCTGGGGCCCTGTATACTACCACTGGGGCTGTATAAACCACTGGGGCTGTATATACTGCTGGGGCCCTGTATACTACCACTGGGGCTGTATATACTACTAGGGCTGCGTCTATACTACCACTGGGGCTGCTGTATCTACCTCTGGGACTGGTGTATACCACACTGCTGGGGGCTGTATACTTGTGCTAGGGTCCACCCTCGGCTTATACACGAGTCAATAGATTTTCCCAGGTTTTGGGGGCAAAAGTAGGGGGGTCGGCTTATACACGGGTCGGCTTATACACGAGTATATACGGTATATATGGATTCTAGACTACCCGATTCTTTAGAATGGGGCCGCCATCAAGTAATAAAGATAATCCTCTAAAATACAACTTGCCTACTAATTCTGCGCACAGTGTACATATAGGGATTAACTCCCTAAGAAATGGCTAAGTCAGATAATAAGGTCCTCAAGCCTCAAAATGTGACAAAATATGATTACCTGGAATGAGGTAGTGAGACAAAGTAGTTCTTGTGGGCAGATATATATATAGTGAAAAGCCCATATGGAGGCTGTAAAGAGTAAAGTGATATGTAGGGAATGAGTAGAAGGGAGAGAAATTAATAACACAAAAAGGTATAAAGTATAGATACCTGTTATTTATTGCTTAATAGTGAGATATAGTCACTCAATAATTCTTGAGTACTTCAGTGTGTCTCCTTTACAAAAATCATGGCATTAGTATATGAAAATAAATAAGAATCAGTCCATACAAAAAACGAAGAATGGTTATTATGTTGTAAATAATCACCTCATATGTGTAGATCTAATAATTATTGTTTACACACTGGAGCTAGTCAATTAAGGGGAAACTTTGCCCACTCTGAGATTAGGCTCAGTTAATTGTTTAATAGTTGTAGCTGCTAGTAAGCCTTGGGGGGGACTACTGTGTATTATCCCACCTGAAAATATCTCAATAATATGTTGAAATGTGCCCAGCGCTATCAGAAACCATTAAACAATGGCTATACAATAAACATAACAGGTTTTGCTGATTAACCGTTATTCCGGATGTTTATTCAAATGGTATTTCCAACATAAAATCTTATAAAATAATATATAAAATTCAATTTAATATAAAATTACTACTATTTAAAAACACATTGGTTTAGATGCCGGTTAATTGCACATCCCGGAGTTAATTGTAGTTCTATGTCTGGATATTTAGAAAGGTGCACGATCTTTAGTGGGCTCGTGTCCCCTATGAGCCGTCTGTGGGGTCCTAGAAAAATACAATGTATTAGTAACTATATATATTCCTATGGGTGACCACTGGCGTCTATATTACCATATTATGACCACTTTACCTCTTGGATGTCGCTAACCTTTGCTGATTACTTGATTTGGGTTGGTATTCTTCTCTCTTCTACCTGCTGAGGTTATACATGATATCATTTTCCTCTCCATTCTTATATGAGTGTTAAAATTCTACACTCAAAATATCTACGGTAATATATGGATACCTGGCTCATCAATTACTTAAAATTCCTCTTCTTGGTCTCGTTTTTTTCTTTTTATGTTACTATGATTGCTTCACTTCCTTCTACCAAATAAACCAAATTGATCAACAAATTGTCCTTAATATTATGCAAGTCAAAAAAATAAAAATACTATTAGGAGTACTAATAGGTGTAGGTACCTTATGTGTTCAGCATATTTACCAGGGGTCTCTTTCTCTTTAAATAGGGGATTGGATATCTTGGTTCTGTGGGATGTATAACTATGGTTTATACCTCTTTTGATGTAATTATCAACTTAAAACTGCCCGTAACATCCTAAAAAAAACGCGGTCAGCCGCGTTTTTTTCGTGGCCGCATCTGCCACAAGTGCCGAAACCGCACTTGCCGCACACTTACCGCATGCCCCAAAAAACATTGTATGGGGCTTGCTGCAAGTGCAGCCATTATGCGGTAATCGCGGCAGTTGCGGTTTTTTCACCGCAACTGCCGCGATCAGCGTAAAACACTGATGTGAAAGGAGCCTAATGCCATGATTTTCTTAAAGGGGACACACTAAAGTACTCAAGAATTATTGAGTGACTATATCTCACTATTAAGCAATAAATAACAGGTATCTAAACATACTTTATACCTTTTTGTGTTACTAATTTCTTTCCCTTCTACTCATTACCTGCATATCACTTTACTCTTTACAGCCTCCATACAGACACACTGGCGTGAAAGCTGGATGACTGCAATGCGAGTTTCTCGCATTGCAATCGGACCAATGTTATTTAACCCCTTCACCCCCGGGCCTATTTTGACCCTAAAGACCTTGCCATTTTTGTCAATTCTGACCAGTGTCCCTTTATGAGGTTATAACTCTGGAACGCTTCAACGGATCCTAGTGATTCTGAGACTGTTTTTTCGTGACATATTGGGCTTCATTTAGTATTAAATTTAGGTCGATAATTTTTGTGTTTAATTGTGAAAAAAATCAAAAATTTGGCAAAAATGTTGAAAATGTCACAATTTTCAAATTTTGAATTTTTATTCTGCTAAACCAGAGAGTTATGTGACACAAAATACCGTATATACTCGTGTATAAGCCGACCTGTGTATAAGCCGACCCCCCTACTTTTGCCCCCAAAAGTTGGTAAAAGTTATTGACTCGCGTATAAGCCTAGGGTATGAAATGCAGCAGACCGCCATCCTATTATATAGCCCCCCGTCACTGGTATATAGCACCCCTCAGTAATGGTATACAGGCCCCTCAGCAGTGGTATTATACAGGTCCCTCAGCAGTGGTATACAGGCCCCTCAGCAGTGGTATACAGGCCCCTCAGCAGTGGTATACAGGCCCCTGTGCGGTGTATACAGGCCCCCTTTGCGGTGTATACAGGCCCCCTCTGCGGTGTATACAGGCCCCCTCTGCAGTGTATACAGGCCCCCTCTGAAGTGTATACAGGCCCCCTCTGCAGTGTATACAGGCCCCCTGTGCGGTGTATACAGGCCCCTGTGCGGTGTATAGAGGCCCCCTCTGCAGTGTATACAGGCCCCTGTGCGGTGTATACAGGCCCCTGTGTGGTGTATACAGGCCCCCTCTGCAGTGAATACAGGCCCCCTCTGCAGTGTATACAGGCCCCCTCTGCAGTGTATACAGGCCCCTGTGCGGTGTATACAGGCCCCTGTGCGGTGTATACAGGCCCTCAGTGGTGGTATACAGGCCCCTGTGCGGTGTATACAGGCTCCCTCTGCAGTGTATACAGGCCCTCAGTGGTGGTATACAGGCCCCTGTGCAGTGTATACAGGCCCCTCTGCAGGTATACTGGCCCCAAGCAGTAATACACAGCCCCCCCTTCCTTTTTATGTCTCCCCCAGGCTGTGGCACTTGTCAAAATAACAAACACTTTATTCATCACCTCTCCGGCGCAGCTCCTCTGGTCCCGGCTTCTTCTTGACTCAGGTCAGCTGTTCATTTGAAGTAGCACTGCTGGCAGGGTTTATGTGAGTTCATGCTTGCCTGCATGAACTCACATGAACTCTCCCTGGGTGCACAGCTCTGCTACATCTCTGGTGAAGGTTCTCTACCAGAGATGTAGCAGAGCTAAAGAAGAACCCTGGATTGGACTACGGCGGACGGAAGAGGATTTTTTTTAAATAAAGTTGGAGTCCCTAAGTGTCTTTTTGTTTTTTGTTTTCAAATAAAAATATTTTTTCTGTGCTGTGTTTTTTTTAAAAAATTCACTAGAAATTCATGGCGGTAATGTCTACTATTGGTGTGACCGCCATGATTCTCAGGCTTGGGGCCAGCTGATAATACAAAGCTGGCCCTAACCCCTTTATTACCCAGTGAGCCACCGCACCAGGGCCCTTGAAGAGTTGGGTTCAGTGCCAGAAAATGGCGCTTCAATGAACGTGCCATTTTCTGGGGCGGCTGTGGGCTGCCAAAAGGCTTGGACCTACCTGCACTGCGGATTCCAGCCCCCAGCTGCCTAGCTGGACCTGGCTGGACATAGAAATTGCGCGGAGCCCCACGCATTATTTTTTTATTATTTCATGAAATTCATGAAATAATAAAAAATAAGGGCTTCCCGATATTTCTGTGTCCAGGCAGGTCCAAATAGTCAGCAGGGGGTTGGGGGCAGCCCGTTGCCGCCTGCTGTATCCGGCTGGCATACAAAAATACAGCGAAGCTCACGTCAACATTTTTTTGAAAAATCCATTAAACAATCCTCTAAAAAGCGACAGCATCTTTATTAACCCCTCGACCATGGTCGAGGGGTTAATAAAGATGCATTCCTTTGCATTCTTGTTTTTTGGATTTTTCAGAAAAAAAATTGACGTGGGCTTCGCCGTATTTTTTGTATCCAGCCGGATACAGCAGGCAGCGATGGGCTGCCAACAACCCATAGGTGCCTATCTGTACCTGGCCGGACACAACAATATAGGGGAACCCCTTTTTTTTATCATTTCATGAAGTTCATGAAATAAAAAATAATGCGTGGGGCTCCGCGCTATTTCTATGTCCAGCCAGGTACAGCTAGGCAGCTGGGGGCTGGAATCCACAGCGCAGGGGGCCCAAGCCTTCTGGGCACCCCCCCGCTGCGAATGGCAGCCCACAGCCACCCCAGAAAATGGCGCATTCAGTGAAGCGCCATTTTCTGGCGCTGAACACAACTCTTCCAGGGCCCTGGTGCTGTGGCTCACTGGGTAATAAAGGGGTTAGGGCCAGCTTTGTATTATAAGCTGGCCTTAAGCCTGAAATTCATGGTGGTCACGCCAATAGTAGACATTACCGCCATGAATTTCTAGTAAATTTAAAAAAAAAACACAATACAGAAAAAATATTTTTATTTGAAAAAAAACAAAAAGACACTTAGGGACTCCAACTTTATTTTTAAAAAATCCTCTTCCGTCCGCTGTAGTCCAATCCAGGGTTATTCTTTAGCTCTGCTACATCTCTGGCAGAGAACCTCCACCTGAGATGTCGCAGAGCTGTGCACCCTGGGAAAGTTCATGTGAGTTCATGCAGGCAAGCATGAATTCACATGAACCCTACCAGCACTGCTACTTCAAATGATCAGCTGACCTGAGTTTGAAAATCCAGGCGGGAAGGTCAAAAATAGAAAACCTGATTAAAACTGGATTGCGCCTGGTCAGGTTGCAATCAGGAACCATAGAGCCCCATGTTATGGGGTGCCGGATTGCACCCTGATCGGTACAATCAAGGAGAATCCTGTTTTCAGTGACAGCGGCTGTGTTTTGTGGCTGCAGCCGTGCTATGCGGCTGCAGTCGCAAAGACACAGGGAAGAAGGAGGACGGTGAGTGAACACCGGCGCTACCCTCCCCTCCCCCCCGCTCCCGAACAATAGTGACAGCCTCTGCAAGCTGTCAGCATTGTTTAAAAGCCAGCGGCTTTTTACCGCTGGCTTTTAAACAATGAAATGGGAAATTGCAGGTTTTTCCTCTGCTGCCAGACCTTATAGGGTCCAGCAGCAGAGGAATTACTCGCAATTACTCGCTTCCCCATTCATTTACATTGGACTCGCTAGACTCGCAACGAGTAGCGAGTCCCGGACTTGGACTCGTTAGAGTCAAGCGATTCCGAGTAATTTAGGATTTGCCCATACCTATTAAATAGTAAAAAAAAAATACACCAGAGAAAATTCTTTTTATTTGAAAAAAAAAAACAATCAAAATTTGGATTCCATCTTTATTATAAAGATCCGACGTAGTTTACAACGAAGGTCCCATGACGCTCGATCACCTCCGATGTAGTCCACAACGAAGGTCCCACAATGCTCAATCGCCTCTGCTCAATATAGAGACTGCAGCAAGGGTTCAAGTGCCCTCTTCCTACAGTCTCTGGGATCAGAGTTATGTTGCACTGTATGGCAATGATCTGTCATACAGTGCACCATGACTATGATCCCAGAGACTACAAGAGGACACTTGATCCCTTGTTGCACCCATCCATCCACCCATGCATCCATCTACCCACCCATGCACCCATGATCCACGCATGCACCCATCATCCACAAGTGCACGCATCCACGCACACATCCATCCATCCAAGCACGTACATATCCATGCACGCTCACATCCACATACGCACACATCCACGCACGCACACATCCACGCACGCACACATTCACGCACACATTCACGCACACATTCACGCACACATGCACACACGCACACATCCACGCACGCACACATCCACGCACGTACACATCCACCCATGCACACATACACGCACGCTCACATCTATGCACGCACACTTCCACACACGCATACATCCACGCATGCACACATCCACGCACGCTCACATCCATGCACACTCACATCCATCCATGCACACATCCATGCACGCACACATCCACACACACACACATCCATGCACATATCCACGCACGCCCACATACAGGCATGCTCACATCCACGCACGCTCACATCCATCCATGCACACATCCACGCACGCACACATCCACACACACATCCATGCACATATCCACGCACACATCTATGCACGCACACTTCCACATACGCATACATCCACGCATGCACACATCCACGCACGCTCACATCCACGCACGCTCACATCCATCCATGCACACATCCACGCACGCACACATCCACACACACACACATCCATGCACATATCCACGCACGCACACATCCAGGCATGCTCACATCCACGCATGCACACATCCACGCATGGTCACATCCACACACGCTCACATCCATGCATGCTCACATTCACGCATGCTCACATCCACGCACGCACATCCACGCACACACACATCCACGCACACTCATATCCACGCACACACACGTCCACGCACGGACACGTCCACGCACGCACACATCCACGCGCACACACACATCCACGCACACTCACATCCACACACACTCACATCCACGCACACACGTCCATACACGCTCACATCCATGCACGCGCACGTCCACGCATGCACCCCCCATCCATCTATCCATTCACCAATGCACACATCCATTCATCCATTCATCCATACACCCATCCATCCATCAATTCACCCATGCACCCATCCATGCACCCATCCATCCATCCATTCACCCATGCACCCATCCATCCATTCATTCATTCATTCATACTTACCTCCCTCTTGATCCACTGATGAGGAGGAGGAGCCCGGGAGAGAAGGGCCCACAACGACCGCAGCAGAGGCGGTACAGATGCAGGTGTACTGGCATGTGCAGCCCGCCGGAAGATGTGAGGGCGGCCAGGACAGAGAGCCCAGAGGTCGGGAGCTGCCCAGGGGGAAGAGGGTGGGTGAGGAGCAGCACAGGAGGGGGCTGTGGAGTCTGACCGGGTGGTGCACCCGCGGGTGCAGCCCGCTAGCAGATACATAATAATAGAGGGGGGCAGGCGGTTGGGGGGGACGGAGGCCCTGCTGAGTCATAGAGTGGGAGGGGGCTGAGGTGAGGGAGGGCACTTGCCGATCCGCCCCTCTAGATCTGATTGGAGAGCTCCAATCAGATCTGGAGGGGTGAATCCCTCTGATTCGCTTTGATCGGCAGTCTCATTTTCAAACTGCCAATCAGAGCGACTTTAGCCACGGGGGACTAAGCCACCCCCCCGTGCTAAAGTATAGGTTGTCACTTAGCTGCGGCTCTATTAACCCTTTAGATCATAAGAAGGCGTCACATGACTATTCAGGAACTAGATGGTGGCAGAAATCTGACACCTGTTTGAAGGAATCCCCCATGGATCCAGCATGGCCTACCACATAAATGTGGAAATGCTCATTGTCCTTGTCCAGGAGAGGCCAGAGTTGTGGGACTCAAGAGACCAAGTCTATGTGGACAGGTGGAAGAAGGATGCCTTCTGGACCTACATCACAAGGCAACTGTTCCCTAGTTTTGATGACATGTCATGGGATGTCCAGAACAACCTTGGTAATGTATCATTCCTATCAATTTACAAAGCAACTATATAATTTGCCTAGACGGGTCAGTTTATAATGGGTGCTGTATGTACAAATGCTAATCAATTCCTTTTTAAATTATGCAGTGGATATGGTAGCTAAGTGGTGGCGAAGTTGCCGTGACCAATACCGCTAGGAGCTAAACAGAGTGCCACCCAGTGGCTCAGCTGCGCCAAGGAGGAGGGTGTACATCTACTTACAGCACCTATCCTAGTACCTGTGATGCACCTGAGACCATATGTATTTGGATATCAATCTCCTGGACAAACTAACTGTTTTTATTGAAACAAAACTGTAGTGATTTTTCTCATTTGTTTAACCATAGAACTGACACAAACTTGGGGCACATTTCTGCGTCTGAGTCAGAGCCCCACGTGCTGGAACCTGCAGAGTCTGGTGATGAGTGTGTGGGACCTTTGTTGTCCCATGAAGATCCACAGGCATCATCCAATGCTGCAGTCCTGAAGTCACGGTCATTCGAGGAGGCTTCACAGGAGCCACCATTGACGTCTGCCCAACCCAAGCCACCAGGGGAGCATGGCCAAAGTGCCATAGTCACCTTGCCCAGGGCCAAGTCTCCCCTTTCTCCACCGGTGGTTCGTCGCTCAAGGCGTTGGAAGCATTTGTCACACAGCCTCAGCAACTATTTGAATCAGATCCCATGCCCACTGAGGCTGCGTGCAAGATCTGCCATCCAAATACTGCTGAATGCTTGTGTGCCACTGAATCACCCTCGAATGGTGTTCAATAGGGATGGGCGAGTCTACTCGCTAGGACTCGGGACTCGGCGATTCTGAAGGTACTCGCAGGACTCGTTACTCGGCGAATCTCCCAGCTTGGACTCGCACAGTGACGAGTCCAATGGAATTCAATGTCAATAAGCTTGACTCTTCACAGATACCCGCTGTCAGCAGCGAGTCTGAGCGAGTCTACGATTCCGAGTCCTGCGAGTCTACGATTCCGAGTCCTGTATACTGTATTCGGGAGTCGGACTCTCGAATACATAATCTGTTATGTTCCGAGTCAGCACAGCGTGCGTGTTAGGTCAGAAAACTTGTGAAGATAGCCAATCATAGTCAGTAATGGCATAGCAAAGTTGGTTGTGTCAGGACTATGATTGGCTGCTGTCCATCGTGATGCCTATGTCATCTATGACAGGCAAGGCAGTATATAAGGCTTGTCCCCGCCATTTTGGCCACATTCCTGAGACGATCTGACCTAGTATAGGGAGAGAGAGATATATGCTGGAGCAGATCAGGGATTGTCAGTGTAGGGAAGATTCCTTATATTAACCCAAAAAGCTCTTCTGAGAGCTAGGAGGAGGACAGAGTAGTGCTGTGTAGGCAGGCAGGCAGGCAGGGAGGGAAGGAAGGAGAAGCCTTAGAGTGCACACAGGACGGACCTCATAGCTTAGCTTACTCACTCAGCTTTGCTAACAGCTGCAGTCAGAGGCTTAGCTGAGGTGCTGTTTCCTTTTTGTTTTTGCACCAGATCGATTTTTGTTCCTAATAAGCCATAGAGCGTTATTTTTTCTGTGGCAGACCAGTGCGTTGCTGCTAGCACGTACACCACCTTAGGGAGTGTAGTGTGCGGCTTCACTGCCAAGTGTGAGTGCGCACACTTACCCCGCCAGCAAGTGACGCATACAGCAACACCAAACCACATCTCGGTGGCTGTGCGCACTTAAAACCAATTTTTTTAGGGAGTGTAGTGTGCGGCTTCACTGCCAAGTGTGAGCGCGCACACTTACCCCGCCAGCAAGTGACGCATACAGCAACACCAAACCACATCTGGGTGGCTGTGCGCACTTAAAACCAATTTTTTTAGGGAGTGTAGTGTGCATCATCATCGGCTCCAAGCCTCCAAATAAGAGAAAAACCAGCGAGTTTGGACTCGCACACTTTCAGAGACACATCAGCGAGTTGTAAATGTCATTATTCGCTATTACTCGGTTCCCTATTCATTAACATTGGACTCGCTGGACTCGCAACGAGTCCCGAGTCCTTGACTCGGACTCGTTGGGGTCTTGCGATTCCGAGTCTTTTAGGACTCGCCCATCTCTAGTGTTCAACATGCTGGAGCAGTGGCAAAACTCTCCAGATAATTAAATGGACAGGACCAGCACCCAGCAGACATCATTACCAGCAGCCCCAGCATCCTCACAGGCCTCGCATAGTCTTGTAAGACCTCCAATGCCTTGTCCACTGTGGCCCTCATTTTGGCAAATGCACAATCTGCCAAATGAGCCGCCTGTGAGCTTCAGGCCACCGACTCAACCTGACAATAGTGACAATACAAGGGCCACATACACCGAAGCTGGAATGTTGGGCAGTGCCACACAAATCCAGGACCAACATGGTCAGCCACACACCTCAGACACCACAGAGTGGTACACTGGACCCCAGTATGGCACACCATGTCAGCAGACAACTCTGCTGCACCAGGGTGGCCATATTGCGCAGCAGAGTGTGGATTTTGTGTGCATGCCAATTCCTATGTCGGGTAACTTTTAATCTGCACATTGATGAATCAGAATACCTATGAGACAACACACCGAAGCAGCTGTAGCCACACAACAGCAGGAGCACATGGGGCATATATTGCCACCACATAGGCAAACATATCTGCCCAGTAGGCCCTTAATAAATGACCTACACCAGGCACTAGATGTCTTGATTGCACACGGTAGCCAGGGAAGTGGACATGGGCCACATACCAACCCAGACCACACCACCAACACCAACATGTAGGGTCTGCCCGTTAAATGTGTGTGTCGTTTTATTTTGTGGAATTTTGCCCAAACAAAAAAAGGCATATGAGGCATATATATCTCTGATGTGATGTTATCTTTTGTATGATTAACATGTGTGTTTAAAAAGCAAAATCAAACTCTGTTTTCTTCACATGTAACATATAATAAGGAAATAATAATTGAAACATTACACACCACATGTGATGAGTCACACAATGCATGTTTTTTTTTCTGGACACACAAAAAATATCGACATTAAGGATGAGGTCCTGCAGCAAACAAGTAAAGGCCAGGGACAAAGTCATCCTGCCAGGGGACTGACCCTTCAGGTGACACAAAATAATCCTCATATTGTTCCAGCACGCGGAGTGCAGATGGCTCCTTTCTCCGCCTAGGAAGCTATACTAACTGCGGATATAGATGTGGTGACTGAGAGACACATGAGGAATCGTCATTAGGCCAATCATGCAAATGCGTGAAATTATGCAATATGACACAGGCTTTAATGACTGTCTCAACATGTGTCTCACCCAACATGAATGGGTGATATCAGTATGCGCAATTTGGCAGTTAGAATCCCAAATGTGCACTCCCCATTCGACGGGCACGTGTTAATCTAAAATTAAAAACACGACGCCGGTAGTCTAAGGCACGTCTGGGGTATGGGCGCATAACTTCCCGCCTCAACTGGAATGCCTCATCAGCTATAAGCACAAAGGGGAGATGGACTCCTAAGGAGCCATGGAGCGGGATAGATGGTGATACATTTAGATTGTGATTAATTAGTCGTTGACTAAACACGAAGTTGCGGAAGATATTGGCGTCACCGGTTCGCCCATAAGCCCCAACATCCACCGCAATAAACATATACTGTAACTGTTGTTAACTAAAGCCAAATGAACAATAGAAAAAAAAATGTTTGTAATTTAAAAAAAGGGTCCCAGAATTTGGTGGCTTCTTGATCTGTATGTGCTTTCTATCCAGCACACCTATGCAGTTGGGGAAATTACATGTAGCATGGGAGCCATTAACAATCCTGTACCGATAGGCTTTTGTGGGTTCAGGAAAGACAACTGGCTGCAAATGACGCCACATCTCAGCACAGGCGTTATGCACTAGTTGTCCAATTGTAGACGTCCCAAGGAAAAATTCCACATGTAATCCCACAAACGAAAGCCCAGTTGCCAGGAACCTGCAAACATAAAGCAGGAATTATAAATAACAACACCTGACCACACAAAGACCAAAACCAAGGGAAGGTAAGGTGAGTGAATAAAAGTAAAAAAAAAAAAAAAGGACCACAGTCAGTACATCCAAACATGGTTACTGTTAATGCCACGTTAAATAACACATGGATAACGCTACTCCTGACATGACAACCCTGAACACACAAATGCAATGAATACCAACCTCAGGGTCAAGAGACCACGTTTGGGTATTCTGGTTTGTGATGCCAGGCCGCAGAATCTCCAAGAGGCGGTCAAATGTAAGTATTGTCATCCTGATATAGGCATAAAATTTATCAGGATGGCTGCGTAACTGGCCATACAGCCTATGAAAATGGCCATGAGATGTACGCTGCAGGAGGAGCGGATGGACCCACATTCGACACTGCCTCCTCGGATCACACACAATTGGGTAGGGAGTGCTAAACCGCAGGGAAATGACCCAATGAAATAACACCCGCTCAGTGGTATTTAGGGTCAGGTTCTTCTCCATTCTGTAGGCAGGTGCACACATACACAACACTGCTTACTAATGGGATAGAGGGTCAGCTCAATGCTCACATGCGTCCATGGGATATAGACTAATAAGAGCTGTGATTGGCACACATCAGTTCTCTCACAACTGACACACATTGTAGGCAATTGTAAGGCTGATTTCATTCATAAACCACATGCATTGCACGAATTGCACACGGACCACACTTGGATTACAGTCGGACAGCTCTCAGATGTGATCCAAGAAAATGTCGGACAATCGCATAGCAGTTGGATGCAAAACAGACCAAAAATTGGATGACACTCGTAAGACTCTTGGGAACGACTATCGGACCTCATTTTTACTCGCCAGCGATTTACACCCTTACAGCCTCCATACGGGCTTGTCACTATATACGGTATACAGTACAGACCAAAAGTTTGGACACACCTTCTCATTCAAAGAGTTTTCTGTATTTTCATGACTATGAAAATTGTAGATTCACACTGAAGACAGCAAAACTATGAATTAACACGTGAAATTATATACTTAACAAAAAAGTGTGAAACAACTGAAAATATGTCTTATATTCTAGGTTCTTCAAATTAGCCACTTTTTGCTTTGATTACTGCTTTGCACACTCTTGGCATTCTCTTGATGAGCTTCAAGAGGTAGTCACTGGAAATGGTCTTTCAACAGTCTTGAAGGAGTTCCCAGAGATGCTTAGCACTTGTTGGCCCTTTTGCCTTCACTCTGCGGTCCAGCTCACCCCAAACCATATCGATTGGGTTAAGGTCTGGTGACTGTGGAGGCCAGGCCATCTGGCGTAGCACCCCATCACTCTCTTTCTTGGTCAAATAGCCCTTACATAGCTTGGAGGTGTGTTTGGGGTCATTGTCCTGTTGAAAAATAAATGATGGTCCAACTAAACGTAAACTAGATGGAATAGCATGCCGCTGCAAGATGCTGTGGTAGCCATGCTGGCTCAGTTTTGAATAAATCCCCAACAGTGTCACCAGCAAAGAACCCCCACACCATCACACCTCCTCCTCCATGTTTCACGGTGGGAACCAGGCATCTATTCACCTTTTCTGCCTTGCACAAACACATGGTGGTTGGAACCAAAGATCTCAAATTTAGACTCATCAGACCAAAGCACAGATTTCCACTGGTCTAATGTCCATTCCTTGTGTTCTTTAGCCCAAACAAGTCTCTTGTGCTTGTTGCCTGTCCTTTGCAGTGGTTTCCCAGCAGCTATTTTACCATGAAGGCCTGCTGCACAAAGTCTCCTCTTAATAGTAGTTGTAGAGATGTGTCTGCTGCTAGAACTCTGTGTGGCATTGGCCTGGTCTCTAATCTGAGCTGCTGTTAACCTGCGATTTCTGAGGCTGGTGACTCGGATGAACTTATCCTCCGCATCAGAGGTGACTCTTGGTCTTCCTTTCCTGGGGCGGTCCTCATGTGAGCCAGTTTCTTGGTAGTGCTTGATGATTTTTGCAACTGCACTTGGGGACACTTTCAAAGTTTTCCCAATTTTTCGGACTGACTGAGATTCATTTCTTAAAGTAATGATGGCCACTCGTTTTTCTGCTTTTTTTCTTGCCATAATACAAATTCTAACAGTCTATTCAGTAGGACTATCAGCTTTGTATCCACCAGACTTCTGCACAACACAACTGATGGTCCCAACCCCATTTATAAGGCAAGACACCTCACTTATTAAACCTGACAGGGCACACCTGTGAAGTGAAAACCATTTCCGGTGACTACCTCTTGAAGCTCATCAAGAGAATGCCAAGAGTGTGCAAAGCAGTAATCAAAGCAAAAGGTGGCTACTTTGAAGAAACCTTATTACCCAGCGTGCCACCCATCACCAGAGCCCGGTAAGGTACCTGGAAATGGCACTTGTTATAAATGCGCCATTTTCAGGGATGGCTGCGGGCTCCTATTCTTTAGCATGGGGGGTTCTAAAATAATGGGCCCTCACCCAGCTGAGAATGTCAGCCCTCACCTGCCTAGTTTTACCTTGGCTGGCAATTAAACATAGGGCAAAGCCCACACATTTTTTTTGCCAGCCAAAGGGAAATTAGGTAGCTGAGGGTGGCAGCTCGCAGTCTGTATTATTTCATCGGGCTGAACTTAAAAATTCCGCGAAGCCCCGCGCATTTTTTATTTTATTTTTTATTTAATTAACACTTTATGATGGCAGGTTGCTTGTCATACACTAATGTGTATGGCAAGTTTGCAGAATCACTGTCCAGATTGAGGAAATCCAGTCTGACAACAACAGCCAATCGCAGAGGCTCTCACAGAATGTGAGCTATTGTGATTGGCTGTTTGTTTGACAGTGCAGTGAATATGCAATTAACTTAATAGTCGGCCCCTCTATTAGCAGGGGAAGACTGTTAAAACCAATCTAGCTATTCTATCTAGCTAGTCTTTTCTCAGATTATACAGCATGAGAAAGACCATGTTAAAAACGCATTGCACACTGACCACACTGACACCACAGTCACACCACACTTGCACCACACTCGCAGGACAATACAGAAAGCAGTCCCATGATTGTCGTGCATCAAAAACACTCAGTTTTTGAAACATGATAGTGTGCCTCCACCCTTACCCATTTCTTTGGGAGTTACCGTAATTCCTATATGCATATGACAAGATGTAATGTTGTCTGTGTTTATTATGTATGATGAAATAAATTCTATGTAACATGATCAGTTTTTTCTTTCTGTATGGTAATTGTTGTCATGTTTTTTTCTGTGTAGATATTCTTGTCTAATAGAAAGGTCAAGAAAGACCGAAACGTTATTACGGAGAATATCAGTTTATGAAATGCCAATAAAAAAAGACATTTAGTTGGTAATTTGAGTGCCGGAGATTTTCTTCATAGACTTTAATTTCCCCAGTCACATGAGTCTCTGGGGTGGATACTCAGTACAACCTGCTAAACCAGTGACACTCCCCATTCTTGCTGCAATAGGATTAAACATGTAGAGCTGCAAATTGAAAATGACTACATGGAAATGAAAGAAAATCATAATTTATTGTTTATAGGTACTAAGGAACATGGGTATTAGGGATGCTATGAATAATAAGAAATATTACTATCTTTAAGTTCCCAACTTCTTGCTTGGCAGGCAACAGTTCAGACAATCTGCATTGTTGAAAACCACTGTCTTGTACTGTCTACTCTGTCATGCTGCAAGAAGACCCAACATTGCCTCTACAGCATCAGAAAAGCACAGGGATGCTAATGGTGGCCAGATTCAGAGATTGTGACTGCTTTAGTTTAGCACTTGCAAGCTCAATTGGAGACAGCACTCACAAACTCCCTGTTTAGAAAATCGCTACCGCTAATAAACTGCAGAGGTGACAAACAACCTAAGCAGTAAGCGATAGAATAAGAGGAAGGTAACAAGTGGTAAACTAAGTATTCAAAATCCCTATAATTTTGAGAATTCAGAGGATTTTAGGTAAAAGCGAAAGCAAAATGACTTATTTTACAACTTTGTAACTTTACCTACTTATGATGAGAAAACTGCAGCTGAAAGTTGTCTAGATTCAGGGTTCTCTGCTGACTCACTGTTGGACAGCTGTCTGAGACTCCCTGCTTCTGAGCTTGGAGATATTACTGTGTGAGGAAGAGGACTAGGCATGTGCGGCATTGAAATTCAGGGCAGACGTCTGCTGCTGTTTTATTGTATGTTGATGGCAGCTATGTAAAAAGATGTGTAAGATTCATTACTGTATAATATGCAGTAAAGAGGAGGTTAGAAACAGCAACTGAGGCAAATTCTGTCATAACCCTCTGTGTGTTGCGGCTATCTGTTTACAGTATAAATTGAAAGACTTGGACTTTTCAGGTAGCTTATTCCTCTTCTTGCAGATTTACCCATCTTTTATGAGGGCTGCATGATACATAGAGCACAAATAAGTAAATCTAATATATAAAGCGGAGGGTATGTATGTGTGTGTGTATGTATGTCTACACATAGCCCTGCCTCCTTCATAGTTCACCAGATGCATATGACTCTTCCCCCTGCGCTTAGCACTACCCATTAATATTGTGCCGGATGCATATTGCTACACCCTCTGCAGTTAGCACCACCCCTTCATAATGTGCCATACTCATATGGCTCCGCCCCTCCAGTTAATCCTGTACCTTCAAATTGCTCCAGACGTATATAGCTCTGCTCCCTCCAGTTAGCCCCACCCCTTCATAATGTACCAAATGTATATGGCTCCACCCCCTCCAGTTAGCTCTGCTACCTTCATGATGTGCTGGACGCATATGGCTCTGCCCACTCCAGTTAGCCCCACCTCTTTACTGGCCCCCTTTATTATTATAACCTGGGGAACGCCATTCTATTCAATATGAAAAGTTCAGGCTTGTGGCAGGATGTAAGGTAAAATGTTCCACTGATTTGCAAGTAAATGTGTGAATGTAATATTTGCATGTGGTTGATCAGTGGGGCCCCAGAGTCAATGATACTGGTGGGTCCCCACCGCCCCAGTCTGACAGGTTACAGAAACTGAAATGCTAACGGAAATGTAGTTCTATTCATCTAAATATTAATCTTTTTGCAGTGAACACATTGATTCCTGAAGGATCCTTTCAGATCATTGGGACATTTAAAATTTATGCAACACATCTGGATCTAATAAATTCATCCTTACAGTATATAGGCCAGGGTCACACATGGCCATCAGTTTTTTCCCTTGTTTTCAATAACTGATCCATTTTTTTAGGGTGCTTTTTGACCCTCCTGTGCAGCTCTGCGTTTTTGGGACTTTGCCATTTTTCCATAAACAATGCTCTAAAAAACGGATCCGTTATCCCATAGGGCCCCATGTTAAAAAAAATGGATCCGTTCTTTTTCTGCACCCAAAAACGTTGCTTGCAATGTTTTTTGGGTCCTGTAAAAAAACTGACACCATTGCAGTCACACTTGAGTGCAGCATCCATAACACTGATGCCAATAACGTATCCTGGGCTTATGTGTGACCCTAGCGATAAATTGATTTGTTTTATAATCCTATTTTGTAACACTTATGTACTAATACCATATTTTTCTTTTAGCGCTGACACCATTTAGTCTCTATGATGATACCTGGGCACGACAGCTATTGATTTTGGATGTGAAGAGGAACGTGAAAATATCTTGGAAGAGGCACACCTTCCCATTCATTACTGGCTCATTTCAGTCCTTTAAAGAGGAGCGCACCATTGCTCGTGAAATTGATCTAATCAGAGGAGACCAGCGAACTGTGGTTGTAATACATATTGGGATGCATTTTAGAGCTTATCCCATTTTTTATTTCATCAGGAGACTCTATAACATACGCCGAGCAATTGAGCGCTTATTTATTAGGAGCCCAGACACTAAAGTAATAATTAAGACTGAGAATACAAGCGCTATGTTGGACAGTTTTGAAGCAATGAGTGATTTTCATGCTTCTATACATTACTTTATCATGGAAATAGTCTTCAAGGACCTCAATGTTGGCTTTGTTAATGGCTGGGACATGACAAATGCTTTTGATACAAATGAAACTCATCCTCCTGAAAAAGTTATTGAGAATGAGGTTAGAATGCTAATGACATATATCTGTTAAACAAATCCTCTAGTAGGAAGCATATATATTTCTCTTTCTACCTTACAACTTAAAAATAGATTTAAATTGCATGTATTTGACACATTTTTGGCTTTTTGGCTCCATTGGATTATCAGTCACCCTTCCTATAACACTGAATGACAGATTTGCCTCACTTCTCTAATGCTGTTTTATTATTTGTCATCCAGCTCTCCTAGAGATATTTATGACAAATGAATGGTTAAACCATATTTTTAAGAATATAAGAAATAAAGACCACTCCATGATATTTTGAATTGAAAATATTGAAGTTTGGGTTTAATGCAGTTTACATTTTAAACTTTTAAAAGGCTGTCCAGGCAAAATGAAACATTTCCCAGTAGACCGGATATGTAAAAAAAACCAAACTTATTCATACTCATGTGCCGCCCAGCTTAGGGGACCGGGATACCCGGCGCAGGGTCCCTTTCCTTGGGGAAGTCACTGGTGGCTGGACCCAGGCCGTGGCCCCAGGCTGGCACACTCCTAAAAGGGGGTATTTACAGGGGATTTAGAAGTTTATATAATTTATAAAGTTTGTAGATGTTATTGTCGTGACGCCACCCAGAATAATGTGGCTATATATGGCCACCGCTGCCTTGTACTGGCCAGGGGATGATGGTGAGAGGCAGCTGAGATGGTATAGCCCTTTTCCGGGTAGGGCTGTAGGGTCCCCTGGACAGGTGATGTTAAAGTTAATGATGGATGAAGATGGAAGTATGGTGAGGAGATGTTAAGGACACAGACACTTACTTGATTCACAGCAAATTCTCTCAGCGGTGATGGTCCCAATCCTGGATAGATGGTAGCTGTTAAATCAGAGGCTGAGGCACAGATGAGGTTTAACTGGTTTACTTTCAACCAAACTATAATACAACAAGTCCCGTCTCCGGAGTCTGCAATAGGGGTTCAGTTGCTCAGGCCCCACCAGGTCCTTTACCTCCTGCTTGCGCTGTCTATGTGGCCCTGCTGCCGTGTGTGAACTCGCTGCTGGCCCAAATCTGTCCTCTCTGGGTCCCACTCAACAGGCAACTTGAGTCCTTTGTCTCTCTCTGCTTACCCCCTCCGGGAGTACTGCTGAACTCTTAGTATGTTGCTGTGTCTGGCCCTGTGAAGCTTGTTGTTACCTCACGTTTTTCCGGTTGCTGTATTGTATATAATTAATGCAGCCACGGATCCGGTATCCGTATCTGCGCTTTTTATCTAGGGTAGATAATGATGCTACCCGATTCTGAAAGTGTTTCTCTTATCAGTTTTCTCCTCCTCAGACCGATGGCTTGGCCCTGGAAATTGTCAGCCAGTCCTCAGGAACTCAATGCAGCTCCTGTCACTCTGAGCTCCTGGCTCCAACTGTCTGAAAATTTACCTCAAACCAGTGTTTTATCTCTAGGGAAGTCTCTGGTGTCTCTGGAGCTCCCCCTACTGGCCAAAGGTGGTAGTGCAGTGGCATGGCTTTCTAAGTGAGTGCAACTATTATGATCTTATACTGTGGCTAATACCCGCAGGGGCGCCACATTCCCCCTTAGTTAAGAACAGTACTCCGGGACTGTGGGACAATAAACATAAGATATAACAGATAATATCTACAGAGTCTTAAAAATAAATAAAAAGTTACAAAAACCACTCAAGTTTAAAAAAATAGAGTCTTGTAAAAAGTCACTTCAAATAGCGTCCATTAATACAGCTCTGTCCTTGAGGGCTATTTATTTGTTAGGAAAGGCACTGCAATTAGCGTCCATTTTTCCAACAAAGTTTATGAATAATTTAAGAATGTTCAAAAAACAGTCTTTCCGGAGCTTTAATTTACCGCCTCCGGGCTGATAAATGAAGAAAAGAGTTCAAGAATATGCAAGTAGTTCATACAGAATAGTCTCTGCAGGTACTGAGCTTTTTTTTAACGTTACATCTAATAACTACTAATTAACAACTAAATATCTATTTACATTTGGTAGTCTGCATATTTTGCTGGTAATTGACCCTGAGTACTACGCTGTGATCTGCGTAACGCTTGTGTACTGGGTGTACTCAATGTGATGGTGTGAGTGGACGTATACCTAGTAAGTACTTCTGGTTCTGCTAGGGATAATTCCACATTTGTGGGGTTGGCAATTCCACCGTGTCCAGGACTATTATTACTAGGAATTTGTTCTTCCTGTCTTGGGACTTCTTGTGGTACAGGGTCTGGTGTTTGATAGAAAGCCATCATGGGAACTACTACTGCACCATTGTAGGTTGGCCAGGTTTTAGGAAAGTCTCCTAGATAGGTGTGATATACTCCATCTTCTTCTTTTTCGTTAACAGGTTGAACCGGTACTGGTTGAATAACTTCTGGTTCAGGTTGAATGACTTCTTTTTCTTTCAATGTCTCTGGACATAGTTTTAGATTGTCTCTTGACACTAGTACTGATGTTAATCCACCATCTTTGCTTATAAGACACATTTTAGGATTGTTCACTCTCATTGGTAAAACTGTATATGGGACGGATTCCCACTGATTGTCCAGTTTATTAGTGCGACGGTTTCTCTTGAGCACTTGATCACCAGGTTTTAATGGGGTTGCTAGAGCATTCTGGTTGAAGTATTGCTCTTGTCTTTCTCTAGTTTTCTGGAGATTCCTTTCTACGCATTCTTGCACTTGGCGATACTGTTGTTGGCGTAGGGAGTCCCAGTTGGAATCCTGCACTTCTGCGTCAGGTTTTACGATGCCCATTTCTAGATCTATTGGTAGCTTGCCAGGTCTTGCACGCATAAGGTAAGCTGGGGTACAGTTTGTGGAGCTTACCGGGACATTGTTATAGAGGTCTACCAAGTCAGGCAATTTCTCTGGCCATAGGTTTCTCTCTGTCTCTGGTAAAGTCTTTAAGAGATCGATTACAATATGGTTCATTTTTTCGCATAAGCCATTTGTTTGCGGATGATAGGCTGTTGTACGGATCTTCTTGCAGCCATACATATTGCAAAATTCTCTGAAGATCTCTGATTCAAATGCTGTGCCTTGGTCTGCGAGTATTTGTTCCGGATATCCATGGGGTCTGCAAAAGTATGTCTGGAACGCCTTAGCTGCTGTCTTTGCAGTGAGATCTTTCACGGGCACTACTACCAGGAAGCGTGAGTAATGGTCCACGATGGTTAAAGCATAGACATAGCCGGACCGGCTTGGTGTCAATTTCACGTGATCTATTGCTACGAGCTCAAGTGGTTGCTTGGTAACTATAGGCTGGAGTGGTGCTCTTTGGTTTTTTAGATCTTTTCTTCTGAGGTTGCACGGACCACAGTTTCTGCACCATTCTTCAATTGATCTTCTCATTCCAACCCAGTAGAATCTTTCTCTTAGAAGTACTTCTAGCTTTTTCCACCCGAAGTGACCAGCACCATTGTGATAAGCTTCTAGGACCATTTTTACATCTTGTTTAGGCACAATGATCTGCCATACTAGCTCATGCGTCTTTGGATTGGTATATCTTCTGCACAGCTTTCCTTGGTACAGGAACATTTTGCCTCTCTCTTTCCAGAGTTGATGTGTCTCTTTCGGTGCATTTTCATTGGGATA
Source organism: Allobates femoralis (assembly GCA_033576535.1). Taxonomy (NCBI): domain Eukaryota; kingdom Metazoa; phylum Chordata; class Amphibia; order Anura; family Aromobatidae; genus Allobates; species Allobates femoralis. The sequence continues at coordinate 132,656,612 of JARQOC010000009.1, read as the reverse complement.
CGCACTTTGCTCAGTCAGCAGTTCTTTCACCAACTTCACAGCTGGATTGCTGTCTTGAGTGTCAGCCCATCTGTGGTGTGCTAATGGGTTGAGATTCACCTGTTGATGTTTCTGGTAGGCACTGGATTGATACTGTCCTACCTTGGGACGATGGAAGGCGGGTAGTTCAATTTCTTCAAGTTCTACCGGTTCTTCTTCCACGTCTCTCAAGTGCGGCATCCGGGATAAGGCGTCTGCATTTCCATTCTTTCGGCCTGCTCTATACTTGATCACGAAGTTGTAATTAGACAGCCGGGCTATCCATCGCTGTTCCAGCGCACCTAGCTTGGCTGTATCCAGGTGGGTCAATGGGTTGTTATCAGTATAGACGGTGAATTCTGCAGCTGCCAAGTAGTGTTTGAAACGCTCAGTCACAGCCCAGACTACTGCCAGTAGTTCTAACTTGAAGGAGCTGTAATTTTCAGGATTTCTTTCAGTAGGCCGGAGCTTTCTACTTGCAAAGGCGATGACTTTCTCCTTGCCTCCTTGCTTCTGAGATAGTACTGCTCCCAGTCCCACATTACTGGCATCTGTGTAAAGGATGAAAGGTTGATGGTAATCGGGGTATGCCAGAACTTCTTCTCCGGTCAATGCCTTCTTCAACTTTTCAAAGGAATCTTCCCTCTCATCACTCCACTGGAAAGGAGGATTGCGGTTTGAAGGCTTCTTCGACTGCCCTACCAGGATGTCTTGTAGAGGTGCTGCTAGCTTGGTGAACCCTTGGATGAATCTACGATAGTAGCCCACCAGTCCCAGGAATTGCCTCACCTGTTTCACGCTGGTAGGTCTTGGCCAATCCCTTATTGCGGTTACTTTCTCGGGATCCGGTGCTACTCCTTCTGAACTCACAACGTGTCCCAGGTATTGTACCTTTGGCTTTAGAAGGTGACATTTTGATGGCTTGATCTTCATACCATACCGGGATAAGGCCTCGAACACTTCTGCCAGGTCTTGTAGATGTTGTTCGTAAGTCTTTGAGTAGACTATTACATCATCTAGGTACAGAAGGACGGCTTCAAAGTTCTTGTGTCCGAGACAGCATTCCATCAATCGCTGAAAGGTACCGGGTGCGTTGCAGAGTCCGAACGGCATACAATTAAATTCACAGAGACCCATTGGTGTGGTAAATGCTGTCTTCTCTTTATCTTCCTCAGCCAAAGGGACTTGCCAATACCCACTTGTTAAGTCTAAGGTGGAAAAATAGTTAGCAGATCTTAAAGCGGCTAATGACTCTTCAATTCTAGGTAAGGGGTAGGCGTCTTTATGGGTAATGTGATTAATCTGCCGGTAGTCTACGCACATTCTCATGGTTCCGTCTTTCTTTTTAACTATTACCAGAGGGGCTGCCCAGGGACTACAACTGTCTCTTATTACCCCGGCCTGTTTCATCTCCCTCAGCATGTCTTTAGCACATTGATAATGAGCGGGCGGTATGGGTCTATATCTCTCTTTTATTGGTGGGTGGTTACCGGTAGGAATTGTATGTTCTACCCCTTTAATCTGTCCGAAGTCTAATGGGTGTTTACTGAAGACCCGTTCATATTCTTCTACTAGTCGGTACACCCCTTGTTTTTGGTGGGTAGGTGTTGAATCTGTACCTATATGCAGCTGCTGACACCAATCTTCTAATTCTCCACTTGAACCATTGTCGTCCGCCTGACATGACGGATTCAAGGGCCCAATGGCTATGATGGCATTGTTGTCAACAGTGTATAGCTTGGCCATTGTAGCGTACCTTGGTAAAGTGACCTCTTCCTCTCCACAATTCAAAAGACGTATGGGCACTCTTCCCCTGTGTACCTCGACTATTCCTCTAGCCGTTAATATCGTGGGTCTACTATCAGTGTACACAGGCTCTACCAAGGCTTGGTAATCTCGTCCTTTAATACCAATGGCTGCTCTACACCATACCAGCATTTCAGTTTTTGGAGGTATTACTATAGGAGTTGGGTCACTTACCCTCACACTGCCGATTTCTCCACCTGCAACCTCTACTTGTTGCTTCAGCACCAATGCTTTTATCTCTCTCCGGAGAATTCTCTGCTGGCAGGATTGGGCAGTTTCCGCAAATTGCTGTAAAATAGTAATAACCTCGGAAAAACAATTTTCTAAAACATTCATACCTACCAATACAAAAGGTTCCCGTCGGTTAACATCAACAATTATGATACCCTGATTTTTTAATTCTGCTCTACCAATCTTAATGGTCATCTCTCTAAATCCTACTTGCGGTACCAATTTTCCATTACTAGCATATATACTTAGCTCAACATTAGATGGTCTTTTATCAATGTCTGAATCTGCCCAGTACCTCTTATAAAGGATATGTGGTATAGATGAAATCTGGGAACCAGTGTCCAACAAGGCATTGAGAGGAATACCGTCCAGCACGATGGGGATAATGGGACGTCCTCCGACGTACTTGTCGTGCCAGGATGTTGGGCCTTGAAAGTTCACTCCTGCGAAGCGGCCCGCATTCCCAGGGGATCCTTGTTTAAATCACAATTGCGGGCGATGTGGCCTGGCTTCCGGCAACGGCGGCAAATAGGCTGTCCATCCGGCTGGTAACGGTCGTTGGGTCGTCCTCTCCACGCTGGGTATCTCTGGGGTCTCATCCAGGGAATATCCTCTCTGCGGTTCGCCAACTCCATCTTGGGTGTAGTCTGTGATTCTCTCATTTCCTGCATGGTTTTAGCCATTGAGGTAACAATGTCTGTTAGAGAGTCAAGCTTTTGCTGGAAAGCATCATTAGCACTGGCCTCCAGGGGCTTAACTGATGTCACTGGCACTCTCTGTTGTTGAGGGTTTCTGTAATGGATTGCTCAGGATCCTGATCCCAAAGTGCCTCTGCCTGCTGGAGACGAATAGCGCTCTCCTTTAACTGGGCAAATGTCACTTCAGGGTCCTTGAAAGTCAGCATACTCGCATGCCCTCGATGAGAAGGGGTTAATAGTCCCTCAATGAATTGATCTTTTAGCAATTTATCAGCGCCAGTGTTAAACATTGGTTCAGCCAGTGTAAGCGCTTTAAGAGCCTCCTGTAAATTCAGGGCAAAGTCTCTCACACTCTCATTGGCCTTTTGTTTGCAATTGAAGAATTTGGTCTTTGCTTTGCTACCAGCAGTAGTTTCAAATACTGCCTTTAATCCAGCTAGAATATGCTCAGCAGTGTCTTTTAGATCAGCGGACCATGCTGTGACTTCTCGCTTGGCATTACCACTTAACTGTGCCATCAGCAAACCGACATGCTGAGCTTCTGCCATTGGAAACATGTTTAAATAGGCCAGCAGTTTTTCTTTAAAATCATCAAAAGTATTAGGCTTACCTTCATACACTGGAAGCCATGGAGCACCTGGGGTATATGGCATCAACATCGGCATAATGGGCGCTGCACCTTGCGCCGCTGTGCTGCCGAGCGCTCTGTTCTGTGATTCAGCTGCATTTGTGTCGCCGGGTGTTTCGGCGTCTCCGTGCTGCGACATGTTGCGCCCCCTTAGTTAATCCGGACCCTTCCGGTCCTCTGCCTCCGTCGGGATGGCGTATAATCGTTCCGCTGTGCAGCAGGATTGGTTTTCCCCTTTTGCAGACGTCAGAGCTCTCAGCTTGGTACCGCCCACAAAGACACGCCCCTGCTGCTTCTGCTCGCCGTGAGCTCAGTAATGGCGGAATCTGAAATTTTTCAGTCAGATCAGAGCTCAGGGCTATGACACAGTTCAAATAGCAGTCTCGTGCTGTGGCAGTTATGAGGTAATTAGTGATGATGCAATTTTACCTCAGAGGCTGGCGGCCATTTTGTTTCAATGTTAGTCAATGGGAAAAGTCTATTTCAATGGTTTCCAATGGGAAAATCACTTTTTGATAAAAAAGTCAATTTTTCTCGGATTTTCTCACAATTTTCGGCATTAATCACGGCACACAGTACCCGATTTAACCAGGCACGGTAAATCCTGTTCGTGACGCCAAAGAGAGATGTGCCGGCCAGCTTAGGGGACCGGGATACCCGGCGCAGGGTCCCTTTCCTTGGGGAAGTCACTGGTGGCTGGACCCAGGCCGTGGCCCCAGGCTGGCACACTCCTAAAAGGGGGTATTTACAGGGGATTTAGAAGTTTATATAATTTATAAAGTTTGTAGATGTTATTGTCGTGACGCCACCCAGAATAATGTGGCTATATATGGCCACCGCTGCCTTGTACTGGCCAGGGGATGATGGTGAGAGGCAGCTGAGATGGTATAGCCCTTTTCCGGGTAGGGCTGTAGGGTCCCCTGGACAGGTGATGTTAAAGTTAATGATGGATGAAGATGGAAGTATGGTGAGGAGATGTTAAGGACACAGACACTTACTTGATTCACAGCAAATTCTCTCAGCGGTGATGGTCCCAATCCTGGATAGATGGTAGCTGTTAAATCAGAGGCTGAGGCACAGATGAGGTTTAACTGGTTTACTTTCAACCAAACTATAATACAACAAGTCCCGTCTCCGGAGTCTGCAATAGGGGTTCAGTTGCTCAGGCCCCACCAGGTCCTTTACCTCCTGCTTGCGCTGTCTATGTGGCCCTGCTGCCGTGTGTGAACTCGCTGCTGGCCCAAATCTGTCCTCTCTGGGTCCCACTCAACAGGCAACTTGAGTCCTTTGTCTCTCTCTGCTTACCCCCTCCGGGAGTACTGCTGAACTCTTAGTATGTTGCTGTGTCTGGCCCTGTGAAGCTTGTTGTTACCTCACGTTTTTCCGGTTGCTGTATTGTATATAATTAATGCAGCCACGGATCCGGTATCCGTATCTGCGCTTTTTATCTAGGGTAGATAATGATGCTACCCGATTCTGAAAGTGTTTCTCTTATCAGTTTTCTCCTCCTCAGACCGATGGCTTGGCCCTGGAAATTGTCAGTCAGTCCTCAGGAACTCAATGCAGCTCCTGTCACTCTGAGCTCGTGGCTCTAACTGTCTGAAAATTTACCTCAAACCAGTGTTTTATCTCTAGGGAAGTCTCTGGTGTCTCTGGAGCTCCCCCTACTGGCCAAAGGTGGTAGTGCAGTGGCATGGCTTTCTAAGTGAGTGCAACTATTATGATCTTATACTGTGGCTAATACCCGCAGGGGCGCCACACTCACATATTGGCACCTACGTAGATATAGCACAGGCCGCCTTGTGGTCTGCACAGAGACCAAAAGTAGTAATGTCCGTTCCACCTGCCACCGGATGACTCTGGCCTGTGATTGGCTGTAGCAGTCAGGTGACTTGAGCAGAGCACTATCAGATGATTTATGATAAGTCTGCTCAATGTCACCAATCATGGTCTGCACTGGATCAATGTGGGTGCTGACAGATGGGTATGACTGAGATTCCTATGTTTAAAAAGACAGTTTGATTAGTGATGTTTTACCTTTTGTTTCTTGGGAAATAACCCTCTGCCAGAGGCACTTGGCAGAGTCTTTCTCCACTCTACCCTTCGAAAGTACATGAACACTTGGATAAGCCAAATGCTCATGTGTGTGTTTGTGGGACTTAGGAAAAATAGCTAATGGTTAAATGAACACTTGACTGTGAAATATATCTGTACTAGTAAAAAGGCCCGATGCAATTGCATCGGGAGCGCGGTGAAATGAATTGTGTGTATAGAGGTGGCTGTGTGGGTCGCAGAGTATAGAGGCAGCTCCGTGGGTGGCAGAGCATAGAGGCGGCTCCGTGGGTGGCAGAGCATAGAGGCGGCTCCGTGGGTGGCAGAGCATAGAGGCGGCTCCGTGGGTGGCAGAGCATAGAGGCGGCTCCGTGGGTGGCAGAGCATAGAGGCGGCTCCGTGGGTGGCAGAGCATAGAGGCGGCTCCGTGGGTGGCAGAGCATAGAGGCGGCTCCGTGGGTGGCAGAGCATAGAGGCGGCTGGGTGGGTGGCAGAGCATAGAGGCGGCTGGGTGGGTGGCAGAGCATAGAGGCGGCTGGGTGGGTCGCAGAGCATAGAGGCGGCTGGGTGGGTCGCAGAGCATAGAGGCGGCTCCGTGGGTGGCAGAGCATAGGGGCGGCTCCGTGGGTGGCAGAGCATAGGGGCGTCTCCGTGGGTGGCAGAGCATAGGGCGTCTCCGTGGGTGGCAGAGCATAGGGGCGTCTCCGTGGGTGGCAGAGCATAGGGGCGTCTCCGTGGGTGGCAGAGCATAGGGGCGTCTCCGTGGGTGGCAGAGCATAGGGCGTCTCTGTGGGTGGCAGAGCATAGGGGCGTGTCCGTGGGTGGCAGAGCATAGGGGCGTCTCCGTGGGTGGCAGAGCATAGGGGCGTCTCCGTGGGTGGCAGAGCATAGGGGCGTCTCCGTGGGTGGCAGAGCATAGGGGCGTCTCGTGGGTGGCAGAGCATAGGGGCGTCTCCGTGGGTGGCAGAGCATAGGGGCGTCTCCGGGGGTGGCAGAGCATAGAGGCGTCTCCGGGGGTGGCAGAGCATAGAGGCGTCTCCGGGGGTGGCAGAGCATAGAGGCGGCTCCGGGGGTGGCAGAGCATAGAGGCGGCTCCGGGGGTGGCAGAGCATAGAGGCGGCTCCGGGGGTGGCAGAGCATAGAGGCGGCTCCGGGGGTGGCAGAGCATAGAGGCGGCTCCGGGGGTGGCAGAGCATAGAGGCGGCTCCGGGGGTGGCAGAGCATAGAGGCGGCTCCGGGGGTCGCAGAGCATAGAGGCGGCTGCGTGGGTCGCAGAGCATAGAGGCGGCTCCGTGGGTCGCAGAGCATAGAGGCGGCTCCGTGGGTCGCAGAGCATAGAGGCGGCTGCGTGGGGGGCAGAGCATAGAGGCGGCTGCGTGGGTGGCAGAGCATAGTGGCGGCTCCGGGGGTGGCAGAGCATAGAGGCGGCTCCGGGGGTGGCAGAGCATAGAGGCGGCTCCGGGGGTGGCAGAGCATAGAGGCGGCTCCGTGGGTCGCAGAGCATAGAGGCGGCTCCGTGGGTCGCAGAGCATAGAGGCGGCTCCGTGGGTCGCAGAGCATAGAGGCGGCTCCGTGGGTCGCAGAGCATAGAGGCGGCTCCGTGGGTCGCAGAGCATAGAGGCGGCTCCGTGGGTCGCAGAGCATAAAGGCGGCTCCGTGGGTCGCAGAGCATAGAGGCGGCTCCGTGGGTCGCAGAGCATAGAGGCGGCTCCGTGGGTCGCAGAGCATAGAGGCGGCTCCGTGGGTCGCAGAGCATAGAGGCGGCTCCGTGGGTCGCAGAGCATAGAGGCGGCTGCGTGGGGGCAGAGCATAGGGGCGTCTCCGTGGGTGGCAGAGCATAGGGGCGTCTCGGTGGGTGGCAGAGCATAGGGGCGTCTCCGTGGGTGGCAGAGCATAGGGGCGTCTCCGTGGGTGGCAGAGCATAGAGGCGGCTCCGTGGGTGGCAGAGCATAGAGGCGGCTTGCGTGGGTGGCAGAGCATAGAGGCGGCTGCGTGGGTGGCAGAGCATAGAGGCGGCTCCGGGGGTGGCACAGCATAGAGGCGGCTCCGGGGGTGGCACAGCATAGAGGCGGCTCCGGGGGTGGCACAGCATAGAGGCGGCTCCGTGGGTGGCAGAGCATAGAGGCGGCTGGAGGTCTGGGTGGAGGGGTGAGGAGAGGTGGGGGCTGGAGGGGTGAGGAGAGGTGGGGGCTGGAGGGGTGAGGAGAGGTGGGGGCATACTTAATCATTGTAGTGACAGTGGGGGGATTAGAGGGGGTCCAATTTGGAATTGCTAGTGTGCTCCACTGCACGCCAGTCTGTATTGGAGCAGAGGGTGTGTATAGTGCGCTCCAGTCCCCCGTCCACACCACTCTCTCACCTCCACTCCTGAGCGGCTGCAGCAAGTGGACGGATCTCCCGGAGGGTGCCCAGGAGCGGCTCCTGGCGACAGTTCCGCCGCTGTGCCTGAGCGCAGGGCAGCCTGACAGAGGTGAGGCTGCGCCTGCAGCAAGGTACTGGACGCCTCTCCCGGAGGGTGCCCTGGAGCGGCTCCAGACGCCGGTTCAGCCGCTGTGCCAAGGCGCAGGGCAGCCTGAGAGAGGTGAGGCTGCGCCTGCAGCAAGGCACTGGCCGCCTGTCCCGGAGGGTGCCCTGGGGTGGCTCCCGGCGCCAGTTCCGGCGCTGTGCCTAGGCGCAGGGCACCTGCAGCAAGGCACTCGCCACCTCTCCCGGAGGGGGGCCTCGGGCGGCTCTCGGCGAGACTTCCGGCAATGTGGCTGCGCTCAGGGCAGCCTGAGAGAGGTGAGGCTGGTGAGAAGTGTTATCACCGCTCACCGCCATACGTGTTCCGCTGGTGTGGTGTGGGGCGGGATCCGCCGCCATCTTGGTAGCGTGAGTTAGGGCCGGGGGTGTGACAGAACTCCTAGTGATAGTGATAGGGAACGTCGGTGTGAGGTAGTGCGGCTGCGGCTCGTGATGACGCTACGCGTCATCACTCGCAGTCGCGCAAAGGAGTCTGGGATTGGGCTACAGTGCCCAACTCCCGATTATGTAAGTAGATAACCAGCTTTAGGCTGTGCTTGAAGTCTATTTATTCTTTAAATCTTCAATAGCTGCTTCTCAACTGGAGCCTCAGAATTAAGGTGGATCAAAGACCTTTTTTGACATCTCTTCATCTGTAAATCTGATTTTCCCTGAGGCCTTTAGAAAAGTGTAGCCAAAATAGGGACAGCCATCCTAAGGAGACTCAGACCTTGTGTATTTCGTATTGTATCTGATATATATCCCTAGTTTCATTCGTGTAATAAGCTGATATAAAGTATTGTTTTCTTTTCATTTGTAAAAGAAATGTATTAAAATAAATCGTTATTATCAGGAAAATTGGAGTTACACTTTCGTGATGTTGGTTGCCAGCTGCCAGATGCATACAAATCCTTGGCATTTACACGGCCATTGCCGTCACAGATGATCAGTACTCCTGAATATCTAAACTGGCTGAAGCCTACTAAGGCTGGCTTTACACCATGGCACAATCTGATCGGGGCTGTCAGGGATGAACCTGACAGCCCCTGACCGGATCAGCACACAGAACTGGAGGGCAAATATGCCCTCCACTCTGGTGTGCAGCCAGATCCCTCTAATTGCAGCCACAGCTGCTGATTTTTCAAGATCGCGGCTAGCGTGCCGCCGCCAGTGTCCAGTTGCCGGATCCTCCCGCATCGGGGCAATCCGGACCCATAGACTCCCATGTTAGGGAGTGTCGGATTGCCCCAGATCTGGGAGAATCCGGGAGGTTCCGATTTGTGGAGATTTTTCTCCCCAGACACACAAATGCTGCATGTTCCATTTTGTGTCGGGAAGAAAAATCCGATTCCTCCCGGATCCTCCCGGACATATGGAAACCGGATGGCAGATAGCTGCCATCCGGCCCCATAGGCTACTATGGGGCCAAAATCCGGTCCGGGCTGTCCGGTTTACACAGGACAGCCCCCGGATCAGATTGTGCCGTGGTGTGAAGCCAGCCTAAATTTGCAGCAATGCAAAGGAGATTTGTTTGTTTAATAGTGAAAACACAATCCTTCTCTATAGTCACTTCCAAGCCTCAGTGTCTGGCAGGTGTGTAACTACAATAGGTTCAGGGGTTGCAATTTCAGACAAGGCCTGGAGCCAAAGAGCCCTTTTGGCCTGTATGAAAAGACCAATGCTAGTAAAGGCTTGAGCCCATGGTCTTCAAGTTCCACCACTGGTTCCTGGATAGTCATTTCCACAAAATTGGATAGTAAAATTTAAAATTTTTCCCAAGACTCTGACAAATTGAGTAATCTGGTGTACGGTGTTAATTTTAGGATATGGTAATGTCTCAAAGTCAGACATCAGAAAAACTGTGTGATACCTGAGAAATGACTATGACAATGGTCATATATGAGTATGAGACCTGAGACCTAAGACCTGAGACCTAAAATGTGATATCTGAAATGTGATATCTGAGATGTGATGTCTGAGATGTGAGACCATATGATTTGTGATATATGATATTCTGATATTGTCAAAAATGCAATATCATCCATCAGAGGTCAGTTTACTTTGGTAAGTCTGCATGTTTGGTATGTAAGTGAAACACAATCACCTCTTTGTAGGAGCTGGAAAAATAGCCGGGTGGTAAACTCATCGTGTGAACTTCTTGGATTCAAGACCAGAGCTTGACATTATTTTTTTATGTATTTATTTATTTAATCAATAATGCTGCTTAATACACAATATTCTGCCATATTTCACCTTTAATATATTACATTCGCATTATCATCCTTACTTGTTAAAAAAAATTTATCAGGCATGCTGTGTATTCACATGGTAAATAGCTTAAGGTAATTGGGTGGGAGGCACCAATTTACTATATATATATATAGGAACATACTAAAAAGAATGAAAAAATAATAAATAAAAACTTATTAGGGAAATATTACAGAGATGTAAAATAGGGTACTTGGGCATCTTAAACATGGAGTGAATATAAAATATCTGTACATTACAGAGGAATAAACATATATTTAATTTAACCAGGTGTATATTAAATCCCCTGAGCTTTATAGATGGGGAATGAACATGAAACATATGTACATTACAGGGTCATTCCATGTCAAGTGATCCAAATATGAATATTTGTTTCCCTGACATCTTTAGATTTTTATTTTTTTTCTATATGAAGAACAACTTTAGTTAATTACAAATATAAAGTTTTGAATTTTTTTCTTCATCAGTTAATTTTTTACAGAGTTTTAAAGTTTTAAAAAAGTGTGAGTTTTGGCCTGGTATGGCTTAACATTTTCTATCATATCTTGGGCTACAAATAAGATGGAGAAACAAAATAAACACTGGTGCTATTTAATGAATGAGTAAGGGCAAAGGCATTCATTCTTTACCTTGCAACATAATGTTTTCACAACTGCATAAGAACTGCTCACTTTCCCTTGCTCTTGTATGATGGCATGTGTATGTGTATACATGCATGAGTGTGTCTATGACATGACACGTGACACAGCAGCTCATGTCATTGACATACACATATACACACACTATGCACATAAACTCACAATATACACATACACCATCATACACAAACACACTATGCACATATAGTCCACACAGACACATCATCCTATATAATAATCACACTGTCCCGTACATCATCATGGACTTCCGTCCAGATGTCCTCCTTCTGGTGCGCAGCCATATTTCCACGCCCAACACTTGGGTGTGGAAATATGGCGCCACACACACAGGTCGGTGCCCGCATAGAAACACAAACGCAGCCAAACACAGCCCAGCCTTAGATGTGAAATGGCCCTTAGGATGCTGAAGGACCTGAGTGACGTCATGGGGTCACATGATCCTGCCGGCATCCGGAGAGCGGCCAACTGTAACATTGCGTGGGGGGAGGGTGGTAGTGCAGGTGAGTGGGGGTAAGACCCAGTGGACTGCTGGGAGCTGGCAGGGAGGAGCAGGCACCAAGCTGCTTGTGCAGCGCTATATTTCCACTCCCATCACTTGGGTGTGGAAATAAGGACATCTGTACGGAAGTCCATGATGACGTACGGGACAGCATGATTATTATATAGGATGATGTGTGTGTGTGGAGTGTATGTGTATAGTGTGTTTATGTGTATAGTGTGTGCATATGTGTATGTCAATGACATGAGCTGCTGTGTCACGTGTCATGTCATAGACCCACACATGCATGTATACACATACACATACGCACCATCATACAAGAGCAAGGGAAAGTGAGCAGTTCTTATGCAGTTGTGAAAACATTATGTTGCAAGGTAAAGAATGAATGCCCTTGCTCTTAGGGCGTTTCACATTGGCGTTTCCCGCCCCAGCGTAGTGCGGTGGGTGAACGCGAGCAGACCGCATGCATCGTCCAACACCATGTTTAACATGGGGACGCACGGTGTATGCAGTGCCTTGCAGATGGCTGCGTTCACGTCTGCATGCGCTGATTCTCGGCGCTCAGAAACGCAACATGTTGCATTTTCTGTGCGGCTGAGAATGTATGATTTGTACGCACGGCTCTGCAGGCCGTGGAGGGCAATGAGACCGCACGGCCATCCGCAGGACACCGCAGACAAACTCTGCGGATCACATTGGAATTCTATGGGCATTTTCATGTCCACGCATGCAGACCCATCACTGTTGCGTCCACATGAAAATGTCTGCGTTCGGCACTGCAGATGCTTATGCAGTCCATACGCTGCGGTGCCGAACGCCAATTTGAAAGCGCCCTTACTCATTCATTAAATAGCACCGGCTGTTCAATGCTATTAACAGCAGCGAGCTAAGGAGCCTCCATTCATTCTTTGCTGCATAACACAATGATTTTTATAAATAACCACATAGGAACCATTTCTTGTTCTCCAGGGTGATACATACCTAGTGATACTTTTTAAAAAAATAAAAATTATAACAAACGCATGGTTCACGGAGATTATCACATACTAGCTGTGAGCCCGATGCAAATGCATCGGGTGTCTAGAATATTTTTAAATTATTTTTAAGATTTT